>WAAD01038776.1:8288-23817 GCA_013389945.1 Fregata magnificens
CCTGTTCTCTCCCTTATTATTCTTCTGTCTTTTCTATATTGTTTTTTCCTTCATACAGCCTCTCTTTCTCCTTCTTTCTCCTGTTAGGCTTGCTTCTCCTTTCTTCCTGGCCATCCAATCTCCTTCTCCTGCTTAATTGTCCTCTTCATTATCTGGGTGCAAACAGTACCTCAACTTTAGTTTTATTCCTCTAGTGGGAATCTTTGCTTCATCTTTTTTTGCCCTGTGCATTGACCAGAGCTAAAGACGTATCTCGTTCTGTGTATTTTCATGCATGTTCTCCTTTCCTTTCTTCTGCTATGGCTGCATATTCCTATTTGAATTCGAGGTGCTTTTCTCAGGGTTCCCCCCCTCCCCCCCCCCAAGAAAGCTGTAAAGGATGCTCAGAGTGCCTCATCCTTCTCATCTGCTGTTGATGTCTACAATTTTTTCAGGTCTTCCCATCACTGTCATCATTTCAGACTTTTCTTTCCTGCCTTCATCTTGAAAAGCATGGAAGAACCTCCCACTGCACTTACAACTTATTATTTTCTGTTTGCTGGATCCCTTCATTCCTGCCTATTGACTATTTAAATTCCTCACTCTGTTGTCAAGCAGATTTTTTTTTTTTTTTGCTTCAGTTGCTATCTCATAATGATATCTCATGTCCCAGAACCTCGTTTAGAGAACAGAATAATGAGAAAAACAAGTGAAAGTCCTGCCTTTTTTTTTTTTTTTTTAATTAACACTGGGTTATTATTACTGCCTGTCTTGTGCCAGAGCTCAGGATGTCAACATTTATGGCAAAAGCTTTGTAGCTACGTGCTGTCAGCCCCTAAAAAGAAGATTTGGATTTGGTATTTTCTATTACTTGAAGGATGTTCAAGCTATTTGTTTCTATTCTTGGTGAGATGGCGATATTAAACTTTGAACTAGAATGGGGAAAGAAGCTCATATAGATCAATGGGAACTGGTTAGGCAATTTCCAAATGTGCTTGAATTTCAGTTCTTTGCCTGGATCTAATCCTGCTGTCTTTCAACATGGGTCTGTGTTGTAAGTGAACTATCCTTCCTATCATTTGGTGGGCGGTGGTCTTATCCGATGGCAATAACCCTGGACAAAGTTGCAGGTTTCAAAACTGGAATACTGTACAGATAATTCTTTTTTCTTGGGCAGGAGAAAACCCAGCTGCAGTCTTGGAGCTGACAGCCAGGGAAGACCAACTGATACGAGTCCATCATATACACTGACTGTGCCTTGGAGGAGAAAGAATGGTTTTAAGTGCATGAAACCCGGCATGAAACCCATTTCCTATTGGAGTCACAGGTGGTTGAACACTTAAACATAGGGGATATTGGTACTACATCGATATAGGCTGCTATAAGGGGCTCTGAAGTAGCCTCCAGCCCTTACTAGCTTCTTGGGGACGTGCTGAGCTAATTTGTCTCAAGCAAGATCTCAAGGCACAGCAAGGTGGGCTGAAAATCCAGAAAAGACTCGGTTATCTCCAACTCTTTACTGGGGATGTGGGCTGGTTCCCCTTTCCCCTGATAAGGCTCTCACTAAATCAGAATCCTATTCTGTATCCCACCGTTACTATTTTAACAAACAATGTCTTTGGGTGATGGGATTGATTTTTTCTCTTTCTCTTCTCTTAAGCCCTCCCTAACAACCACTGCCTTCTCTGAGCCTGAGACAGCTTCCTTGGCAGTCCCAGGCCAGGTGGCTGTGCTCAAATACATCGTTTTCCTGATGCAGCACATCAGGCAGTGGTTTTGTGAGGTGTCTGGACCTGACCATCAGGTCATCAGTCACATTTCTCTTGGTGACCTAGAGCAGGACCGACTCGCTGACAGAGACAGGATGGTGTTTCTTGGCCTCTTTGCCCACTTGATCTCACGGGCAGTGACATTTTCTGTTAGCCTGTGAGGACTGCAGATCCCAGAGTGCCTGTCTGTGAAGAGGGTTTGTGCCTGTTGGGGAACAGCCAGGTGGTCGGGCCCATGTGCTCACCGTGGGGCACGGCCCGAAGGAGGAAGGTGGTTGGCGTCTTTCAGTGAGTGAGTGTGGGGGGAGAAGGGAGTCCAGTGCAGCCCCTTGCAGGTGCTCTCAGGGGGATGGTGTGAGCGGTCGCTGCTGTTCAGCAGTTGGCAGTGTCGGCTTTTGCTTTTGTGTGTATCTAATATGTTTTTTCTTTAAATCTTCATCATAGTGCTCTGTATTATACGTGCTGTTTGTAGCTATTAAACATACTTGTTTTGAGATAACTCTCTGCAATATGGCACATACATAATTAGGTATAATTAACTCCAATTAACCATATTAAGTTTTGCAACACTTCTGCTGCCATATTCTGAAGCTGGCTTTAATAGGTTTTGTGACTAACAAACCCGCATTTGCAGGTTCAAGTTACACAAACTCATTCATATTCCAGGTGTTCCCTTTTTCATTTCAGTACTGTGCCTTTGAATCCAATCATTTGTTGTTCAGTTGTCTGCATAATTAACTTGCAGCCTGGAGGACTCTTTCTCTCTGAGTGCAGGATCCTCATAGTGCATCTTTGGTGCTCTTCACATGACACTTCTGGGGAGCTGCTGATCATGACAGCGTCTCAGCGCCCAGTTTACAAACTCCTTACATTGCCAAAGCTAGTTAGATTGAGTACGTGCTATGTTTGACAAAGGCCTAAGTACCACATATGGTGAATAACACTTCACCTTGCTTATTTAAACACTGAGCCAAAATTTTGGCTTTTATTCTTTTTAAAGTCTGCTTCCCACGACTTTTTCCTTTTAGTATTAATTTTGTTGTTGCTTTTGTTGTTCTTGTTGGAAAGTGCTCTGAAGTGTCATGCATTAGGAAGTTATATAAAACAGGTGATTGATTGAAAGACAAATACAGTTTGGCAATAAGATAAAGATGCTAATGCAGTTTATGTGTGAGGAGCATACTGTGGCGTATTGCGGCACCCTCTGGTGCCCAGCACCCCACATCTCCGATGAAGGAAAATTGGCATCTTCCTTTGCAGCTCAGTCTAGCATTTGAAGGTGGCCCTTGGGCATCTAGATGCTGGCTAACACATTTCTTAGCGTATTGCCTCCTAAACAACAGCTGGAAACAGCAAGACTGCTAGTGTATATTGCAAGGTCTACCCCGTGTCCAGTTCATGAAAAACAGAAAGTGCATGCACAGTAGACACCAGAACTGCTGACATTGGCACAAAAGGGTCTCTCAGTTGGCCTCCATACAACACAGCTTCTTGACATCTATGAAACAGTTCATCAGTCCTCAGTTTTTCAAGGCTGCATGGGTATTAATTTGCTTCAGGTTATAATCAAGCTGTCACTGATTTTAATGGGCCTTGGATCAGACAGACCTTAGTTTTTATATGGTTTCCATTACAGTGTTTAATTGAGTTAGCATGCAGATTTAGCTATGATGCTTAGAGATTTCATTTAGTTTTTATAATTTAATTGCGGAAACATGGCAGTAAATGCAGATGAGAAGTTATGTGCAATTAATATTGACCCAGGACTACTCAAATGTCAGACGCTTGTCTCTGAAGACTCACTAGGAAATCCAATGTGTTAAATATTGATTTTGTAACGTGAGGTTTTCAGACAACCTTGGTACTGGCTGAGCTGTATTCTTCCTGAAGTCAGGACCGATGTCTGCAAGAGCCAACGCTGAAAGTCAGAAAATCCTGTCAATCAGTGATGCTAGCAGCAGTGTTATCTCCTGCAACTTTTTTTCAAAAATGCTGAAAAAACAAACGGGCAGAATCAGCCTCTGTGTGGGTGTGGGTATGCGTGTGTGAGGGCAGGTAGGGGATTGTTTTCATGGCTTTTAAAGGAATATAATTTAGAGCCATTGATGAACAGCTCACAGAAGGTTTGGGGAATGAAGTGCTCTTATCACAGCAGTTGGTATGCCTTTGCCTGGTTGAAAGAGTCCATGCAATGGTGGCAAGGGGGGACAGTTTACTTGCTGACCTTGTCCTTGGCATAGCCCACAGACTGAAAGGTAGGCTGACTACCATAAGGTGCGTTGATATTAGTCTGCTGAAATCTCCGTCTGTTTTAGAGAAATGGCTCAAAGAGGCACTGGGATTTGTACTGTAAGTGGCAAAGACTGCCATATTGAAGAAATGAGTAACCTGTTGTCATATCTGCTGGCAAGATTAGTAGTCACAGGTTTAAGGTAAAACTTTCTAGCTCCCTGGATACTGAACTGGGGAGCACGTAGTTTGACAGCGTACAGAAATGACATTATTGGAAGTGTCTAATAACAGACTGGGCAAGTATCTGTTACAGGTCGTTCAGGTAGAGCTGGTCCTGCCAAGGTGCCTCTTTAGCCTCATTTTCTGAGAGGCTGGCACACTGCTGTACTTTTTGATTATAGCTGGTGTTTGATATTTCAAAGAATGAAAAGTCCCTGCTCTGCTATGGGCCTGATGTGGTTGGAAGAGGAATTGTCCTCACCATGGGCATCCTCAGGCCTCTGGGATGGCCCATCACCTGGGAACCTTCACATGGTGCTTAACATAGCCCCCTGTGGAAACTGGGAGGCAGAGCGCAAGACCTTGCCCCTTGTGCAGCACTTGAAATGTGAAGTTTAAAAGCCCTCCAATTACCGAGGTATGTGTGGCTACAAATGTCACTAATAGCTTAGGCAAAGAGGCAGAAAAAAATGAAGTTCCTGAAATAGTTTCTAGGTTTAAATTGGAGGTAATAGGGATTGTGCAGGCTGCCTCTTCTTTAGATTCACCATTCAGCAAGAGGGGAGCAAGCAAGGAAGACAGATTGGAGGGACGTTTGTGGCTTGCAAATTGCAGGCGTTCATTGAGTTGAAAGATGCCGTTAGTCTTGTAGGGCAACAAAACTTGTTTGTTTAAAAACAGAACAAAAACAGAGGCAGTGTTAAAAGCATTTCAGTTGTAGAAAGGGACAGAGACAATAAATTGCACAGGTAGACTGCTAAACTGCATGTTAAAGGCACAACTGCATGGGCAAGCTCAGGAACGGCTCTGGGCTGGCATTTCTGGAACATGTTGCTCAGATCTGTTGTGCATCATGGTCTGCACAAGACTTGGATGTTTCACTGCTACTTCATGCTTCCTTTCTGGTTCCCCCTCATTCATGATAATTCAATCTTTGACCTGCCTTGGGAAGCTCCATGTTGCAGACAGCAAAATACATGGCGTGTTGTGCCTGGTACAGGATGGGGAAGGAAAGAGAGGTGTCTGTGCTGTGCTGTTACCAAAGGCTGTGTCTCCCGTGGCTCCCTGTGCTGGAAGTGGTCCCACCTTATAGCTTTGCACTTGAAAGGCTGTCCTGATGCATGAATAGACGTGTCTCCAATAAATGACCCCTCATTCCTTCCTACCCATTCATTTCATTTGCCCCATAACCCAGCCTTGGGGGACAGGGCACTGGAGGGCAGCAGAAAGTCTATACCTGAGCAATTGTCAGATGTCAGAGCAGGGCTCCCACAAGGTGCTCTGCATTTTTGCAGCCTCACCCCTTTTCCATCGTATGTAGGCTTTCAGAAAAGAAGGATAAAATGTGAACCTTTCCTCCCCCACTCCCCACCCTGCTTTTGAAGGCAGGATGAAAGCAACAGCATTTGGAGCAGAGTGATGTCTCAGCCTGCAGCTTATTGCAATTTTCAGTGCATTGTCTCCCCAAGTGAAGAGCTGAAAAGCTAAGCTGGGACAAACAGCCCCTAACTGCTGCTCCAGCTTCTCCTGGGAAAGCTCCACATTGGTCTATGAAGGGAGAAGCTGTATGGGGGACTGCCTCCAAACATTGCCCCAGACTGTTGTAGAAGAAAATATCCTGTTGCCTAAGATCATTTTGGTGGCATGGTTTGTAGCACATGTGCACACCGTAGCTGCTTCACCTGCTTCAGGGCATCTGACTCTGTTGAGTTACGTGTAGTGACTCAGAGGGCTTTCCCTTGGTGGAACATAAAAGTTCACTTGCAGTCCATCAGCTTACATAAAAGGTTGAACTATTTTTGTTCAAGTGCATTGCCGTACATTTTTAGACTAGCTAAACTTCATGCACACTCCGTTTGCCAAATCCACCACTTTGCTACATCCAGTGAGAGGGTATCAAAATCCCTCTGAAACTTTTAGGGACTGCAGTGGTGCAGAGTGCTCTGTGAACATAGCTATATTGCTTGTCCATGCAAATCTCAGGGGGAAAACTGCTAATTTGTGCATGGCATAATTCCCACTTTCTAAAAGTTACCAAAAATATGGAAAAAGTCTAACTCAGGAAGTACTGCTCAGATTTAGAGTGTATTGAAATAGACTAGTGTAGATCCTTATAGATTGCAGTTGTTAAAACCCTCATGACGTGAGTGTATTCAGTCTTATCTTTGCTATTATACAGAACTAAAGCTGTACATATCTCTGCCTTTTCTTGTTTATCCTCTGCTCCAGTTCATGCCATTGTCCATTTCGTTGTGCTTTGATTCCTGGGTCTGTTTTGTCAGTTCTTCAAAGAGTCACGTCTGTGTCTTTTTTCCATGAAAACAACTAAACCTGATTCAGTCTCCCTGAACCCATCTGCCAGGCCTCTGGACATACTTATTTCATTAGGGCTGCTGGATGCTGGAAACGTTTCCTCTTTCTTCTTTCCCTTCTCTAACCTCTGTTCTTAAAGTGCAATATTCTGACTACAGGAACCATCCTATGCTGGGAAGGAGCTTCGCACATGCTGGCATTTTTTCTATGACTTAACTCCCTCAGAAGAAAAATGGGAATGCCTGCATGGACTAGGATTTTGTTTTTTAAAATTTTTTTTTTGGTTACACTGGAATTGTTACTAGAGATGCGTTCTTGTAAAAATGTTTCCCAAATGTCAAGTTTTTTATGAATTAATTTGTTTGTTGCTCCCTGCTGTGTCCCAGGACACTTTGAAAATTAGACTTTTTTTCAAGAGTTTTTTCCTGCTGTGAATATTTATATACATTAAGTTGCAATAAAACCAAACAATTTTCTCATTAGCAATGCAGTCTGCAGAAGTCAAATAATTTCTCCTATGGCTGTGTCAGGGACACCGTGCACTTGAAGTAGGGGAGAGGAAAAAAGGTTTCAAAAAAGAGGACTCAAGATTAACATCATGCACTGTAATAGAAGTCTTGAAATTAGCCCTTTCATCATACCATATTTATTGTTTTAATTTACTTTGGTGGCATTTGGAATTGGTGTATGAAGTATGAATGTCCTTGCATGCTGCATGCATAGGCAGAAGGTAAAAGGATTTAACAGAGCCCCTTCATATGAGGACTACCTGAACCAGACCATGGCCCTGAGTGAGGTTAGGTGAAAGTGGCACTAAATGGCTTCCAGGTGGGACTCCCTAAATGCTGAAGCATACCTGGTTTTAGAGAGGTGTGTGCTCAACAAGGGAGCTAACCTGGGGCTTCACTCCAGGAATCTCTGTTGCAGAGTTTAGAGCAGCCTTTTAGATATGCACCTTTATGCTGGAGGAAAGCCCTCGTAGCTTGCGCGGCTGGAAGAAGAAGGAGCTTGCAGCGGTCTTTCCTCCCCGTGTCTCCAGCTGGGCTGAGCAGAATTCAGTAGAACTCTGAGTCTGGGTTTCCTAACAGTGAAGTGCTTCTGGATGACAACAGGCATTGCTGCTAGACTGAAGGTCTGTGTGCTCCCAGCTCTGTCGAAGTCCCAACTCTGGGGAAGTCAACAGCTTCTTCTGTTGGTGTTCTGCATCTGGCAAATACCTACCATCCTCCTGGGTTGGTGCTGCGAGGGATGCAGAGGTGGGGCGTGTCTGTCGGGGTAATTTTGGGGGAGGAGGAAGGGGAACAAAGGAAACAAGTCATGGCATTAAAGGGGCAAGAAGGCAATAGCCACCAGTGGTCTGCGGCACTGATGAAGGTGGCACAGTAACTGAGCCAGCAAAACTATCACAACTAGCTTGGATGCTAGTCACCCATTAGTCAGTGTCTTGTTCCCATCCCACTAATGCAGACCAGCAGTTCAGAGATAGCTGGAGATGCAGCAGCTCTGTGTGGGTGAAGAAAGTCCATAGTCTTCCTGCAGGGGAGCATATGAGCTCCACAGGGCAAATAGAGGCTTTCAAAAAGGTTATAGGGTGGCTGTTGGGCTGCTGATGTGTTTGCTTGGGCCCAGCTCTTGAGACCTGTGTTTGTTCCCACAGAAGGATGTCTGTTTCTGTCCTGTTAGTGTGTCCATCACCGCAAGCATCAGATCTTTGCCCCGAACAAAGAACAGGGCTAATATCTGTTGTGTGTGGATCTTCCCTTTCTCTGTTCCCTGGTGGGGAGATCTCTGTGGTGGTTTATTAAATAGCTGATGTTCTATGTGCTGTTTCCATTCCAGTGAACTCCAGTAGTGGAGATGGAGTTTATAAAAGAGATAGCATCTTTTCCCCTGTTGTTTGTCTCACACTGTGCCCATTTGTAAGTATTTAGCATTGACAGGCTGTACAGATGTGCTGTTATTTCCTTTAGACGAAATCCCGCAGTCACAGAAATGTCAAAACCTCACACTTGCTCCCTCTGTGTTGCAAGAGCCTTCCTGCTGCAGTAGCGATGATGTGCAGAGCAGTGATACCTCAGCTCCAGAACTGCCTCTCCTCAAAAGCTGGGGCGGACGAGCAACTCTGTGGAGCAGAGCAGGCATTCCCCAAGAACATTTTCAGTTTCGGTTCCCTTTCAGTAAAAGGATTTACTAGTGGCCCTGTGAAGCTTGCTTCTTTTTTTATTCATTTTACTCATTCACACAGGCACTGTGATAGCAGTCACTGAGTTAAACCCTCTGACTGATGAGTGTGCTCAACTTGCAGGGGGATTGCTGTCCATTTGGGGGCCAGTGCAAATATGGAGTAATAATACTAGAATTTTTTTCAATGATCCAATTGGTCCTTTTTGCCTGGATCCCATGTCTGTGTCACACGTGTCATGGTCCAGGGAGTGCCCAGCACAGCTTAGCCTACAATGCTGGGTGCTGGCCATGCAAAGGCATCTGCATGAGTGATATACTATGAGCTTTTCTATCTCAGATTTTGTTCCCTAGCGGAAATCCAAGTGGGATTAGGAACTGAAATAAGAGGTGAACAAGGGATATGATAAAAAGAGGAAAAAACCTCTACTGAGGGGAGTTGGGGATCCAGAGGGGGGATGAGGTGGGGAAAGGCAGGCAGTTTAGCTAAGAAATATTGCCACTGAGAGTCACAGGCACCTGGTTTAGTATTTAGTGGTGAACAGAGGGTCCTGGAAGGCTGGCTTTTTATGTGTGGAAGGAGAAGATTCTTGGGCTCAGTGCTTTTCCACCCATTTCTATTCAGAATAAGCTACTTGCTAGGTCTGTTTTTCCAGGCTCTTGAAGGTGCTCAGGAGCTGGTGCTGGTCAGAGAGAGGTGCGGGTCTGGACCTGGTGCTGCAGGGTCAGTAATGGCAGAGTGCCGTGATGGCTGTGCTGGACTCTCAGCTGCAGAGAGTGTTCGGTCTCTTTCAACTTGGAGACTATTAGAAAAAAATTGAAATCCCCCCCACCTCCCACTCCACGTTTGATGATTTGTTGCTCTGTGTGCAAAAGCAGACTGAGTCTTGCAGGAGAGGAAGGCAGGTAGCAGTATTCTCCAGATCAGGCCCAGGAAATGGGAAGAGACCAGCTGAAGAGCTGGTTGGAAACGCAGGCTGTGGTAAGGATCTGTAACAGCAGGTGCATCTGCAGAAGAGAAATGGGGGGAACGCCATGAGATCACTGCCCAGAAGGTGAAAGGAAAATCAGGGTGCACTGAGAGGAAAGCAAAGAGTGGAACAAGCAAACCTGCCACAGGGTAAACCCCTAGTGCAGTTCTCGGGTCCCTGTTCATTGTAGAGAGGAGCAAACTGGAGGTCCTTCAGAGGGGAGCTGCAAAAATGAGAGGAGTTTGTGAAATAAGAGAAGAGCTCGGGCAATCAGATGTGCTCAGTCAGGGGAGAAAGACAAGACAACCATGTTTACCCATACATAAAAGGCTGCTGCAAAGATAAAAGAGTTAGACCAATTATTTTCAGTCATTGGCAAAGGCTATTCAAAGAAAATGGATTTTGAGGGCCAGCAAGGAAAATGATTGAAATACTCCAGTGAAATTTGTAACCTGCCAAGTTTTAGTTCTCTTGAAGCAGAAGGAAAGGATTTCAGTGGGCACGGGATCAGCATCATAACCAAGAATACAGCTGGCAACCAGGGCCAGTTGTGAAATCGCCAGTGGACCCAGCTTTCAGATTAGAGAGCTTGCAGGGAAAAGCTGAAATATGCCGCTGTGTGAAGGGATGCTTTCCTCATGCAGATCCTGGCAGAACCCCAAATCTCAGCCCCTGCCTTTCCAGCAGAAGGTACAGTTGCTGCCGTTACATAAGGGGAAGGAGAAGTCAGCTTTGCTTTTATTTTTGTGATTGGATAATAATTAATAGAGAATGTGGTGATATGTACTTTAGTCCGGTTTTACAAATGCAGTAGCTACACTTTGTCACTCTATATGGATTTGCACTATGCGTGTCACCGTGGTATAGTGCAGATGAGTCAAACAATATGAAGTGTGGAAAGGGGGTTGTCTGCAGAACATTTTCACTTGGCCTATACTTCTCCAGAAACACCAAAGCATGCAGGGGAACGGTAGTGGGTTAAGGTCTTAGATTGCAGCACCGGACTCCAGGGTCCACCAGAGTGTTGTGTGTGCACCTCCTTCCTTCTCAGACTTTGGTGAATACAATAAAATAACGGTGCAAAACTTCTGAAGGCAAATTGACTTGAATTGCCAAACCAAGATGTAACACCTAACACCTCTGGATGCACTGGGTTGAATCCAGCTGTATGAATACAAATTCTAGCCAGACAGAGAAAGCCAACAGTAAGAGCAAGTTGTAAGTGGTAAATCTAAATGAAAGATCCAATTAATCCTCACCTATTTATCTTAGTAAATTCTGCTGAATGGTCTGTGACAAAAATGCTGGAATATTAAACCAGGACTATGATCTAAAATGCATTTCCTATCTCTGACGAGTAAAATTTCAAGCTAGATTCTGTCATTCTTGCTTATATTCAGTAATAACTTTTTGGCTTATGTAAATCCATTTGCTTGCTAAGAGACAGATTACTGTATAAAGGTCTGGCCAAATATTATGGAAAAATTATAGTCTGGTTTTGCTTGTACCTAACTCTGGCCCCATCTCCATTTTTGGCATGCATTGAAATTTATTCTTTAATATTGCGTTAGCCCTGATGACATGTCAAACTGGATACATAAGACCATTTCCATATGGTCTTTGTTTATTTGATCAAGCACTTGATATAGTGCTTGGAATTTCTTGCCTGCATGGCCTCTTGCAATACCCTTTTGACAACTAGTTCACTGGATCTGGCATGCAATAATTCTTTAGCACTAAGCTGCATGTTTTCATCTGGTCCAAGGTTATTTTCCCCCTTGCTTTCTGCCTCCCTTCTCTGGCAACAGTTTTCATCCCAGCATAAGGATGCTGCATCGAAGGCATGCCTCCTGCAGATACCCTGTGGGTACTTATTTCTTACTGTTAGCTGTAAACTGTGGCAGTTGGAGAGCATGTACACAACCCATTCAGCCACCCTTGTCAGCTGGCAGAGGGAAAGGAACAGAAACCTGCAACCTGCAGCCGCTCTAGTCATCCCACACTGGACTGGTAATGTGAGCAGAGCCTGCTGCCCACTTTAGGATAGTTTACTGAATCTGCAGGAAACCTTATTGCATATAGAAGAGAAACCGGCACAATTAAATGTATTCTCCCTGCATCACAGGGTAAGCAGTGTTTATTTGTACGTGTCTGTATAATCTAGTGTAGCAGTGTGCAGCAGCCTGACCTCTGGACTGATTATGCAGTTGGGCTTACATCACCGGAGCCTGTTCTTAATTTCCACAGGAGAGCATGAGGAGAGAATGAAGATGCGTTAGTCCAAGAGAAAGCATGCAGTCGCAGTGAATAATGAGTGATGTCTCTGCAAGTAGCCCTGCAGTCCTTTATGAGGTAACGTGGTCTTTGACGTCAATGGGAAGTTTGCTTCCACAAAAGCTAAACAGGGACTGCAGGATTTGGTTTCAAAGGGTTTTATGAAGCACAACTGTCAGAGCCACTGAAAGAAATCAGGATGTATTTCACTGGCAGCCCTCCTGGTGTATCTATTCATGACGCTTTTTGCTGCCACCTTGGTTTACTGCATTGCTTCTCTGGTGTCTATTTTTGTGTCCACACTCTCCAGTCAGTTTTTCTTCACCTACTCCGTTAAGGCCATGAAGTGGGGGAGTAGGCAGGTTTGTTCTTCACCAGCTTCACTCTGAGTCACTCTTGCAGGAAATGCAGGGGCACATGAGCTTTTGGGAATTCAGCGGGGTGCCAACCTACTGCCTTCCTGTTCAATTTGGGTAGAAGAGCACTGCCTTTGCTTGCAGTACAACCCCTAAGCCAGTAACACCTAGTTGTGTGTTCATGCTACTCTGGAGGATCAGTTGTATTGGTTTTTCTCTCCCTGTGGTGGACAAGATCATGAAAGCGCAGGAGAAAACACACATCTCAAACAGAAAAGGCTGAGGGCTTAAGAGAAATGTGTGCTTTTGGACAGCAGGTCTTTTGGTGGCATTACATGGCATAATATTGCACAACTCTCTAAGCAAAGGCAGTGGGTGCAAGAGAATAGACAATATCTCGCCCACCCGTTTGGGAAGCCCTGATAAGGACATATCATCATGAACACAACTTATTTTCCCTGCCTGGCACCTTCCAACTATATCCCACTTGATTTATTTGTTTAGTGATGAAGTTCACTTCCAAATCAGGGTAATGTTCACATTCTCTTTGACAGATTGTATTAGGTACCTTTGTTTTGAGAGGCTGATTTTAGGGAAATCCTCCCTCTCTCCTCCCCATAACCTTTCCTGTCAAGCTAGGAACTTCCCATGATCCCAGCAAACAACTTTCATTTGTTGTTATAGGCAGACACTCATATTTATAAAAACTGGGAAAAGTTTCTGTGACCTTGTCCTAAAGCAACTGGCAGGGATGAGGAAAACATGAGTGTGTCTGTGTGCGCATGAAGAGAAGGGATGTGAGGATGAAGCCAGCAACAACTGGTCCTAAGACCAGTCTTAAATATATGAAGTGCATTTTCAGAGTTGGGGATAAAGGCAGTTGTTTGCAACACCTCAAGGGAGGTTCATGGGACAGCACTCTGTTTTGGGGCATGGAGCCCCATAGGGAACGTGACGCCTGAGGGGAAGCCCTTGGCTAAGGTCACCTGAAGGTTGCAGTGGTCCTGGTAGGTAGAGAGAAGCAGGCACAGGAAGAGTAGTGGCCAACACCAGCCACTTTTCTTGCAGGGCTATGTCTCTGGGCCAAGACCTACAAGGCAGGAAGCAATTCTTCTCACATTTCGATAGGGGTATGAGTGAACTTCCCAGGTAGTGAGCAGCACATAGCTGTCTGGCTTTTTGGTACTTTCTGTGCTTTGATAGCTTCTGTGCAGACTTACAGCTGCATTTATGTCACTTTCTCCTCCTGCTCCCCCCCCCCGCCCCGCCCCTCTAATTCCCTGCAGTGTAGTGGTGGGGAGGGGTTATGCTTTCTCTATTGATTGATTTATTTTAATGGAAGAAGGGGATAAGGAACGTACTGGTTTGTCGCTACCTGGGGTTCCTTTCCCAGTGGATTGTGGTAATTTCTGTAATATCACGCTCTTTAGTTTCACAGTGTCTGAACACTGCCATTGTTACAGAGGACCACCAGAAACTTTTCTCTCTACGCTAGAGCAACCTGAGTACTTGGGCTTGTAAATACCATCCATTTCACCAGTGTGACAGCTAGAAAGGTTATTTGTCCAAAGACCCATGGGAAATAAGTGACAGGAGGAGAATAAATCTGTGCTGGTCTTTGAATTACTAAGTCGCCATATAATCAATTAGATTTCTCCTAGATAAGGCCCTTACCCTGTTTGTTTTAGTTTAGCCATATATAAAACCTTGTATCACATCAGTCATTTTCACTTGTGCTGCATAGTAGATTTTGAGCCTGTAGACCTCAGTTTTTTTCAGACACGTGGGAAAAATCCTGCCACTTCTAGATTGGCAATGAAGTTAAGGGACACAGAGATGAAGTGAAGATCATGTTTTGATGCTGCATGCAGTGCTTGGGAATAACTGTTCTGAGTCTGGCCACCGTGACTGAAATACTGCCCTGTGCAAGGGAACACAGGCTGGAGATGAGAGGCCAGGACTCCGGCCTGTAGTCACTGTGTGTGTGGGATGCTGGTGTCCACACTGTGTTAGTGCCTGTGGACTGCATTGGTATGAAAATCACATGCCAGCTAACAAGCACACTGGAGTACAGAGTGTGTGAAAGAAGAGATGCTGCTCTGCGGTGGCATCCCTCTGGTGTCTTACTGCCCGAGTACTCCCTTGCCAATTAAAGCAATTACAATGGAAAGTGCCAGATTATCTGTACTGGTGCGAGAAGATTAGGGAGGAAAATGCTCTGGGGAAGGGCCGGGTCACTGTAAAAGATGTTTGCCAATGGGATTTCTCAGGTGGTGCATAGGATTCAGGAGAGATGCCAGCCGTTGGCGTTTCTGCTGTTTTTCATGAAGCTGTGCCTTTGTCTGAAACTGCTGAGGACCCAGCCGCAGTTGTGCAAAGCTAGGTCACCGGTGTCAGAAGACTATGTGGCTGGTATGGGTCCTTGCTAGAGTGCTAGAGTGCTAATGGGGGTTGTCCAGGAGGGGTGAGACAGGAAGAGGTCAGGTGCAGACTGGTGACAACTGGTGTTGCTGGTGGAGGCTGTGTTGTGGTGTCCTATGAGAAGAAAAGGTCACCTGCTTCCATTTTGGAAGTTTTCTTAATAGGACTAGGTGGTGTGCTAGGTTCTTGGTGCCAGCAATCAGGGGAATCGGTACAGACATGTACTGACGGGATAATAAACTAATGCTCTAAAAAGCCTTGTTAGTTAAAGCAAGTCTGACCAGAGTTCAGCACAGCTTGTGGCACAGATTTGCTAGAGGGATGTTTTCCCTTGCTTACTGGAGATTGTATTTGCCTATCTGGTAATCAAACTGATCCTGGTTGGTTTAACAAAGAGTTTAAAGCAGTAAGCGCTCAGTTAGTTCCTAGCAGTGCAATTTTAATTCTTTGGACTTGCCATAGACTTGCTGGGTCCTGCTTCTGAGGAAAGCGAGACTGCCTTGTGACGTCCTGCTTCACTGGGCTAAAAACACCAGATGGGCAGTTTCTGTCTTCCTACTGTTGTTGTAGCTGTGACGGTCTGAGGACACAAGGCAAGATTTTGGGTGTGAATACTAAGTTTTTCTAAATTAGCCGGTATAATGGATAAAGCAAAGTACATATAGCTGGGTACCACGCGAGCTTTCAGACACATGGCTTTTCTTCAGGTCCACTCTAAATATTAGTGTATGTTTTCCAGGCTTGCTTGGTGACAACTAGAAACTGTTCCAGCTCTTTCCTGCAATTTTTTTTTGTTTGGCTTCTGTGCCTTTTG
>WAAD01038776.1:23856-45552 GCA_013389945.1 Fregata magnificens
GGGGGGTGGGTGGGTATTTTTTGCTATTTTTTCTTCTGAGTTTATCTTTGCTAGAAGTCTTAGTCCTAGGCAAGAGTGTAAGTTCATGCCAGGCAAGTGCTACTCTATCTGAATGTATGCACACAAGATATTAGTGACAGAAGTGTCACTAAGTGTCATGGACAGTCATTCTTCTCAGTGGCTGAATCATTTTTCAAACTGTACTTTAAAATGTACTTCTGTGATTGCTCTGCTTTCTTGAGCAGGCCTCTGCAATTTTATGTAGATGAGTTTTCTGCTTTACAGTGGAAGGCACATGAGATGAAGTCTGATGGTTTTTATTTAGGTATTTGTATGCAACTCTGGTGTTTCATTTTGAAAAAAAAAAAACCCAGTTATTTTTATATAGAAAAATGCATGTTGTTCATTTAAGTGACTGCAGCAATTCTGCCAGCTCAGGCATTAAGAATCCTTTAGTAATACTGAATGTTTTCCAGAGGACAACATAAAGTGACAACATTTACTTCAGCTGCCAGAGCTGAAGTTGTGAAGTTGGCCATGTTTTTAACCTGAGTTAATGCATCCTAACCCAACCACCGTCTTAGCTAGTGACTACATCTGGGACTCTCTTTGCTTTAATATAATTTGTAGTAAGAAACAAAACCAGATATGTAAGCCAGTAGGGAAGTTGTAAATTTTATAGCATAAGTGATAAGAGTGTAACACTTTTACTTTTTCCTAATGTGCTCTACGGATCTGTAAGCAACTACATTGGGTAATAGAGGAGCAAAATAAATGGTCAATTTTTGGATTTCAGTGTAGAAAAAGGTCACCAGTGCAGTCAGACAAGGGGTTGTGCTGTTAAACATATTTATAACTGTTATGGCAAAGGAAGTGAATAGTGAGGACAAAAGTTTGCTGATAGTACTAACCTTATTCAGAGTTTTAAAGGTAAGGACTGTATCAAAGAAGGATCTCATGAGACCGAGTGGAGAATAAACAGGCAGCTGAAATTCTGTGTAGGCAAATGTAAACAAATACACATGGGATGGACAGTCCTAGCTTTACACATGAAGGGCTCTGAGTTAACTGTTTCTACAGAGGTGTGAGATCTTGGGGTTGCAGTGGAGCTATGGAAATGTGAGCTCAATGCACAGTAGTAGTAAGCAAACAAACAAGGGCACAGAACAACATAGCACTGGGTAATACTGTGAAGGGAGCAGAAAACCAAATGAAGAACACTGGTATTCCACTACACAATTCTGTGGTGCTCCCCTGGTAGTCCCTACTATGCACAGTCCTGATCCGTGATAGAATAGAATAGTTCAGTGGAAGGGACCTACAACGATCATCTAGTCCAACTGCCTGGCAACCTCAGGGCTGACCAAGAGGTAAAGCATGCTATTAAGGGCATTGTCCAAATGCCTCTTAAACACTGACAGGCATGGGGCATCGACCACCTCTCTAGGAAGCCTGTTCCAGTGTTTGACCAGCCTCTCGGTAAAGAAGTGTTTCCTAATGTCAAGGTTGAACCCCCCCTGATGCAACTTTGAACCACTCCCACGCGTCCTGTCACTGGATACCAGGGAGAAGAGATCAGCACCTCCCTCTCCACTTCCCCTCCTCGGGAAGCTGTAGAGAGCAATGAGGTCGCCCCTCAGCCTCCTGTTCTCCAAACTAGGCAAACCCTGTGTCCTCAGCTTCTCCTCATAGGACATGCCTTCCAGCCCTTTCACCAGCTTTGTTGCCCTCCTCTGGACACATTCAAGTGCCTTTACATCCTTCTTAAATTGTGGGGCCCAGAACTGCACATAGTATTCAAGGTGAGGCTGCACCATCGCTAAATACAGCGGGATCATCACCTCTTCTGACCTGTGCTTGTTGTTGTGCTGTATTTGATGCACCCCAGGATGCAGTTTGCCCTCTTGGCTGCCGGGGCACACTGCTGACTCATACTGAGCCTGCTGTCGACCAGCACCCCCAGATCCCTTTCTGCAGGGCTGCTCTCCAGTCACTCTTCTCCTGATTTATACTTGTGTCCGGCATTACTCTGTCCCAGGTGCAGAATCCAGCACTTGTTTTTGTTAAATTTCACACCATTGGTGACTGCCCAAATCTTACAGGGGTTACCGTCAAAGACGAAAAGGTACAGAAGGTGGTCGTATGGATGAAATAAGGGATAGCTTCTACTAGCTTGGCTTCTTCAGAGTTGAAAACCTGGCAAGTACACAAAGGTCTATAAAACTGTAAATGGCATGCAGGAAAGAGAAGAGGAAACTCACTCTTTCTTCTGGTCCAAAGACTAGAGGGCTTGCAATGACACTAACTAGTAGTGGCTCAGACCAAACAGGAAAATATATATCTCTGAGGAGCTCAGACCCATGGAAATCTTTGTCACAGGGTGTTGCGCATACTGTAAGTTCTATACAGTCTCATAAAACAGCTGGGTGAAGTCATGGGAGAAAGGTCCGCTGAAGACTATAAAACAGCTCACCATCTCTGGTTTGGGAAGCTACTAGGAGAACATCACATCATGCTTGCTGTCTTCGTATGCTTGTGGTCACAGCTCATGGGGGGGTACTTGGGACCTCTGTTACGGTCCATATGTTTATTCTTCAGTTAGAAGTAATGTTCATACTGAAGGTACAAATGAGGGGTTGCATTGTTTTTCCCTTTTCCCTGACTAAGTAGATGTTCCTTTCTGGCTGCTTTAGCATCTCCAGATATAACCAAATGGGATGGTATTGGTCTTCTTGGAGCTGCATTGGCAGCCTGAGAGGGAAGTCTTGTGCTTTCATGTTCTGTACTGCTCCACCTGGTTCTGCCCCATGTGGACCTCTCAGACTAGCTTTTGTGAGGATCTGATGCAAGATAAGAACAAAAAGCTCTGGGAGGAATCCAAGTACAAAGATGTCTCATATTTGCAGTTCATCCAGTTCAGTGAAAACCAAAACATTTCATGCAATCATGTCAGCTTTTCTGCCAAAGGAGAATGCTGACAAAATAAGAACTGTGGTCAAAAGGCACTGTTGTCCATTTTTCCTTTCAAAACAGGTCCATCCTGCTGGTGTTTTTCATTCACGTTACAAGTACAAATCACGCCCAAAAATATTCATTGCACTGAAACACGTGTCGTGTGGAAGAGCCTTGTGCTGGGAGTGCTGGTGTTCTGGGACTGTGCTGTGTGTTGGGATGGAAACAGATTTCAGACTCCTTGCCACAGTGCCACCAGCTTCTGTTCTCTGTCCCACACTGCTCATCTTAGGATGGAAATGGGAGGTTTTACTGCCTAAAACCTAAAACATGTACTCAGGGGAACACAACACTGTAAGGTACTGAAAGTGCCTCCAACCCATCAGTGGGCCACTGGTAAATACCTAGGGGAAAGGCAAATACATAGTGAGCTTTCTTAGCATGGTCCCTAGCTCCCAGCACAGGGTCTTCCTGAGCCTGGGGAATCTCTGAAGTTAGAAGGTGGATTTTATTCCATGGATTTGCCTTATTTGCCTAGAAGACGTGCCTTCTTGCTCATCCAAACTGGTGTCACACTTTGAGTTTGCCCCTGGCACAGGCATGCTGAGTGCAAGACTGCGGCACTGCTCATCTCCACGGCACTTGCCAACGTTTCTGCCTGTGTTTATTTAGCAACACATGTGTTCCTGGCTGTTTGTCCCTCCCTGCCTGCAAGGAGCACTGCCTCCTCTGCTGTTACTTGGTGGTGGGGCACTGAAGCATCCTTGAGCTTCCCATCCCAGAGCACACCTGGGGGGAAAAGTGCACCCCTGTTTTAAACCACGTTAGCATGGGCACCCTCTCGGTGTGCTTGTGGATGTGCTGAATACCATCAGATATGTGGCCCAGGTAATAACGAAATGTCATGCAAACGTATCTGTGCTGAAAAACTGAGTTAAAAGTCTTAACAGTGGAGAGACAAAACCAAAGAAATAACCCCCCAAATCCTCAGGAGAAAACAGTAAAGTAAGATTGTGCTCTGTGAAACAGGAACCAGTAAGAATTGTCCGTGGATGAACAGCAGGAACTATCTGCCAAGTGGCACTCAGAGATTTTGCTCGGAGGGTCACTGTATCACAGGAGAACATAGTAAGGCCACTGCACTGGAAAAGGTCTGAAACTGTTTCCAGAGAATGCTAAGCATTTTTCCTGCTGACTCTTCACACAATACTGCAAGAATAGCTAACGCTGCTTGAGCCTACTGCAAACTGCCTATTTTCTGTCCATTAATAAATTGTCCCCTGTATTGCCAGGAAAAATTTCATGCAAAGGTCTGCATTATGTCATCTTTCTCATACTGACAGTTCTGCTATGCCACTATTGAATTAGCCCTAATAGAATTATTTTCTCCCAAATTCTTCTTCCTTAAAAAGATTCTGAAAAAACTTTGGAAATGATGTGGACATAGTTGCCTATAAATATGAGAATCGGAAAGGTTTCTAATGCCTAATTTTCCTCAACAGAAACTATAACATCTTTTTTCAGAGTGGGTATGCATATGTTACAATGACAACAACTCTGTTAATAAATTATTCCATTTGAGAGCAAAAGAAACAAGGGCAAAAATCAGAAGTCTGTGAAGAGTTTTTAAGAAGAGGGCAAATAACAAATGCATTGCAGATTTTCTTTTAACTTTCCTGTCTGATGCATTCTCTTGAAGCATAAAAATGTTTTAAGAACAATACATGGGGAAATTTTGAATCTGAGCTCTGCAAAGAGGAAAAAGAAGGCTGTCAGGTACTTTAAAAAGATGGGCGTAGTATTAAAAATGTCATTATATATACTGAAATAGGTGTATCCAAACCCCACTTCTAAATTATTGGAATCAAATCACTAAATCTTTAGCATATAAAAACAAAGGTGAAACATAATTTTATTTCTGGTGAGAAAACAAAAAAATCAATAACCTTCAAATCATTTCTTACATGAATGGAAGTCATAACATGAAACAAAACATTATCATTTATTCTTGAGTCATGAAATGGAAATAAAAGACAACTGAAAGATTGGACCCGATCTCTGCCTCAGGACACATGAGCAGAACTTCACTGAAGTTACAGCTGTAACTGTGGGCTGAATTAGACCTGAAATACAAGGCTTACACAGTATAATTTCTGCTGATGTAGACTGTAGCTTTGTATTAATAGTAACTCTATCCCATGTAATTTTTCTGTGTTACATGTGTACAATTGCTCTTTCTCAGTTCCAAAACAGTAGAGCAAATCTGGCAAAAGTGGATGTGGCTGATGGAATCAGTCTCTTTCACCTCCATCACTGCTTCCACCTCTGTGTTGTCTGACACCTAAGTAAAAGAGTATTTTATTCATAAGGTTGGTTATTGGAAGTCACAATATGAAAAAGTTTGTATTTATGGAGGGGAATGTTCTCCAAAATCTTCAGAAAAGGTTTTTATTATGCATGCATGGTTATCATTATTATTCAAAGCATTATTATTTTATCATTCACATATTAGAGTTACTGAATAGTTAAAACATCTGATGGATAATTTATGAGTGGAAAAGGACAACCTCCCTGTTTATTAAGAAGGTCACACAAGCAGACAGAATCATATAAATCTTAAATGATCACTCAGGAGGAACAAAAATTTGTATTTGTTATGTCATTTTAATGAACAAGGCCTAGGTTCAGAATAACCAGGGCTGCAGATATTATTTGCAGATATTGTGANTGCCAAGCAACAGAAAGAAAGAGGAGTACCACTGTGCAGGATGAACCTGTGCTCATTCAAGCCGGTCTGGTCATGGCAGACAGGCAAATGCTGTAGGTTTCAATGCTCCCTCCTTAGTCAAACTTTGTTACCGTTGCGGTTCATGGGAGAACTGAGTTAGGTGGCAGCAGAGTCTGGTCAATGGAAGGCTGGTCAACGCATTGCACCTTGGCTTTTAACTGTGGATGAACTGCTCTCAGAAGTGAGCACCTGGGAATAAAGTTTGAGACCCATTGCCCAGTACTACATTAACGCTTCAGATGATCAAGGGGATGTTAGGTGGGAAGGGCTGGCAGGCAGCGTACTCTGTGTGGTTACAAATAGCATCAGACCTATGCCTCCACAGATCCACAGAAAGCCTCAGGAGGTACTGAGTCCTGGACACACAAAGCAGTGGGCGCATGGTTGTAGCTCAGGGAAAACAGTGTAGGGATCATTTCTTGAACTATTTCTTCTCTCACAGCTGGGTGGAGAGAGGACTGTTACTGTGGCATCATCTAAGTGAACACTGGGGCTCCCTGGTCACCTGGAAGGTGGCCTTTGCAAGGGCAGCAGGAAGTCTCTAGAACTGATTGGTTCTTTGAGGCTCCATGGTAAAAGCACTGGCAAGTAGCATACAATTTCAAATACTGGTTATCTCATGTCAGAGCCTGTGCACAGAATTCTGCACAAAGGGGATGCTCAGTCAAATAAGTGGGAGCACCCTAGTACTTCATTTGGCCAGGACTGCCTTAGTATGCAGAGTTACTCCACGTGTTCCTTACCTTGGTGGAGCCAGAGCGAGACTTCGATAGAACTCTTAAGTGATTAATCCTGAAGGTCAAAAGCTTTCCGATAATACCTTTCTCATCAAAGCCTGTTCTTTCATCTAGGAGAAGTTTCCTGGGAATGCATATGGGCAGGTGCAGATGAATGAGTCCCAGTCTGGGTGGATGGACTGGTACAGTGCTGTAGTGTTTGTATGTGTTTACTTTGTACCCAGGAGCCATGGTCTCTAGGACATGCTTTAGTTTGCCATTTTGAATGCATTAGAAACTGCATGTGGGTAGTAATACTGCCTTAAATCGTTATCCAGAAATGTATTTGCACTGCTTCAGTCTAATGTGAGTTCCCCTGACAGTCTGATAGACCATTTATACTTCTAATATGAACCCCTAATTGATGTGAAAGATTTGCTTTGCTTTGTTTTGTATCCTCTCTTAGACTAATGCACAAGCTGTAAACTGAACTGAAGATATATTTGGAGCAGCAGACTGTTCTGATTTTTTTTTCAAAAACTGCAATTAAAAACTGAGTTCTCTGCTTAAATCCAGCAGCTTCAGGCCCTTCTGATTTGTTCTTTGCTTTGTAACCTTTGAAACACATTTTGTTAGACCTACAAAGTCATAGAATAGTTTAGGTTGGAAGTGATCTCCAGAGATCTTCTAGTCCAACACCCTGCTCAAAGCAGGTCTGATTGGATCAAATTGCTCAGGGCCTTGCCCAGTTAAGTCTCGACCACATCCAAGGATGAAGATCTGACAACATCTCTGGGCAACCTGTGTCAGTATTTAACCACCTTCATGGGAAAAATATTTCCTACTACCTAATTGGAATTTCCCATATTCTGGCTTGTGTCCGTTGCTTCTTGTCCTGTCACTGTGTATGTCTAAGAAGGGTCTGGCTTTATCGTCTCTATATCCTCTGATCGGGTAGTTGTAGTGAACAACAAGGTGTCCCCTTTCCCCTCTCTTCTCCAAGATGAACTCTTCCTGCTTCCTCAGCCTTTCCTTGTACATCATGTGCTCCAACTCCTGACCATCCTGGTGGCCTCCTGTGGACTTGCTCCAGTTTGTCAATAGCCTTTTTGTACTGGTGAGACCAGAACTGGACACAGCACTCCAGATGCAGTATTGCAAGTGCCAAACAGAGGGGAAGGGTCACTCTACTGGAGCTGGCAGCTACACATGTACCAATACAACCCTGGATGCAGTTGGCCCTCTTTGCTGCAAGGACACAATGCTGACTCATGTTTGACTTGTTGTGCACAAGGACCCCGAGATCTTTTTCTGCAGAACTGCTTCTCTGACAGTCAACCGCAGCCTGTACTGTTGCATGGGGTTATTCCATCCCAGAAGCAAGACTGAATTTTCTCCTGTTGGACTTCACAAGGTTCCTGTAGCCCATTTCTCCAGGTCCCTCTGAAGTAGCCTTTCCCTCCAGTGAATTGACTGCTCCTCCCAATTTGGTGTCATCCACAAATTTGCTGAGGGAAGACACCATCTCATTATCCTGGTCATTGATGAAGACATTAAACAGTCTGTGTGCCAGTCTTGATCCCCGTGGGATGTCGCTGGTTACCAGTCACCAGCTGCGCAACCAGTTTCTACCCACTGCATTGTCCACTTATCCGGTCCATATCTCACCAGTCTGGTAGTAAGGAGACCATGGGAGACTGCGTCAAAGGCAGCATAAAGTCAAGGTACACAAGATCCACTGACTTGTCCATGGCACTGGTCTCCTCACTATGGAAAACGATGAGGAGAAGCAACCTTGAGTGAAGCTCCTCTGAAGAATTGTCTAGCAAAAGCAAATCTTCCAGGGACAGTGCCAGCTGCATGGGACGCCAGGGGACTGGCAGTCTCACTTAGAAACAGACAGGCTCCCTGCTGAGGGTGTGCTGTGTGTATTGGTGGCATAGCCTGTGCCCTCCAAGCACCAGCAGCAGAAGGATCCCTCCTAAAATAGCCATTATCTATTCTTCCAGACAACCTTTTCTCCCCCATGTTTTGGAGAGGAGTGCTGTCTCTTCAGCATGCTTCCTGGGGGCAGTACATTTACAAGAGGCTGACCACTGTCTGCTCTCATTTTTGCCAGCTAGTTTTACTTCTGCAGCCTTATATGCCAAAGAAACTTGTAGATCCAGCCTCAAGAGGAACTTTCCATCTTCTGTTGAGCATGCTAAGGAAGGAAAGCTGTTGCTTCTGCTTTTCTTGTCCAGCCTCCTTCTGAAGGCCTCACACATGTCCCAGTTATGACCTGCAATTGTCGTGCCAGACAGCCTAAGGGACAGGTTGTGTTATAATGAGGCAGAAGGAGGGCTACATCATGCACAAATATTTCAAAAACTGCTGGCTAACTGGAAGCTGTTGTAATTTCAGTTATGTGTCAAGAACTTATAGCTCTGTGGATTGTAGTCACAAATCCTGAAAGCCAGAATCGTTTTTATTTAGCTGCTGACTTTTAAGCACATAAGTCCATTTGGAGTCTTTCCAACTTGGTATCTTGACTTGAGCAGGCATCAGGAATGGGTGCTTAGAGAAATAATATCTGGCAACTGTGCATTGGCATGCATTCAGACCCTTGAACAATGCTGCACCATTGGAGTCTTCTGGTTGCCTGGAGCTTGGCAGCTTCAGGACATAGCACTTGCATTTGCATCATTGTGCTTAATTATTTGGGTGAACTGTGGACTTTTCCAGTCACGTCTCTTGAATTCACTCAAGACAGTACCTGAAAGTGGTCCTGCCACCTTCATTAGCTTGCAATTGATAAAGAGCCTGCAACATACCCTCTCTCTCAGGAAGGTCTTGGGACTTTTTGGTACGTCTGTTGTAGTGTCAGTGAGAAGGCAGAAAGTTTTTTTAAACATCTGTGGTTGAAGAAGTCACAGTTTGTGGTCACAGTAGCTTGGAAGAAGCATGTGAAATGATTCACCAGAGGACTTTGGTGCTTTGGTGAGCAGGGCTCATGGTGGCTCACAAGATCTCCTGGAAGATCATGACAATCGCCTGGGCCAGAAAGTATGATAATTTAAACTAAATAATTTGGTTGGTTAGGTGAATAGTGACTCACTGAGTGGGGCCTTCAACTGCATTTTCAAATGCAAAGTGGTGCATTTACTGGAGGGATAAGCAGATAAAATATGAGATCTCAGTATATTAAGAAACCTTATGATGTCAACAAAAAGGGGGAGTTTATGAGACAAGCTTTGAGAAAAGAAGTGAAATATATTCCTTAAAGTTAACCAAGAGTTTGTAGACAGGAAGACAAAGTTTACATGGAAGAGTTCTCTGGAGAAAAGAGATCTGCAAGGAGTTCTGTATTCGTAATTCATGTGAGCTGCTCAAGGCTAATACTTGGAAGAACAACCTATGCAAAATATTAAGGAAGAGAACAGTTCTTCTCAGGAATACTGAGGGCAGCAGTCAGGTTTTACCTGCACACCAAAGCTCACCTCTCTCTTTGATGTTTTACAGAGGGTTCTGGCCAACCTTTCTCTGCCTTTGCAGTTCTTGCATTACCTAACTAGAGCGTGGGCTGCAAAGTCCGGCAGTGTAGCGATGTTCTACAATTCTGCCTTCTCAGTGTTCATAGAAAGGATTAAGGATTATATTGCTGCTGGTGACAGTGTGGAGGAAAAGGTGATATAGGTACAAGACTGCTTTTTCACACACACAAAAAAAAGAAGAAGAAACGGGATTCTGCTGTTTTATTAAGCACTTGCTCAAACCTTATAGAGAACATTTGTAAAGCATGTAAGTACATTTATGAAAATGAATGGAGTTCTTCTGCCAGTTGGTTGTTGAAATGAATGCAAACTCTGTAGCCAAAGTTTTCAAATTTTAAAAATATCTGTTTTACACACTATACTGGCCAAATGACTGTGTTACACAGGCTGTCTGTCTGCAGTGTGCAGATCTACAAGATCACAGCCACCTGAAGTGAACCTCAGAAGAAGATCATTATTGTTATCTAACCTGTGGAAGACGGAAGTTTTAAGGAGCTTAATAAAATATGCAAAGTTATTAAAGATGACCAAGCTAAATTATTGCATTTGAGAAGAGTGCACATATTTTATGAAATTATTTGACAATGGAGAAATTCAGAGGTGTGATCTTAATAGGCAGTGTTGCCTGTTGTTCAATAGCATGATATGCCTTAACAAATGAGGTGTGCTGAGTTTGCTAAACAGAAGCCTCAAAATACTTTCTTGGGTTTCTTACTGTCCTCAGCTGATCAGCCCAAAACAGCCACTAGTCTATATGCATGGATAAGAGCTCGTTCTGCTCTGCTTTGCTCCTCATGATGTCATTTTAATCTGTGCAAAAGGATGTAAAAAAGATTTAAAGATTTACCTTTCCTATTTTTTTTGTGCTTGTTGTAAGTAATCACCTACATGGTATGGAAAGGAGCTTGGTCTTTCGTGATAGAGTTCCAACCAGATTTCTGTATAATTGTTTAGTGCCGATTCCTGTTACAGTATTTGGGCTGACGTGGGGCTGGTATTTCAATGTCACCTTAATAGCAATGAATATTTATACATACTGTTTTATGTAAGTGATTTAGGCATTGCTCTTCTGTTATCTCTCTGCAATATTATTTTGTGTTCTCCTAGAGGAAAAAAATATTATAGCTCTTGTTTTTATCTATAGACTGAAATAAATAACTAGAATTATTCAGAAAGAAATAAATTATTAATACCCGATGTATTGTCCCACTTTTATTTGTCTTGAGGATATGTTTACATTTTGCATGCCTCTAGATGAATTGATGGATTTTTCTCTGTTTTTTAGTTGCTGTTTTCTATGAGGAAAAATTACAGTGTTGCGAACTAGAGACTATTATAAAGTATAGCTGCGGTAGTCAAGAAGTGTGTGTTTTCTCTGGGATGAAATTAAATGTCTCCCTTATTCCCTGTAGAGGAGGGAGTGGACATAAGCAAAATGCAAGCAATTTTTACTTCTAGGTACTGCATGGAGGCTGAATCAAATCGGCTCTGGAGCTGCATTCTACTTGTCTAATAGGTTATGTTTTTCTTTTTCTTTTATGGGTTTTTGTTTTAATACATTTCTGATGAAAAAGGGACACAAAACACTTCTCTGAAGAAATATTTTCTTGAAGAACTACCTCTTTTACCAGATGTGAAAGGTCAGGTTCTTATGCAGATTGATATTGCCATAAAGAACTGTTCTTCCATACCAAATGTTGCTACTATAGATGCAATGTACAAATGGACCTTTACAAGGTAATGATTTATATTTACCAAAAATGGGTTTGATATAAAATATAGTTCAGAACAGAAGGGATAAGAAATTTTTGAGTGAGTTTTGCGAAGTTCATTTCCGGAATACAATTCAGCATATACTATGTATATAGTTCAATGGTCTATGAGCTCAGCCCACTTCCACTGTGTTTGGTGGAAAGATTCCCATTCAGTCAGTGGGATTTGGCCTATGGTTGCAGAAGTTATGAACATGCCTGATTTGCACCTGCACATTATATGCATATAAGTACAATTTCCCTTGTGCATATTAAAAAGATCTGAAAAAGAATTTTTTATGACTAGCATTGGAAAAAGGACAATGATCTTTCTTCTGCTTTGAGAATCAAGTAATCTGGCTAACAATTGGCATCTGAGAGCTGGAGCAACAATGGAGAGAGATTGCGTGTGGTGGCCTTTCATGAAATATCCAGCTACTTTAGGCACAGTAGTAGGAGGAAGAGGCACAAAGGTCAATTTTCATCTCTACTTCCTGAAAGCACTGGAATTTTGAACCTGAACCACGAAAGTAATGAAAAAGAAAAAAATTTGCTCTGTTTACTGATTGATAGATAGTTCCCTGTTTCTTTTTTTTTTACTGTGACTTTTTTACTGTGATGGATTATAAGTGAGATTTCACTTCAAATAAACTTTTCCATACTATGCCTGTAAAATATCCCCTTATCCTCCCTAGAAAGTGACTTTAAGAAAAGCTAAGCTAGCAGAAACCTTCTGCAGGATAATCATATGCTTTGGAAACACAGGTAGGTCTGCCTATTTGAAGAGCTAAAGAAGTGGTCCTTGGTGATTTGGGTCAATTTTATTACCCTGTGATTCCTTCAAATATATTTCTGTTTGTGTTCTATTTTTCTCAGAAAATTATAGCATGAATTGTGTTTCTAATCTGTATAAGTTGAACAAGAGTGGTTTTAACTAAATTACTTAAAATTCAGTGTATCAGTGTGAGTCTTCACAACTTGGAATCTGAATGGCCTCTCCCTGAAATGTGTCTTGTCATTTCAGCATCCAGATATTTTTCCGAAATGACTGGATTTGGGCCCATATATTTAACATCATTCTGTTATATACTAGGAATTTTGGTTTAATTCAAAATCCCCTATGTCTGTTACTTGGCAATCTTACTGAGACCACTGTCTCAATTTTAAGATTTCAAGTGCTAATTCTTAGGTAGTTCTTTTGGACACACTAGCTCATACTTTGGTATTTTATGCATATGTTGACATATGGTTAAAGATTTTGAAAACCACCTTTTCAGGACTAAAAAGGATTTATCTCTGATTTCTTTGTGGTTTTGATCCTCAAGCTATAAACTTGCATTTTAGGGAACTACTTCATGTTGCGTATCCGAACTTCAGAGGTTGCAGAATTTCTTTTTTTTTTTATTTGGCTGCCTTTTTTCCAAGTAGATCATAATGGAATTTTCTTCTTTTTAAGAGCTGTTTCTTTGAGTTAAATCACCATTATCCTTTAAGTACACGATTCATTGGGATGGCCTATCTTGGAAGGAGTTTATCCTAAAACTTAAAGAATTTGCTCAGCTTGTGTTAGGAGTCACTGATGTAATACAAAAATTGGTACCTGAAAGACTCTTCATCTCTCTTTCATTTACCTTTTTTTTAAAGCAGTTTTTATACACTTTTTCAATAAAAGACTGACTGAACACTTTTATTTTTCTATTTTGAAGAAAACTTTTTCTTTACTTTTCCATCAGTTTTTTTGGGGGGAACAAGAAATGCTTTTTGATGAAGAAGAATCTTTTCATTGCCTGTATTGCCTGTTTTTTTCAACAGTTAGGTTTTAAAAGTCTACCACAGGCTGAAAAGTTGAGGGACTGTTGCAAAGTCCTTGATTAGCCACTTCTTATTTTTCTTTCTGTAATGCCACTCTATGTCCTAAAATATCTTAACTAAAATTTAGGCTGTTGTGTCCATTGTGTACCCTTTGACTGCAGTAAAAGCATAGCCATCCAAAGAGAAGCTGTTTTAAAGCCAGGAAATCAGTGTCAGCTGAGTTTACCCTTTGGAGAAATGGGCCTGTCCCACCACGGGGAAGGACGCAGACTCAGAAGGCACTTGACCAAGCTCTCCTCATCACTGCACATCCTTTCTGGATGTGCAGGTATGCAGGGATTTTCAGTCAGCTCATCTGAAATACAAAGCCTCATCTTCCAGCACCCTCCATTAAATTGCCTTGCCTCCCCATTGCCACTCAGCGATGGTGCCAAGCTGCATATGTTAGTTGGGCTTGGAGAGTAGGAGCCATGAAGGTGGTCTGCACAAGACTGCCTGTTTAAAAATACCTGCTATCTTCTGGGGCTGAGCGTGTTTCCCAGGTGAGCTCAGGACACTTACCATGGGGAGATGGGCTCCAACTGCTGCTGGTGTCAGGCAGCCCACTGATTTCTGCAGGGAGCTGCTCCTCTTTCCGCATCACTAGAGCAGGTCTATCTTGCTGACCTGTTCTCTGAAGAGCCAAGATCATTGGTTCATGCCATTTTGCATGCCTGTGGGGTGGCAAGGGGCTTTTCGCAACTCAAGACAGGTCAGCACAGGAATGTCAGAAGGTAATAAAACTTCATTAGGTTCAGAGGGTAATAAAAATTTCACTAAAATAGCCTGCAAGACTCAAAACCTCATCCTGCCTTTTCTTAGCCTTTCCATAATCCTGGACTTTTTAACCAGGAATCTTTTCTTGTTTGGGGGTGCTTAGTTCCTTTAAACTGTTCTTCCTTCTCCTTGATGCCTGTAGGTCAGAAGCAACCACCTACCTGAGGGAGACAAGGTCACTGAACCTGCTTTCTGTCTGGATTTATTGCCCTCTGTGTATCCTTAAATCTGTAGTCAAAGAGCTTCAGAGCCAGCTACCCAAAAGCAATGACGTTGGCTTGCAAAAGCCACATCCAGCTCCCTTCCCACTACTCCCTGCACAGCACCTACCTCTTGGGAGTTTTCTTACATTTAAAGGACACCTCAGCCACTGCAATCTGTGTGTGAATGCTTCAGGGTTTAAAGCCTTCATCCTCCTATTGCATGTGCTCAGCTGTACCTGGGAGGGTCCGAAGAAGCTCTCTGTCTGCTTACAACACCAGCCGTCTTTACTTCTGGAGCTCTTCATTCATGCAGCAGGAGCATCACCATGCCCCTGGGTGTGTTTTCAGGATGGAAGGAAACATACGCCCCTCTCTCCCCTTTCCTTCCCCCAGCTGCTGCGTGAAGGCAATCGTGCATCCGTGAGTCAGGCAGTAGCTGTGTTACTGTGACTCAGAAGGACGTGGTGTGTAATGGCAGCAGGGACGCCAAGCCGTTACTTGCTGTGCAGTGTCCCTTCAACAGTGTGGTTTGTAGTGTGTCTTGCAAAAAAGCCACAACTCCACGCATTAAGGCATCTCTCTGCCATACTCTGTCCTTCCAGAAGCCAGGGGAGAAGACTGAAATCTAAACTTAAAAACAACAACTTGGGTATTGTTTAAGTTATATAAGTTATATATAAGCAGCTGCTATGTCAGGCACACCACCCATTTGACCAGGATAATTTGTATTCCTATTAAAGGTTGCTGCTGCATAGTGTCACATCACCTTAGCCAACCTGTGTGGATGTGAGGATCTAGATGCTTGTCCCAGCAGCATGCCACCTCCACAGATAGTCACTGCCAACCAAAATGAAGCAGTGTTGCCTGGGCCAGCATGGTCCATAACTGCTTCAGCCCCCTGGGGAAGTGACCACTTTGCTGCTGAGGCCTTGAGTCTAATCAGCAAGATGGCAGATTTCCATCTCTTCCTCAGAAACATGGGAAAATAAAAGATGTAAATTCACTGTGGGAGGGAGTACCATCAGCCACGGCTGATACAAGGACAGGAGGAACGTGTTGAAATTTTAGAGGGAAAATGTGCAGCCAGGGAAGAAGTAGGTGAGACTGTTTACAGTCACTATATAAGTGCACCTATGGCCAGGTGCTTGGCATGCACAAGCAATACAAAGCCATTGGCTTACAAAAGGCTTTGCCTATAGATGTCCCCCGCCCTGAAAATCCAAGCAATTAATAGAATAATCGTGTAGTTTTTCTTGAAGTTTGTTGCAACTGACTCCAAGGGCTGCAAGGGAGAAGGACTTGGGGATACTGGTGAGCGAAAAGCTGGACATGAGCCTGCAATGTGCGCTTGCAGCCCAACCATATCCTGGGCTGCATAAAAAGAAGCATGGGCAGCAGGTCGAAGGAGGTGATTCTGCCCCTCTACTCTGCTCTGGTGAGACCCTACCTGGAGTAGCGTGTCCACCTCTGGACTCCTCAGTACAAGAAAGACATGGACCCGCTGGAGCAGGTCCAGGGGAGGGCCACAAAAATGGTCAGAGGGATGGAACACCTCTCCTATGAGGACAGGCTGAGAGAGTTGGGGTTGTTCAGCCTGGAGAAGAGAAGGCTCCGCAGAGACCTTATTGTGGCCTTTCAATACTTAAAAGGGGCTTACAGGAAGGATGGGGGCAGACTTTTTAGTAGGGCATGTAGCAATTGGACAAGGGGTAATGGTTTTAAACTAAAGGAGAGTAGATTCAGACTAGATATAAGGAAGAAATTTTTTACAAGGAAGGTGGTGAAACACTGGCACAGGTTGCCCAGAGTGGTGGTAGATGCCCCATCCCNCATTCTATGATTCAGTGATTCTATGATCAGTGTCACAATGTCCAGCTAAAAGCCAGTCATCAGAGCAGTACCCCAGGGTGGACACTGAGGCCAATGCTGTTCTCTCTCTCCATTAATGCCTTGTATTGCCTTGGATAAGGGACAGGGGGCATCATCAGCAAGCTGCAGACTATACAGAGTGTGGAGGAGTAGCTGATACATCAGAGACCTGTGCTGCCATTCAGAGGGAGCCCAACTGTATGCAGCTGTGAGAAACCTGCTCTAGTTGACCCTGCTTTGAGGAGGGGGTTTGGTCTCTGCAGAGGTACCTCCCAGCTGCAGCCATGTAGTGGCTCTGGTTTTCTGTAAAAGCTTGCTGTATTTTTTAACAAGTTTCAACAGATATTTGCTTTTTACTAATGCTTAACTCCTTTGCAGACATCTCGTGTATTTGTGTGTCTGTGCACTGGGGGTTTCACTGGCTGTCTCAAGCTCACAGTGATGGGCATGTGGCAGCTCAGGCTGAGCATGAAAGGGGATGTGTAGGAGAAAGTTACATTGTCATGGCTATTTTTTCTGTTTACTAGTATATATCAGGCTATTGTCCTCTTGTTAGCATTGACAATGAATAACTTTTATTGTATTTACTTCATACAATATTGCTCTTGTGAACCTCCACACATTCTGCCTTACACACTTTCTTTCTTTCTACTACAAAATTTTCTGCCTTGGAGTCCCAGTGACTAAAAAACATTAGGGCTGCCATAGTCTTAGAAGGCTGGAGGATAACACATCTTCATTGGCATAACAGACCATGGGTCCTTCCAGAAATGGACACATTGTGCATTGTGTTCACTGCATTGGACAATGGACCTCATTCGCCATATAAGTCATAAAGCAGTGGTCCAGGACATCCACATGAAATGGCCTGTTTGCTTAAAGGTGTGTATCTGACTTCCTGGATCCCTGCTACTTTATGTCGGGGTGATTGTGGGCTTAATTTAGGCTGATCTGTTTCAGATGGATTGTCAGACCATGCTTATCATGCATTCATGAAGTTATCTAATATGATTTTAAAAAAAAGAAAAACAAAAGGAAAAGTGGTAAAGTGAATAACGAGTGGTTGATGTGGTTCACCGCAGTTGGGTGATCTGTTGAGTCTTTAAAAAAATCTGAAACATACTAGGTATAAAGGTCACTTCTTACTACAGAGAGGGGAAGCCATGTGTAAGCAGGTGATTTTGGCTGCCCCACATATTTAAAAAGGTTAGCTTTCCCTTCCGCCTTATTTGCCATCACAGAGTTTGCATTACAAAGGAGATGGAGAGAGGTGGGTACTCTGTGGTGTCTGGTGGGGCATGGGCTGTCTTCTCCTGCCTGGATTCTTCAGTGTCTAGCAAGGATCAAACTTATATTGTATTTTGCTCTTCAGTGAGATACTGATAGGATGTCTCTCTTCTGTCTGTTTGATATTTCTGAAACTTCTCAAAAATTATAATTTTTGCCATCTTTTGCCTCCTGTCAAGTGTTGTTGAAATTGGTTGAGTGCAGAATTTTTTTCAGGTGCAGAAGAAGGAGGACGTCAGCAGACAAGGAAAATGTGATCATGTATGCTGGATTTTAAGATGTCATTAGAAATGCAGCTGGGTTTAAAAACACAAAAAGTTCATTACATTTGCTAGCCTCTCAGGATCTGACAGTCTTTTAAGAGTCACTTTGGACAACAATTTCATGACAAGGAAATGGGGGAAGTATCTTTTATTCAATAAATGTAAGGGGTTTTTGTTGTTTTGGGTTGGTTGGTTTGGGTTTTTCTGTTAGTGAAAACAAGAAAAGGAATAGATGATTGCTCTGAGTTTAGCCTTGGCAAATCACAAAGCTACTTTACTTACTAAAAACCCAGCTGTCCCTAAAACATGTCCTGCACTGTCAACGGGCAACATCGACATTTTCCCATGGTTTAAAGGCCAGGTTGAATACCTTGGCAGTGAGATATTAGAATTGCATTTTGCAGAATGTCATGATAATTATCAACTTTTCTTCCACTAACTAAAAGAATTTTTTACTGAATTTGCATTCTCTAGAAATAAATATGCTTATTAGGAAGCAGGAGATTTTTAGTGATACGAAAGTTATTAAAGGCAGTAAATTAAAACTCTTAAATTAAAAACTTACCACAATGAGAATATGTAACTTGATTACTAGAAAATGGAATTTATCTGGAAGACATTCAGGTTTGCAAACCTAAGGCATTCTGTTTCTATAGGCAATAGGGGTTTGCAGATGACTGATGCAACATACACATCTTGATTTATTGATGTTTAATACTAGCAGTATGTGAGATGTGTCCCAGATGTAGTGGTAGGAAGTGTGAAAGATTATTATTTGTTAGCTTCTTGCAGGGCACTTGTTCTTAACTAAATATTTTCATCTGTGATGTAATACTTGCTCTCCTTTCGCTTTCTTGCTGGATGGCACAGCCTTTGCAGAAGCCAGATCTAAAGGATACAATTCTAAGAGCCAACAGAATGCATCTGTGTCCATTTAGGTGTTGGCAAAACCAGATAGACCAAGCACTAGATCAGGCAGCATTCCTGGAGCTGCTGAGCAGTCGTGCAGAAGCTCTTTTCTCATGGGTATAAGACCAATAATCTGCAGGATGTTTCGTCCTTGCTGTCCTAAAAGGAATACTGTCAATCTGAATTCTTGAAATGCACTAGTTTAAACTATGCAAGTTGCTGATCGTTCACAGTTGGGTAAAATGTGCTGGATGTAAAAAAAAAAAAAAAAAAAAAAAATAAAATCTTAAATAAATTTTATGTCCCTTTATTCCTGTTTGTGAAGCCATGAGAAGGACAGGTCTGGTCCTTTCTGTGCTATTATGAGGCAGACTGCTACACTACCATGGGCCTCCCGCCATAGTTAATATGCACTGGCAGACAGTGCCCTGCTCTTCTGAATGCTTACACATAAAGTAAGTTAATAAAACTCCAGTGGCTGAGGAACTACAGTGGAACTGAATAGGTCCGGCTTTCATTCCTGGCTTTGCTGTAGATTGTCTGTGTGACCTTGGGTGGAGTTTGGTTCTCCTGTTTATTTAGGCTGGAACTTCAGGGCGGGGGCTTTCTCTCAGTGTGCCCTGCAAGACAGAGAATGGCAGGACCTCCCCATCCATGAATTCAGGACTGATGTGCTTTTGCACTGTTGAGGAGGCAGTGGGTCCTCACTGCTCGCTAGATGTGGCTGCTCACCTGCTTGCTATGGAGGGCTCGGCAGTCACACTAGATAGTGCCAGAGCCCCATGAGTAGGTAGGTCTCATTCTTGACAGCAGCCACGCGCAAGAAAAGTGCTAAAGGTAGCCTTAGGTGAGAAGTGAATTAAAATGGTTGTCTTGTTACCAGATTAGTCATAGGTGTGTCATAGGGGGGCAGTCTGGCAGAACTTAGTTGTACTTATTTGTGGAAGAAAGTGGAAAAGCATGTTCAACAAAAGGAACAGAAGCCAAGCCAAATCCCCAATGACCTATTCTTCTTCCTGCTAAGTGGTTACATGTGTTTTATTGCTGAGCATCCAGCTAAAACTTTCAGGGAAATTTTGGTGGGGTATGCTGGGACTGCTGACTCAGTGCAGCTCTTGCAGCCTATTCAACAAAAACATCTGGTACAGCTCTGATTTACACTTGTTTGAAGAGAGAAAAGCAAGTGCATCTATTGATGCAGTGGGAAGCTGTCAAAAGAAGGGACCTCCTCGCACACCACCACTCATCAGAGTGACTCTGCTGTGGCTTGAGAGCCATCACTTCTGCGACTGTTACACTTCAGAAGCCTCATAGTTTATCTCAGCACACAAATGTTAGGCATTCCTCAATCAACTGACAATGAGAAAGCACTATTTCCTTCTTACATGGGATAATTTATATCACTAATAAAGGATTTGCCTGTTCGGTATAAGTGCCCTGTTTTCAACTGGTGGAGTGAACTTAAACTGATTTAGATTTGGTGGCTTGATTTAGCTGAATGGAAAAAGATCTTACAATGAAATAATAACCAACAGGAGCTAAACGACTGGTATAAATTGTTGAAGCTTTCTCCTACAAAAGAAGTCTGACCTAACAGATCCACTTAATAGAAGTATTAAGTACTGATCACTTTGCCATGCTACCCTGCCACAATCCAGGAAGATGAGAAAGAGACATGAGGTGAGTCTGCCCCTCTGGTGGTGGTGCTGAAGAAGGTTGAAGGCCAGCTCTGCGATGGGTGTAAGGATGCACGAGCACCAGTTGAACTGCCCTGGTTTTTAGCTTCTTGGGCACCAATGTAGCCATCCACAAGAAACGCCAGGATATCTTCCCATCTGGAATGTTCCTTTTCCATCAGTCTGGCACAGGTTTGAACTGCAGTGACCGTTTGCATTGTAAAGCTGAACTTAATGAAGTAGATAGTTGGCCTTAAAGGCTGCAGTTCACCAGTGCATGTCTCCAGGATTAGGCTGGCCTAGTTTCTTTGAAATCACTGGAGTTAACACTGGCATGAAGTTGGAATAAATGCCAAGTGGAGCTCTAATCCTCTGTCATCAGTCAGCAATGTGCTCTCGTGGCAAAGTAGGTCAACAACATCTTGGGCTGAATTAGGAAGAGTGTTGCCAGCAGATCGAGGGAGGTGATCCTTCCACTCAGCTCAGCACTGGTGAGACATATCTACAGTGCTAGTTCCAACTCTGGGCTCCCCAGTACAAGAGAGACACGGATATACTGGAAAGAGTCTACCAAAGGGCCACAAAGAGGATGGAGAAGTTGGAGCATCTGACAGGAGGAGAGGCTGAGACAGCTGGGACTGCTTAGCCTGCAGAAGAGAAGGATCAGGGGGAATCTTATCACTGTGTATGAATAGCTGCTGGGAAGGAATAAAGAAGATGGAGCCAAAATCTTTCCAAGGGTGCCCACTGAAAAGGCAAGTGGCAATGGCACAAAGGGTTTTTCAGTTGATGGGTTTTTTTGTTGTTGTGCTTTTTTTTTTTTTTTTTTTGCTGTTACGGTGGTTGCACACTGGCACAGGATGGCCAGAGAGGTTGTAGAGTCTCCATCCTTGGACATACTCAAAACCTGACCAGATGATATCTTGAGCAACTTGTTCTAGGTAACCCTGCTCTGAGCAGGGGGTTTGGAGTAGATATCTCCAGAGGTCCCTCCCAACCTTAACCATTCTGGGTTTCTGTCACTGAAGAAAGTCTCAGTGTTACAGCCAGCTGCACAATGGGTACAGAACTGCCATGGTCTTTAACTCACCTTAATTGTATGCAGATCCAGTTCATGTGCT
>WAAD01038776.1:45575-87102 GCA_013389945.1 Fregata magnificens
ATGTGCTGCCTGAACTTTGCTTGTCAGTCTCTCATTCTTCTAAACATGGTTCATACTAATTCAGATAACAAGGAAACACTGACAGATTCTATTAGGGCACAAAGGATTTTCTAATGTGTAAGTAACCCTGAGAATTACAGAAACATTTGGGAAGAAGGGTGAACAATGCCGTAACTGTTACTTAGAGACTGTCAGAGCAAATGAGCTTAGCTAGCAAAGAGAAAGTGCTTCCCTTAGCCAGTCAAATGCAAGGTGGCATCTGCAAGTCAAACCACTACCCAGTTTTGCATGTCATTTTGCTATAAAAGGCCCCGTGTGTTAAATTCCATATACAGTTTTCATGTGGTTTTGCAGTTACATCTATTGGGATTAACCCTGCAACTTGTACTTCATTAACCATTCTTCAGGTGATGGTTGAGCTGAACAGAACCTGGATAAATCTTCCATAGTTGCTTCAGCTCTGCAGGACCAGGAATTAGTAAGAACCATGATTAACATCGTGACTAAATTTAGTTTTCACAGGTTTGGTTTCCCAATAAGATGGCATTTCTGTTCTCCAAAAGACAAATATGGGTAGAATAAACTTGGTGAGAACAAGAGTCCCAGATCCAGCCTGCGATGTGTGTAGCGGAAGACAGACCAAAGCATCCAGCTAGACCCTGTAATCCCAAGGAGTTTGGCCAAGGCTGCTCTGTGGTTTGGGAACACAAGTTCGCCTGAACCTCAGGGCAGTGTTTGTTACCTGGAAAAGGCCTTGCAGAGAGCGTTTGAAGCCTTCCAGGGTGGAACAAAATCACTCCATGCTATTCTAATGTTTCAGATCTATGTGAGTGATTCCTAAACTTCTGACAAGCCCCAGTGCGAGGAGGCAGCAAAGGCTTTACTAAAGCAGCTTCTTTAAAATGCTATACTATCTATGCAAAAACACTTCCATTGGAACATACTAGCTATGTTTAAAGGAAAAAAAAAAGAATCTGAATGTTTTGTGGCAATGGCAAAGAGTGCTGGGGATGGACTTGTAAGACTATGATGTTGTGAGAAAACATTTTGACTGCTGGAACCCATCAGGTTCCAGCCAGTGTTCCTTTGTGTTTGCAGGTGCTTGCTGTATTCCTGTTTGTCTCTTGACTACAATTTTCTCATTCAGGTGCATTCGTTCCCTCAGAACACTGAATGTGTTTTGGAACACAGCTATTATTTTAAATCACCTACTCTCACGCACAATGAACAAACAGGCTGTAAAAGCAAGGGTGACATTTTTTGCTCATGTATGTGATGAGGTCTCTTTACCTGGAAATTGACCTTGTCACCCATTGTTCTTCTCGGTTTTCAGCTCAGCAACCACAATTTCTGTCAATTACCAGGCAATAGAACATAAGACTGTGGCTTAATTAGGGAATAAAGAAACACAGCACTCTCTTCCAGAATTCAAAAATCTGACTGCAGTGTTCAAAAGGCTTTCATGTATGTCTTGCTCCAGGGTGCAGCATGGTGCTGATGGTACTTAGGCTCTCAGGACACAGAGAGGGCATTGGCAAGGCCTTCCCATCCTAAGGGTCCAGTGGTGGGTACGCAACATTATAATAGGAGAAGAGGTGCAGCTGAGTGAGGTCTGTCAGGGTGTTTGGCTTTGGAGTACACCCTCAGCAGCTGAGGGGCTAGGATGCCATTGGCCCTGCAGATGTCCAGGTTTTGAGCCTCCCTGTAACCAGACTCAATCTTCTTTACACACATGACTTAAGGTCCTTAGGACTGAAGGATACTTCAGTTTGGAAGAGACCCAACCTTTGTCCAGATCTTGAAAAACTCCAAGGATCGAGACTGCACATCCTCTTTGGGTCCCAGCTTCCCTGCTGGGCTATCCATGCAGGGAAAAGCTTCTGCTTATGGCTAGTCTGAAGCGCTCTTGTTCAGCTTTTTCCCATTGTCCCTCATCCCCCCAGGATGAGAAGTGCCTGTGCCCATCTCTTTGATCCCTTCCCCATAGGTACTGGGGTGCTGTGAGGCTGTGGTGTATTGACTACTCCCTGCAATTTGGTGTCAGCTGAAAACTTGACAAGAGTCTGCTCTATTACCTTCTCCAGCTCACTAATAACGATGTTTTTCTCTGCCTCGCCCCAATTAAGGTGTTACCTTAACTATGCTAATCAGACTAGCCTAGCTAGCCTGAGAAGTGCTCTTTCACCCTGAGTTCCGCCTCACAATTGCATGGGGAGTGAACAAATATTTTACCCTATTTGGTTTTGAATTTCAAACTTAATTTTGTTGAATGTCCTTTTGATCTTCTGCCCTGAGAGAAGCAGGACAGCATACTGCTGACTTATTTTCCCTGTTCATTTTTAACATCTTGGGGTTTTTTTTCCCTCCCACCTTACTAAGGGAATCTAGTTTTGTCAGTGTCTTGAATCTTTCTTTTTATTCTTTCAGTGTCCTCTGGGAGATGGGATGATGCCCGATTCACCCCAGTATCCAGCCAAGGACAACTGATAGATGCTTTTTTTCTGTATTATCACTTATTTCTTATGCACCCTGTTAGGTGTCTAACTACATAAATCACTGTTTCATGTGAAAGGGAAATTTTTATGGAACTGATCTTGCTGGGTGCCTTTATTGGGCAAAGTTTGTGAATTTGCAACTCCAGGGAGTGCGCAAGAATGTTTATGTGAATACACGTGTACACACATGCCAGCACACACACACACAGACAAGAATTAATTTTTTTTCCTCTTGCAGCATAAAATTTTATATATAAGAATGTTTTGTCCAACTGGCATATTGTTTCTGCTTTTGCTTTTTAGTGTTATATTTATGTAATGGTCATATTGCCCTTTCACATGGATTAAAAGACCCCAGCCACCACCAGTTCCCTTCCTTCACAGAGGTGCTGAAGAAGGTGTTTGGAAGTGGCTGGGCTACAGCCCATGAAGAATCCCAAGGACAGCGTGTCTGTTTGGGACTTCTGACCCACTAAGATGAATGCAGGTTAGTTGGTATGATCAGCTAGTTGTGTGGTGATAGCAGTCTGTGAGGGAGGTTAATCCAGGGGGTCGTCGTGGAGTGACAAAGAATGCCTCCATGAAATGAGTAGCAGTAAGTCAGACTCTCAGCTGCCATAAATCAGCACAGCTCCAGTGAAGTTAAAGGACTTCTGTGCTGAGCTGCAGCAGATGAAGCTCTGGCCTGTTATTTATGTATTTGTTTGTTTGTTTGTTTGGCACCACTGAGATTAAAGCCCTGTTCCTGGGACATAGCGGTAGACTGACACAGATGAAAGAAGTGTAACAAATTAGGTCCAAGCTGTGTGTAGGAAGGAAAGTACAAATGTGATCCTGTAGCAGCAATGCAATGATGTATGAAGCAAGACTTAAAAATATAGTGTGGGTATGGAGAGAGGGGAGGAAGGAGTGAGAAAGGGGAAGGAAGAGAGGAGAGAAGGAGAAAGCGAGGGAAGGAGGAAGGTGGCTTTGGGTTCCCTTACACAAATGCCTTTCTGTTTGAAGCAGCATTGACCAACCTGTGGCTCTTAAATGAGCAGTTCAAATGCACCTATATGACGGGACTACCTCATGTGTTCCATAGTTGATGCTGCTGTCCTTACTGGTGACCTAGAAAGGGAACACAGCTCTTTATGTGGATGATATTTATGGCTGGTCCAGTGTAGAGCGAGGATGTGAAGAGTAACAAGGACAGGGAAATATCATTATGTGGATATTGCAAAATCTGGGAAAAAAAGGAGCAAAAATTTGCAGAGTGACATCGAAATAGGGAAAATATGAAGTAATCTGAAATGGGGCACACACACGTTCTCTGTGGGTGAGAACAACGTGGGAAGCATGGAGCTGGAGGAGTGAGCAAGGCACTGTTTTCAATGCTGAATTAGCAAAGACTATGCTGTATTGCCTGCACTGCCTGAGCAAAAGCACTGCGTCTTGGAAAGAGGAGAAAGTAGCCACTGTCTGTACCTATTCTGGTTCAGCTGCTGCAGTCAGGGCTTGGCAACAAACTTCTAAAAACATATTAAGAGGCTGGAGGTAACAGCCAAGTGAGGAGGGTCTGTGAGGACTGGCTGATGTGGAACCTATGAAATTGTGAAGGCTGAGAACCTGGCTAAGTACAGGGGTGTGATTGCAGCCTGTCTGTCTTCAAGGCAGAGGTGGAGGAGCCTGTGGCTGAGTTACAGACTTCAGTTTTACCACAGACAGCTCTCAGCTCATGAATTTTCTGCATTTTTTATGGAGAACACTAAAATGTGTGTTCACACTTGGTCTGCTAAAGCCTTGCTGGGCTTTCAGAAGGAAAAACTGATCCATAAATACAGAGAACTCCTTAGAGGTGGAGTACAGAATAAAGAGACAAAAATTTAAAACAAAGAAAAGCTGAACCTTCTGGGACTATTGAAAACATCCTCAAGCCTTGTGTTTTGCAAGGGACTGCAGTGGATGATGCGGTACGTCTGTCTGCTTAATCTGTACAGCTCATTAGCAAATGCAGGCACAATATGAAATCTCTGCTGGTTGTTTCCATCTGGGAAACAAGCATGGTGCTAAGCTGGCAGAAGATTTTATGACAAGCTGCCAGCCGCTGGGTCTCAAGGAGACTGGCCTGAGCAGCGTGGACTCTGTGGGGAGTGCATGTGGGAGTGCATTTGAGAGCTGCCCAGTCATTTCACAGGGAGGTGAAGTCGACTCAGGGTGCCACAGGGATTGCTTCTGCAACAGCCAGAGATTGTTCCTGATCTGGCATTCTTTTCTACCAAGAGAGAAGCGTGGTAGTTTGGCACTGAGCAGGAATGGTGTTGCTGTCTTGGTACCGTTTCTTTCACACCTCTCAAATGTTTCTTGGACTGGATTATGAGACATAAAATTTGTTTGCAGACTGCAGCTCTTGCTGTACCACTGTGCAAAAGATGTTTTGTTGTCTTTTTCTGCACAACCCATTTTAACCACCTTGCATTAGGATTTTGCTGTAAACTGATGTACGCAACGTCTCCTCTTTGGGCTTGCCTGTCTCTGTTAAGTTAGACTCTTATCCAAGCAAACACTTTACTATGTATTTGAAGATAAGCCTCCTGCCCTTGCTGAAGTCATTAAGACCGTCTGGGTCATTAGTTTTGATACATGTGTCCATACACACGACTAGCAATGTTGCATAGTGGCTATGAGAAAATACTTCCCCCGAGGTAGATTGCTGACAAAATACAAGACAGGGGACTCTGTCTGTAAAAATCATGTAGTTACAAAAACTCTTCCCCTTCAGCTTAGCCTGATGAAATCTGTGGCATCTCTCCAGATGAAGACTGGAAATGTTTTCCTTCCTTTTTTAGCCCACTGGGTTTGTGTGTGTGCCACAGGCACTTTATATCATTCTAGTATATTTATACTTTCAACTTATTGATGGTAGATGGGATGATAGCCCTTTGGATTTATTTTGCTGCTCATTTATAATTAATTTGGCACAGGCATGAAAAAATCAACCTTTATTCATTTACCATCTATTCACTGTGATTGTTTTTTAGAAGGCTTAAAAATAGAAGAGCCATACACCAGGCAACTGACCGACATGCGCGTGGTTCCAGACATGTTGCTATCAGATCTGGCTGCAAATGTTATCTGCATTTTCCAAAAAGGGGATGTACTCTTAGGCCACCTGTACAGATGTGAGGACCACCAGCCATCCTGGTGAGTGCCTGTGCAGGGCTGCTGAAGTGGTTGTCGGTGTGACTTCTCCCAGTGTGTGGTATGGTCCTGCTGGATGGAAATGAAGGGGGAAGGCTGTTGTTTTGAAGGCATCTCTGTGTCCCCTGCAAGCTCTTGAGGGTGATCTGCACTGGGTGGAGTGGGAGGTCGTGAAAGAAGGACGGCCAGAGGAGTGAACTTGGGGCTTTTGGAGAGAAGGCAAACCTGCTGCTTTGCCCGTTGGCAGTCCTGTTGCTGGAGCTGAGTGATGGACTTGTAGAATAACCACACTGCTCCTGAGTCCTGATCACTCATACTCCACTGGGCTGATCACACAGAGTTCACAGGGAGTGTTCTCTGTATCACTTTCCCCAGCTGCCAGTAACAACTGCCTGTAATTTGCCTTGATATATACAAGTAGGTATGAGCATTTAATTCAAAATGACAATTTAAGGTTTCAAAGCAGTTCACCTGCTCTGCAATGCTTTAAAGATCTCCCAAATGCAATCTTTTGTATGTGCTTAAAATCTGCCTCTGCCACTACTCAAATGTATTTATAGGCTACTGGTGGGCTGCCTATGAAAATTCTCATCCCACAGTTTTTCCTTCAGGTTGGTGAATGCTTCTATGTTTCATGAAGGTTAATGCTACAAAGAGAGAGAAGCAGCTGCTCAGGATAGGATTGTAAATGCCTGCTAACCCCTTTAATCTGTGATCTCAGTAATGCGTCCACTGCACATTGTAGAAGCACAGTTCTGTATCGCTCGTGCAGAATCAAAGGGTTGTTTCACTCTCCTTGATCCTTGCAGTATATCCACCTATGTCTCCTTTGAATGACTCCTCCAAATTTTCTTCTGCAGTATTCCACTCCTGTCAAAAAAAAAAAAAAAGAAAAGGCTTTGTTCTGTTCCCCCTATTTTTCTGCCCCCCTCCCCTCAGTATGCAAGCATGCCCAAGACGAATCACTGCATAATTATATTCCTGTTGCTTGTATCCTTCCATTGGCTCTCCCTTTCGGCTCATTTCATTCTCACTTGCCAATCAAGCCTAACATTTGGGGCCTGGTTCTTTGCTGGGGTTCATTAACCCCAGGGAAGACCTTCAGCAGCAGTCTAGGGGACACCAGAGAGCCTGCAGCCCATGTCAAGGTCCTAGAGGGCAGGCTCAGCACAGCTTTGCAGGTACACTATCCTGTAATGTGCCTTGAAAAATCAAACCCTGCTTTAGGCTCCTGGCCACAATGTGGCTTTGAACTGGTGTCTGAGGCAAGAGAAGAGTTTGCCTGACTTTCCAGCTGTGCACAGGGAGGCACGAGCCAGGGTGGTGCTGACTTTCAAGGACAATGGTGGGTGGCAGGTTATCCTGCAGTCTCCTGTAATAGTGGGGTGAGGGCAGGGAGGGAGCCAAGGTAGGCCAGCACTTGGTAAATGAGGTGAGGATTTGACAGACGGATTTTGGGCTTCAGTCTTACGCTGCATTTTCTGCAGACACGCTGCTGTGGTTGCTGGGGTGGGAGCTGGCTCTTCCCTGGTGCCCCACAAGAGGACAGCCGTGTGTGTAGCATGGGGATCAGGGCAGAGCTGCAGTCTTTGAAGGCTTGACACAAGCGTGCCCTAAGATCAGCTGAGCAAGATGAAACATCAAACTAAGGAACCAGGGCTGGACACTCACAGAGTTGGAGGCCTGACCAGGTAGACTTGGTCCTCAGCTTCCCTCTCTGCCAACGAGTTACTTGGGTTGAAGCTCTCAGAGGGAGCCCAAGCATGTCAGGAGCCTAAAGCAGCTGGGCGCTGTTCCCGTGTCTTCCTTCAAACCTCCCAGCTGAAACACACAGCTCCGTACAGCAGGAGTGAGGAGCCTGTGGAGTGCAATTATAATCTGTTTTATGTGGTGTGAAAGTTGCAGGGACACCTTACTGGTGACCTCTCCTGTTTCTCAGTGTCCTCATTACTGACTTAGCCTGTCTGTGAGGGTGTTGTAACCCATCTCTGTTCTTTGAACTCTCTCTTCTTTGGATTTCATTTCAAGTTGATGGCCTAGGTAGCCACACTATAAGCCCATTTGACCAATTAAGAAGACAGCCCTGTTTCTATAACAGATACCGTTCACTTGCAAAATTTTGGACTGTAGGTTACAGATCGTCACACTTGCAGAGTCTGCCCAGCAGCTATTTGCACATCAGCACTTGTGTGCCAATGCAAAACACTTCCTATAGCCATCGTGGTACAAAACAGCGACTGGGAGGTGCAGTGGCTGCTCTGCATTTCCACATGCAGTGTTTCTCCCAGGATGTTTAAAGGAGCCATGCCTGTGTGAAGTTTTGACATGTAAGCCCTATGTGTTGTCCCTCCTGGCTTCTATGGAGGTGGCATCTGTGACTTCTTTGTATTCCACGCACGTCTCACTCCACTGTGAGTATGTAATACTGTTTAAATCATAATTCTGTTTTCGCACAGGGGAATGTCTTTTGGGAGAGTGAGCAGTATCTGTTTTTGGAAATCTGGCACTGGGGCTGGCTTGATGCAAGGAAGAGCTGAGATGTAACGCTGGTTTACTTTGTGGAGGTGCACTCAGCCAGCACCCTATTTGCTTTGTAGTTCCTAAAGAAAAATGAGACACGCACAACGGGCATTTCTTTCAGTGGTGCTAAGATACTGTGATGAAAAGCTAGCCTGTAAATATACTCACTTCAAAGAAATACCAGCCCAAAATGTGCTTTTACAGAGCTTGAAAGTTAGTCAGCTTTATCAACATTTTAGCAGCTAAATACCAGCACTTCTATTTGCAAGGACAATGGCCAGGGAATAGGATATCAACCATCGCGGTTCTGATCTGTTGTACATGCCCGACCTCTATTTCCACCCTCTCTGTAGCGGTAATAAGGGCATTCTTACAGTGTTAGCGGACATCCTGTAGCACAGCCAGGTGCTGCTGGAATACCACTCCCCATGGTTTTCAAAGTTGCTTAGTACCCCTAGGTCCCCATCCTTGCAGAGCTGCATAGAGCCACCAGCCCCAGCCAGCACCCCTGCTTTCAGGAGGGGCAGGGTTTCCTGGTGGGAGCTGTGGCCTTTTTCTCTCCCTGGTCTGGCTGTGCATCACCTTCTGGCTGTCACTGCTTCATGCACCTGGTTTCAGCCATCCCTGCTGCATTGCTCTGTTCTTTTCTGGCTCTGGGCTTTGTGGTTGCAGAGCACTGGACTCCCCAGGCTGCAATTTGACCTGCTGCTTTTCCCTGGCCAGTTCCTGTCAGTTTCAGCTGTGTCTGGGCTGCTCGTTTCTCTGTTTAGGTTTATGTGATGACTTCAGTTTTTTTATTTTTGTGCTGCAGAGTTCCTAGTGCTTCAAGACCCTTTTGCGGGTTTATTCAGTGCTTTAGCTCCCATTTTGTAGCTGTAATGCCTTCTAGCCCAGGTGACCGTGCAACACCAGTGCCTCAGCCAACACCACACCTGGCCTTTCAGTGGAGCAGTGGTCTCCCCTGTTTCCTGGAAGGCAGGGATGCTGCTTTGCCTTTGCTCAGTGGCTGTTTCCAGCAGAGGAAGGCAGGGCATGGGAAGAAAGCAATGCTCAGTTCTTCCTGCCCTGCTGTGCCCTCTGCAGCACCCTGCAGAGCTGGCTAGCTGAGAGGAAAGCGTATCCTCCTCTGCAGCACATGCTCCTTCTGCGATGTGCTGGGCACAGTCCTCCCCATGCTCCACCCTGCCCAGCGTACGATTTTCCCAAATAGATACAGTACGGTTCTTAATGCCTAATTCTTATTCTGAGAATACTTTCCTGCTCCTCGTTGGAAAGATGATTAATACTGCATTGCCCGGCCAGTCACACTATCCCCAGTAGAGCTATAAATAAATACCACCCAGCAGTTGCATACAGCAAGCCCTATTTTATTATTTTCCATTCATAATACAAAACATAAGAAGTGACTGCCGTTTAGAGAAGAGGCTGAGTAACAGCTATAGTTTAGCAGGCACCTTGCTCTTTCATCCTCCAACATCCAGGGGGCAAAGAAAGCCCACACTTAGTTTTGTGTGAGTTTTACTGTTCTCTAGTTATGATGGTTATTTGTCCATCTGGTTGGCTGGGGCACGTGATTAAGTGTGCAATGTACTTCAAGTGGCCCTAGGTAGGAAGGCTTTTGCTGTCCAAAATGAGGTGAAAACCTTTCACCAGGACTTGCTTTGTTCAGTGGAAAATTAGTTTCTTAGCCAAAATGCAAACAACTGTTACAGTTGCCATGGTATCTTCATTTCTTATGAAACAGAAGTCCCTTCCAATGTTGGGTAAGCAGTTTTGGTTCAAAAAAAAGATAAAATATTTTAAAAATACTCCAGTTTTGGATATTAAAAAAGTCAAGGGAGGACTGAAGCCCTTTGCAGGAGTGGTTTCCACTGACATTTTACTAATTTATTTAAGATTTGGAGTTTTCATTTAAAAAAAAGTAAATCATGAGAACTATTAAACCCCAAGCTTTAGAGATTCCCACCCAAAAGTAATTTTCAGCTGGCTTTATTAATGACCCTGCCTGAGCTCTTCAGCTGTGAGACATTCTGGAGGGCGGGTAGATGGAAGGAGGGATGCGGGAGAGGGAAGGGGCTGGTGTCTCTCCCATGCGGGATGGGGCAGGTGAGGGAGGGGTGGTGGTGCGGATACCTCTGTGCAGAGGGAGGGTGGGCCAGGCTCGGGGTGTGCCACCAGGTCCCTGTGGGCGCTGGGGAGACAAGCCCCTGCCTGCCAGAGAGCTGCCTTATGAAGTCTCTGGGTGGCTGCACACTGTATGCGGGCCCCTTAGGTACCAGCCTCTCAGTGGGACTGTGGAGCCTTGCAGGGGAAATTCAGTTTTTCTTCTCTTACTGTCAGTGTGTGGCTCAGGGACTTGCAAAAGGCTTTCACTGCTGTTACAGGAACACTTCCAATTAGGCGGGTTTTGTTTTCATACAGCTGCTAGCTTTCTGAAACGTATTAGGAAAAAAATATCTGCCATTACAGTATTATTCACCAAAGCCTAGTTTTCATCAAATACAGTGCAGAATAAACTTGCAGAAACTACATGATTTGTTGGAAAAAAATTCAAGGCACTTAATAAGATGTTTCATAGTATTTGTTTCTTTGTTTGTTATAAAAAAAACCCTACACATCTCTAAACATGAAATCCCCCCAACCCCTTGCACAAAAATTGTTTTATGATCTTTTTGTGTGATACTTTCTCCAGCTCACTAAGGCCCTTGCTTAATGATTAACTGAAAGGACCAATAAAGACATACTTTCTTAGAAATCAGCCTGTGGTAAGTCCTTGTAGGATTGTAGTCTTTGTGGTTTTGCTGTAGGAAGCCATACACGGAACTAATAAGAACATTGTTGAAGAAATAAATTAGAATCAAGGTAAGGATTTACAAAAAGAAAATAAGAGAGAGTATTAGGTTGATCTTGGGAAAGCCTTTGGATGGTGGTCTTATAATTAATTGCTAGAAGCTCCTTCTTGCTGGCTTTTGGTGAAAGAGAATAATTTTTTTATAGAACACCAAGTAAACTGTGAAGCAGTCATAAGGAAAAATTGGAAATTTTAGAAAAACAGGAGAAAACAGGCCTACAGAGAAACATCCTAGTGACTCAATAATCACTTATTCAGTTATTTGGGTCCCTATTCTGAGACTGGGGGGATGAAGGTTATCAGTTACACATCTGTATTGTTCAAAATCATGGCTATGTCTCTCCAGATTTGTAAGACTTGGTTAAAAGTCATGGGCTTGGGGTTGGAGGGGAAGGGGATTTCTCTCCTAATCGTTCACACTTCTCTGTTTTTCCTCCCTTTAGTAATGTAAAGCATCGGAGGTTTCCTCTCAACTGCACAGACTTCAGGTACTGGTGCTGCTGAGGGCACTGCCAAGCCCTTGGGAAGGCCAGTGCTTTTGCAGGGTTTAGTGGCTGGGATGCATTACTCTGGTGTCATGCGCAACAGGTAACCTCCTCACGGTACTGCTCTCAGTTAGGGTTTATCCTGGTACTGTTATGAGGATTGCCACACCAATACTTCAGGCTGCAGCTCTGGTCATCAAGGTGCAAAGTGCATGTTCATCTCCAGGTGGTCCATCCAAAGAACTTGATGCAGCAAACCCTGCTGCTTTAAAAACTTTAGCCTGCTCTTGGGCTTCACCTGCTGGCCTTTTTTGTGAGATTTCTGCTGCTCCCTGTTCAGTAAATGGCATCCATCAGAAGAAGAGGCATGATCCTGCATAGGGATTTTCTGCCTTGTCAGCAGGGAAAGAGCATACCCTGCCTAGCTGGACCCTAGAGAGCACGCAGCTCTTCTCCGATCATTGCTAAGGACTCTCACTTTCTGTGTGGCTGTAATGTGAAAATTCTCCACATCTGTGATGAAACTGATCAGGTTTAGAGTGAAGATTTTGTCATCCTGACTTTCCTTTTCTTCCCCAGTTGGCAAGTTGTGAAACTGAAGAAAAGAAATACTATAATCCTGTACAAGCACTAAATAATATTTCTTTCTGAACATGAAGAAACCAGCAAGAGTAAGTCAGCCACTTCGAGGCCACCCTCAGAGGACAGCCAACTGTACTTGGGAGTCCACTTAAACTATGAGGTCAGGCTACCAAAGTGAATTCACCATACGATGGACAACGGTGCCCCGTGCCCACCCTGTTCCCTGTCCACCTGTGACAACTCTGCTGTTTGCTTTCCCATTGCTGTTTGCTTTCCCCTTTCCCTGGAAGACAGAGCAGGGAGCTGTCCCTTCAGCAGTAAGCAAGGAACGTGTGCAATTGGAAAAACTTGTGAAGTGGGAAAAACAACAGCATAAACTAAGTACTAACTCACTTGGCTGAAGCGTTGTGCTGATCAAACAAGCAAAACCTTCTGAAAACACTCCCAAGTGCAGGCTCAGAATTTTTTTTGTCTGACCACATTTAAAATTAAAACCAGTAAGTTCAGCAGAAGAAAATTTTTAGTGGGTCTGCTTGGTTTTTTCAGAGACAGACAGAGAGTCCACAACAAGAAACCTCATCTCAGCTCTGGGCTCAAAAACCCACTGGTGATCCAGATTACATTTTTTTCTTTTCTGAGCCCTTTGTATATGCCTGAGGATGTTAGGCTAAATTATTGCCCAAGGGAGGATGGTGGTAGGTGTCACTTGTAGAAAAATGCATCAGCTGGGTGTTTCCCACACTTATGGCTGGAGGTTGCATGCCCTTCTTTCTTTGAAGGCAGGGGCAAGGATGCATGGCCTGTCCTTACTTAGGATGCTGATTTAATTCAAATAGGAAAAGGATCAGGAGCAGGGCTGGACACTTCTGCTAATGGCAGCTTTGTGCATAGCAAGCGCATGAGTGACAAGTCCACAGGTATGCAGATCAAGACTGCAAAATATTTTTCCTGGCTCTTTTCCCTTGTACTCCAGCCTGGTTCCATACAGGGACACATATACTTTATTGTTGATGTTATTTAGTAGACTAGACACAGGTCAGGGTTTTCAGCAACCTAAATGTTTTGCTTTACTGCCAGTCAGCAGATGTTCTTAAATACTTCATCTTTTGTTCTTCTCACCTTCTGTCTGGTCTATACGTTTGTTGCAGAAATGCGTGAGTGCCTATTGCATCTGTCATGGTAGATCCTATTCCCTATTCAACCTACTGTATGCTATTACAATGCCAGTGTTGGCCCCCACATTTCAGCTATAGAGTACTGCAATATTTATCCTCAGCTGTAGGAAGTAAAGCACTTCAATTTTTTATCCCCTAAAAACCTGCATACTGCAGGTGCGGTACGTATTCTTAAGCATTAGAAATCACTGGACATTTGGCTGCTTAATGCTTAAGAATATGTACTGCACCTGGCCAATTTATTTTTTAAATGAAGATTTGGATCAAATAACACATTAGAAACAAAAGACTCTCTGTATCTTTTTTTAACCTGATTATCTCCCTTGATATTACATTTTAAGAATTTAAAAGCAAAACTGCTCAGTCTGGAGGATCATAGCTTTGCATTTGATCTCAGACCATGCATTATTGATTTCCAGTATGTGAAAAATATCTAAAATGTCTACAATAAAAATGCAAAGAATAAAAATGCTTTCACTGCTTTTGAAATTAAAATAAATTTTATATGCATTATGTTGCAGGGAGTTGAAATTTGTTAAGTAGGTTAAGTAGTGGGCGGAATATTATAGAAAATGATTGCATTTCATTGTAAGATAAATTAATAAAAAATATAGTATAATTAGTATAGAAATAAAATAAGCTCTGCAGTTAAATACCAAAGTGCACTAATACAATGTTATTGCTAAGTGCTGAGAAACAGGTGAAGCAAAGGTTGAGTCTGACCTATAACAACCATTTCCTGCAACCCCCTGACTAACTCTTCCTTTAGTTAAGGGATCACATGTTCATCCCAGGTAATAGTGATAATAATCTCAGTCTTTAATTGCCAATTTAGGTGTCTTCTTGCAGCCTTAATCCCAGACTGATAGATGACAGCACAAGATATTTACCTATTTGCAGCGGGCCAGGACTGGGATTCTGTTCTGGTGCCAGGAAGGAAACAGTCACTTTATTTCTCCCTGCTGTCCTTCACTCTGGAGAGGAAGAGTTATAGGGGGGGCAGCAGGGATATTGCAGGTTTGGGGTTCATCTCCCCTGTACTTGACTACAGCACCACACAGGCTCTGAGCTACCTGTTCAGGCTGTCTTTGCAGCCGGTGGGTAGTGGCAGGCAGTTTGCTGCATCCCTGTGGTGGGGAGAGCCGCATCTCCCTGTGGGCTGTCATGGAATAGTACGTCTGCCTACACCTGGGCAGCACATCTAACATCAGTGTCCCTCTCAGATCAGCGTCTTTGCTCTGGGTTGCTGCTTGCGAAGCCCAGTTGTCCTGCACCCTGCTGACAAAGCTGTGGGTGCATGGCCCTGCTTCCTGGGAAAGAGCTGCCCTTCTCCCAGGCCTGCATACAGGTGCCTCAGGATGTGTAGGGTTTCCCCAGAGACTTGTATTGGCTTTTTTTAATCTGGAAAGGTTTGCAGTTCTGGAATAACCTGGGGTTTTGTGTGTTTGCTTGTTTTCTTGAGAGCAACCCTGTTTTTCTTCTTTTTCTCCAGAGACCAGTTCTAGTTGGTTTTGCTATTGCATGGTGTAGGATATTGCCCCTCCATCCTGGCCCTTTCTGAATGGAGTTCCCAGGGGAAGCAATCTTCTCACTGTCTGAGGAATGGTACAGGCAACTTTCTAACACAAATCAGTGCCCATTTCCCTTCCCCTCCTCCTCCCACCCCCTCAGAGTGCTATCTCATGCACATTCACGTTTGAGTTTCTCATTATTTTCATTATGTATGGGAAACAAAAGAACTCTTGCCCTCTTTGGCTGGAAGGTTCATGTACCAGTGGGAGCAGTAATGACAGGACAGCTTTGATTCACTCTCAGTTACATACAGAGTACTTGCACAGACCCAAAGAAAAGCAGACACTAGCCTGAAGCTTCTCTTATTTGCTGCCTTATTCCTAGGTTCTGCTGCCAGCTCTGCCTGGTACAAGAGGAATTGTGTACTCTGGATTTTCCACCTTCACAATATTTATTGGCAGTGTCTCTTTTTTGTGAATATAGAGAGCAGCCTGTCTAAGGAACAGCTGAGCTTCCTCTGGGGTGTCTCCATACCCCTGGCACTAAAAAGCCATCCTCACTATTGTGCGGTTTGTAGGGATTTTTAATGTATGTTCTACTGGAAAATACCTGATAGAAAAGACTTAATTAGCAGATGGTAAACACCTATGCCCTTGCCCTTGTGGTGACCATCTCTTCTCTCCATTAGATACAGAACTTAATATGATGCAATTGCTTTTTTCCCATCATTTTGTTTCTGTTATTCTCTTTAAAAAAAGAATAGTAAAAGTATATACCTGTGCTTTTAAGTAGCTGGTGCAGGTCTGACTTCTGAGCTTGTTCACTCATTTTTGAGAACCCTTATGATTCCCAGGGAGATCCAAGGATGCCCCTGTTTTTCCCAGGGTTGCCAAATGGTTTGATTGGATTTGTATTGCACCGGGTTCCAAAAATGCAAGATTAATCCCTCTCCCTTTGGTCTTCTTTTGTGGGTTTTGGTTTTTGTTTTGTTTTCCAAAATAAACTGCACTTTTCCCTCTCTTGCCTGATTCCACCAGGATAACTACCACTAGTAGTAGTAGTAGTAGCAGTAGTTGTAGATAATTTGCTTTACTTGGCCATGGAACAAGGTGGCTGTTTTGTGTGGAGGGATTTTTGTGGTGGTTGCTCTTTTCGAGGGGAAAGTGAGATCTGCAGCTGTGTACAATTGACTGTGTTGCATCTCATTTTCTTGTTTCCCAGAAGAGAAGAGAAAGAAGCCATTGGCCTGCAAAGTTAAGATAAAGAAAGAAAATAAAATCTATCTATACTAACAGGTAACTAATTTTCCATGAAACTCTATTTTCCTTGTCTTAATGCAGTTAGCTTTCTTTAGCTTTGGGAGTTTGTGACTATGTAAAATAACAAGATCATACATAGATTAGCATAATAGCAATTGCAACAATAGTGTTTTTAAATAGATCATTTAGTGGTGCTTTGATGTTTTTAACAATCTCTAATGGCGCAGCATTAGAAATGATTCTCTAAGTGCTCAGAATTGAGGCCTTAGAAAGAAAAAAAAAGTTGCCGTCATTATATAAAAGGCACCTATTGATCCCTGTCACAGAACTGAGATGCTATCTCACCCTCTAGTTCTTCTGAATAAATAACGGCCTTTGACATAATGCAGCACTGGACAGGTTAGAAATAGCAGCTAGCCAGTGAGAGAGGCTGAGATGTAACAGCTTCTCAGCTAAAAAGAAGCTGAGAACTGCTAGGGCTGGGGTCACCTTTTTGCTCGGTTTCTGCCACAGGATCTAATCAGAATGACATTTATTTGAAAAATGACCTGAGAGACTCCTGCTGAAGAGGTTATTGTAACCAGAGAAAAAGGGATCTGAGACTCTGTGGAAGTCCCCAGACAGACTGGACCCTGCAGATGCACCCGAGGTCCTGGGGCTGGATTTATCATAGCATGACTCCAGTGACAGAAGGGAACTTAACACTGCTTGTTCTGCAGCAGACCCAGGGCCTTTTGGTACTGGCACTTGCCTTTTACAAACACTCAGCCAGGATCTTTGCAATTTCTTCCCCCTATTCCAGACCAGGATATGCCTCCCTGAGCTGTTAGCAAGGCAGTCAGAAATACCATCCGCCAGGAGTATTTATTGATACAGCATCTGTTATCCTCTAACATGGGGGCCTGCCCTTCACATTGTTTGGTCTCTGCTGAAACCCTCCAGACAAAGCCTGCTGATCAGCGCAGGCTGTGCAGCGCTGCCTTGCACGGTGGTCTCCAAGGGAGGTCATCTGCAGGCAGCATGCTGCTTGTCCCTGTGTGTGGTGGGAGGTCCCTTGGCTTCTGGGAGAAAAGTTGTCATATTGGCACAGCATACCCCCAAGATAATGAGGATTTGCTAAGAAGGTCTCCTTAGGGCAAGGGGATCACTGGCACAGCAACATCTGTGCCTGTTTCTGCAGCTGGCTCAGGGCAAGCAGGTCAGCTGTCACTGTGGTACGCTACCATGTAAGCCACAGGCCCTGCAAGTGCCCTGTAACCCCTGGAAAGGTGGTTTGTGTGGAGACAAATGTCACCTTTTAGGGCAAGCTTCAGACATAATGTCAGAGGATTAAATACTGCAGTATGCACTTGCAAGTCTCTGCCGGGGTTACCATTTTACTCTCATCCATGTTCCAGCTCTACATGCTCTGGTGGTCCCAGCTGAAAGCCTGTGGGCTCTTGCTACAGGCCATAGTCTCTGATTTTTTCCTGACACAGGCCTGTAACAGAGATGTCGCATCAGTCCGTAGTGGTGACCCTGCATGTCTCTGATGGGGCATGACAGTTTATGCTCTTTCCGTTGCAAGCAGAATTATCACTTTTTCTTGAAACAGAAGGATTAAGGCATTGAGAGAACAGGCTTTAAAAGTATCAACGAACACAACAGGCCGGTTCCTCGAGGCACTTGAACAGCGTCTGTATGCTGGACTGAACCACTTCCCCCTGCTTTACTCTGTCTGCATAAACTACCTTTCTATCACACGACACACGAGCTACCATGCAGAGTCTGTAAGAGCTGCACTGAAATATTGATCACAGTTGGCTCTTACCAGAACCAGGAAGGCTCATGTATGCAGAGATGCAAAGGTCCGGAGACAAGAAATTAGTAAAATCCGGTTGCTAGGAAAGGGATCTTGGGAGTGTGAATTTTAGTGGTGAGCCAAAGCTGCTGGAAGGTTGGTAATTTCCAAGAAAAGCAGAAAGAAATGGTTATTATTTTTAATTACTTACATGATCTTTCAAAAAAACCTGATGTGCCAGTGTCCTTTCATTATGTACTTGGGCATGAACTTTCATGAAAGGTCTCCATAGTCCTTACAGAACCGAGAGCCAAGCTCAAAGTCAGCCAAGAGTTCAGATGAGTTACATCAAACAAGTCATAAGGCTCAATGCGGAATCCTCTGAGAACATGAATTTTCTATACTAGGAAGTTTAAAATCTAGATTTAAAAATTGTACATACATATTTTATACTGGTTTCATCCCCAAAATGTGTCTCCACAGCAGCAATCAAAGCCTTGGGAGATATATCTGTAAGTCAATGTTGGGAATCATTTAAAGAAAAAGCCTCCGAATGTGATATTTATATCTTCACAGACTATCTTTAGGTGCCATTTGTCATGTTCTTGCACAGCGTCTCCCAAACCTCCTCTTTCTGAAACAGCAATATTCCACACCTCATTCTTAAACTTTGGGAAAACACAGAAAGCTCCTAAAATAATTTTCATTCATTTCATACAGCAATAACATCAATGCCAGTAAAATTAAGTTGAGCCATCTTGTTCTTCCTGAAAGATGCTTTTGGAATAGCTCTTTCACATCAGCTGCAAAGCGCTTGCAAAGACACTAGGTTGCCAGCCTTATTGTTTTCTGCGAGATGAGCAGAGGAGCGCACCACGCTCGGGATTTGCTGCATGTAGAAATAATGTCTCCCTGCGTCACAGCATCTCTGTGGGGCGGCGGGGAGTGTGAATGAAACAACAGAGAGGGTGAGCGAGAGTCTGAAATCATATGTAGGGCTGATACTGAGACTGGGAATGGGGAGGGAGAGACAGTGAGGAAATGCCAGAACAGGCTTAAGGGGGAGGGTGCTGCAGCTGTGTGTGTGTCAGGGGAAAGTGTGGCTTTTTATGGAGTGAGGGGAGAAAAACATAGACAAGCACATGCAATAATTCTGCATGGGAAGTATATAGCTGCTAGTGGGTAAGAGGGGAAAGAGCAAAGCAAATTTAAGAACCGTCCAGGACTGGAGATCCGCACAAGAGTGGGGAGAGAGCTGTTAATGAGTGTGTGGTGATCTCAGTAAAAGATATTTGCTGGCCCTGAAAGCTGTGAATCCAGGATGGTTTGTGTAAGAATCTTTCTTAATGGCAATGAGTGAGGGCTGCAGATGAAGATAAAACAAAAGATAAAAAACAGATGGGAGAGGGAGGAAGATAGGCAACACTGTGTAAGTGGGTTATGTTGAGGGATAAAAAAGTCAATGAGGACAGCCAGGGTCATCCGAAGAAATTTCGTGCTTAGCTGGACCAAGGCATTTTGGGGCATATAAGGCCAATAAGATCTTACAAGAGAGTGGTAAAGATGTTGATAACACAGGAGAGGTAAAGGTATTCCAGTTATTTCTATCTTCTGTGCTTGGAAGAAGCAGCATGAAACGCTGCCTACTCTGTTGGAAGCCAAGGATAAATCAACTGGGATTTTCAATCAGCAGTCTAAGTAATTTGCTCCCATGATCTTAAAAGAAAGAAAGAAGCCAACTCCCTCTCCCTCATTGAAAAACAAAATATTTTATTGATAGTACAAAAAAATTCTATTAAAATATTTGGAACACTGACAAAATATCCGAAGACTGGAAGCCGGCTATTAGTAGGTAAACAAGATGACCCAGAAAATTATAGACTAGTTGACCTGACATCACTCCTGAGCAAAATAATGGAAAAATTGATACAGGATTCAATTAGTAGAGAAATAAAGGGCAGGAATATAATTAATGTCAGTCAATGTAGTTTTATGCAAAATAGGACTTGTCAAACAAAATTTATTTCATTCCTTCAGATTATAAGTTTGGTTAATGAAGGCAGCTATGGAGGTATAAAATTCTTTGTAATGATTTTGATCTTATACCGTTACCTTTCTGATACAGAAACATGTGCTGTTCAACAGTGACATGTGTAGGCACTAGGAATTGGCTAGCTGACAGAAGTAGTTTCTAAGGGAAGTTATCATAAATACGGGTCTTTTCAGTGTCTTCTATAAAATTTGCTATTGAGCCTATTCTGTATCTTTCCAGATATCTGAAAGAAAATACAAACTCACTGAAAAATACAGCTGACACAGTGTCAGGCACAATGGCTGCAAAACCCGGGGCAAAAACTGCTGTACAAAAAGAGCAATCAGGATTATTCAGCAGGCCATTTGAAGACAAATGGGTTGGTACTGCTCAGTGCAAGGCTGTGCATGTATGGGCAGGGAATGGTGTTCTGGCCTGCAGAGTGTGGGATTGCAGCCGGGAAAGTAGTTTGGGGGAGTGGATAAAACAGCTGAAATATGAACATGCAGTTGATGCCACAGCAGGTGGATGTAATGTTGTCTTTGGAGATATATGCGATTGAGAAATGAAGACTAGAAACGTGATGCTGAAAATTCAATACAGGAATACAGCATTTGTCCATGACCACAGGCAATACTGCAGGAAAGAGATAATGGTGTGGGAGTCAAGGGGGTGGGGAGAGAGAGGCAAAAACTGTCTTGAAATGCAGAAAATGGGCCTTCTTTTTGTTGCAGTGTTTGGTAGTGTTGTTTGAATTAGCTGCAGGTATGAATTTTAGAAAGGCTTAGCTCTGCTCTGTTGCTTTTTACAGGTCCTCATTCAGCAAGTGTGACCTTACTTCATTATAAAATAGTTCCTTCCCCCAGAAAAGGAAGCAAAATTTAATTGAAGTCCCTTTCACTCTGACTGCTGATTTCCAAAAGGAATGCCACTTTAAGCATTAATTCAGATAATCTTGCCCAATAATCTCTGTGCAGGCAAACTTGGAAAGCATTCAAGAGATCTCATTTGTCACTTCCCCACAAGTGACATCAGAGCACAAGTACCACAAGGGTGCTTTTGGTGTAGAAGAGAAAGGCATACAGGGAACTAATAGAAGTCAGATTGGAATTTCTGGCTAGAAGAGAGGTATATGTGTTTTTAACTATATGTTGGAACAAAGCTGTGAAAGAAATGGTGTCTCTCTTGTGATGTCTTTGAGCAAAGATGGGAGGCTTTTCTGGAGGAAGTGGTAAGAGTTAAAATAGTTTGGGGGGCTCAGTATGAGGTTAAGTGTGAACTATTAAGCAACTTGAGATATGCAGGAGACCCTGATACAGCATCTGACCATTTTTAGTCTTAAATGTGGTAACTAAAGAGAAGCTCATTGGCCAGTGAAGCATGTAAAAAGCAGAAACACTGAGTCCCAGTCAGAGGTAGTGCTGAAAGAGATACCATAACAGGCAAAGCAATGCTTGTGCTTACATCAGGGAGACTGGAGTTGAGCAAGGATGTTTGGCTGTGTTACTTCTCAATCACAGTTTCATGTGTGACATTGACCGTGGCTCAGGGAGCCAGCAGAAGTTTTGGGTGTATCAACCTCCTGCGAGGGCTTCACCTCCACCTAGTGTGCAAGGAAACATTTTTACCTACTTGTCCATGCCTGAACCTTATCAAAAGCAGGACTGTGGGAAGCCTTATGTGAAATACTACAGAAACTGTCCAGTCCTTGTCCTCACACAACACCTGTCACTCTGCACTAGTCTTTATAGTTGCTAGTTTATGGCCTAGTGAGGTTAAGTGTGCGTAAATATTTTCAAGTCATTACACTGCTTCTACGACACCTGCTCTGTTGTTTCCATTTGGCATTGAACTGTACCCTGTTACAGAAGGGATGTTGGGTATATGTTTGAAAATATCCTCTTCTATTTTTTTCAGCAGCCCTGAAAAAAAAGCTTTTAACAGCTTCACAAAATAAAGAATGTAGCCTTAAATTGCTGAGAGTAATTCCTTCTGCTAACTAAATGTAATGTCAAGCAACTGTCTTTATTTTTTCCTGATGTTATTCCCTTTGCCTTTGTCCCTTAGGTACGAGTGACTCAGAATGGAAGCTTATAAAATATGAAGAAGAACATGCAAAGTCTGCCAGAGAATAAACAGTATTATTTTCTGACAAAACTGCACACTGACAATTATTGAGCAACAGCATGAAATGCAGAAGATATAGAAACCCTAAAAATGGAACTGACGTGAGTGTGAGACTCCCACACAAACTGAGAGTACAAGAGATTCACAGGTAGGATTCAGTTAAACTCTCCTCAACCTTGCTGCTTACAGATTACATCCCCAAGGAAAGGAAATGGTTTTTTGAAAGACGTTAATGACACTGGTTGGAGCGTCTTGATACTAGCAGTCTTTTGCTTGTGGGAGCAGAGAATGTATGGTTTAACACTTAAGTGCCCAGACTCTCAGAGAAGTTCATCTCCCACGTAGACACACACAGCAGAAGTCCTTAGGTATCCAAATGTGCTTAGTGCCTGGCGCTTGCCATCTTCACTAAGTTTTCTATTGCCCGGTGGTGCTTAGGACTCTGTCCTATACTGAATACCCTCTCCGTGTCTCAAGCTGATCCTTTCTTTGTCTTGTTGTCCTCTTCTGTCCTTCCTCCTCTGAATGTTCATGGGACTTTCACCTCTCTATCTACTCTGTCAGCATGGCTTTACCTTTAAGCAAGATGTGGGTTTTCCTTTTGCTGATAACTCTCTCCTACCTCTCCACTTTGAATCAGTTGCTATGTATTCTGCTTCCCCGCCAAGTACCTCTCCATGCAGGCAGGCATTTTGTTTTTCTTTCTGACATCTCCTCGCATTGCCAAACGCAACATGACCAAAATGGAATTCCAAATATCTCCCACCAGAATGATTCCCTTTCCATATGGATGTTGGGGATGGCAGTGATGTGCTGTCTAATTCAGTGGTCTCAGAGAAGAATGTTAAACAAAAGCCCCTAAACTCCAAGCCCCAAGCACCAAAGCAGGCAGGTGTGAGGTCTTGATAAATGGAGAACTGCTTAAAACCAAGGAATGTGATTTTATCTGTCTTTTCCTTTCTGCCTCCCTGGTATACTAAGCAGGACATCCTCTCACTGCCCTCTATTCTGGCAGGCACACCTATTCTGGGGCTGGGCTTGTCTGTCTCCCATTTTAATTCTCTCATTCCCTTTTAATCACTTCACAAAGTGCTACACCCATTCTGAATAGCTGCCCCTTCTACTGTCTGTTGCGATTCCACCTCTGTGGTCTCACACCTGATGAGAATGAGGCTGGTAGCAAAGCACAAGAGCTGATTCCTCCTCCTAATGTGCCAGCAGTAGTTAACTTAGCGCAGTTAACAGCAGATTAGTTCTCTGTCTGCAGTGGAGAAGGCAATTATTGTCCTGTACTCAGCACTGATGAGGTCTCATTTTAGCAAATCAGAAACAAACTGGAGAGTCCACAGGAGGAAAAAAGAGCAATTAAAGGTGAGAAAGTCTGCAATCAGAAAATGTTGAAAGAACACAATTCCCCGAGAAAGAGAAAAGGAAAGGATGAGATAACGTGTCTTTAACATGTCTTCCCTGGCATTAAAACATATTTCTAAAGAGGTCAGTGAATAATTGTTCCCAGGCCCTGGGAGGGTAAGGTAGGGAGTCTGCAGTGAGGGAGAGCTGCCCTCACCTTCCTCGTCAACACTGTGCTTGTGACAGTTGTGGTGGGGTCAGAGCTGCCTTGCAAGCTGGTTTTGCAGAAGGACACCGATTTCCAGCAGGAGTTTCTTGGAGACGCATTTGCTGCAGACCAGCAGTTCTGACAACAGTCCTGTCGACAATGAGCAACCACAAAAATAATAGGTGCAGCCCAGCAACATCCATCCTTGGGCAAGTTGTAACCAAGCCTGACAGAGGAGCAACACCTTTCTGTCATGCTGTGGGAGCTTGTCACCATGACAGTGCTACAGAGGCTGCTTGTGGGCTTCAGCATCCAAGAAAGTAGTGGCAAGGTAGGATTGTTTTCTGACCATGTCTGGATCACGTGGGCTGGATCCTGTCATGCAAAGTGGCAAAACTTTTGGATTTCCACTCACCTGCAAATTTAGTGAGTACACCTTATCCTTCAGTTTATTTGGAGAAAACCTCCTATCTGAAACAGTGCCTGTTTTGCAATTAAGGCATAGCTCCAGCGTTCCATATCATGAAAGTAGAGGCAGTATTTTGACAGGGCTGACACTGGCCTAGTCTAATAAAGATGCCCTGACCTCACATTTACTCTCTGCTGCTAGCCTGCTCCTTCGTCACCCCCCCAAACGAACTTTTGTGATTTGTCTGGGTGTCTCTTTTTGAAGTATCAGCACAGCTTGCCCTTCTCTGACTCCAGCAAGGATGACGAAATCTGCTTTCCCCAACCCCAGAAAGAATCCTCCTGTGCTTGTTAATAGGTCCCTGGCATAAACAGCCAGGGTAGGAGGCTGGAAATCAGCTTCACTGAGGAGCCCTGCCTTTGGAGACTTTCTGCAGAAATGCCATTTTTAATTGGATGGGGTTATGAACTTTCAGAAATCACATGCTGCCCACAGCCAGTTAATCTGTCGCACCTTTTCTGGTGAGATTGTTAAGGCTCATTTGAGCACGGGCGTGCACAGCTCTTGAAGGTGCTCTGTGTGTACAGTTTGTTTCACCATCAATTCCTCCACGGCTGTGGAGAACGCAGGGACTGCTCCTAGTCTGCTGTAACATCAGCAAGAAAGAGTCCTGCTTGGCTCTGCTTGCTTATTTCTGCAACTCCAGAGCCCTGTGCACTTCCTGCCGTGTGCAGAGCAAATGTCACTGTCATGTGTCATGTTATGCTGTACATTGAAGCGAAGCCCTGTTACTTAACTCCTTGCAAAGGGAAGGAGCATTAAAATCTGAGACAGAGAAAGAGAGGGAGAGAGTGCACTGACCTTCCGTTGTATTCATTACCAGCAAGGTTGAAAGAGCTGTCAATGATCACGGTGTGGCTGGTGCGCGGCCCCATGCTAGCCATATAGGATTGTTTGGCTGCACCCTGCCTAACTCAGATCACTCCTGCAATTAAAAGCAACAGAGCAAGCACAATGACCTCTCTAGGCCAGCAGCATTCCTGGTAAAATTGACTTCATTTTTAGATTTCAGCAGGAGGGATGCTGAAACCAACCTCACACATAAAATGAGGATTTGCTGCATCCAGGGTCAAGTTGCCCAATCTCTCTTGGCCAAAGGGTCCAGTCTTTTATCCTCTACCTTCTCCCAGATAATATGGACACAATATGGAGGGATTTATGAACTCTTTTTTTTTTCCTCTCCTTATGGATCCTACTGCACCTTGGGGAGGACTTGTTTGATAAAATCCTCCTTTGTTGATGGCAAACAGAGCGTAAATCTTAGAATGCAGGCAACTTCTGTGGAAAAAAGCTGCTAAATATTTCCATATGATTTCATATGTTCTCATCATACATAATTAAAGGCAAGTGCAAGAAAACAGCAGGCATTTTCCTCTGCTCATAAGAGACACAGGTTAAAGGATTAGCTTTCAAAATTGCCTCTGAGAAGTAATGACTGCTCCTGGTATGAATGGGGTAAACTATAATTAAGGTATTTGGGGAATTGAAACAGGTTTTGAGAACAATGGCTTATACTTTTACATTAAGTAAGAATATAGCCTCTGTATAATTAAAAGTCAGCACTTAACTGCTGTTATTCTCTTTCTGTCTACAAAAGCTATTGTTTGTTTAGAAGTGAAGAAAAAAAGGAGGGCCTGGGAGCTGTGTACATTATTGCAAAACAAAAAGACAAACTGGAAAGAGTATGTTTGCTAATAAGCAAGATGTTGAGTGATGCACAACAGTAAACAATCTCAGCTCTCCTTTCATGTGGAAAAGGCACTGTTAATATGATGTCTTTGTGTGCGTGTTGGTGAGAGTGGGGAACGGGGCACGTACTTTGTCCCTAAGAAGAAATATTATGAGTTGTCAGCTGCACTCGCGGGAACTCCTGGGAACAATTACTCACAAGCCACTGTGTTTGCGTATGTGGTTCTGCGGTTCGGAAGACATTTCTCATGACCAGTGACCATCTTACATGTGTTTCAGCAATGTACAGGAAAATTTGGTAGGAGTGTGTTGGATAGGACTCCTCCATCAAATAGCAGAGCTTTTCTGCAAGGACAACTGCTGCATTTAGAGCCATAAGAGCAACACCACCCTCTCCCGCTTTCCCAGTGACTATGCTGCAGGGCAGCACTCAAACTGCTGTTATTCTGCTGAAACATGTCTTTTACTGTCTTCCAGCTGCTGGGAGCACCAGGTGCCCTGGGAGAATTTTGCTTATGCTTCCTCCTCCTCTCTGCCTTTGTCTGCTAAGGAGACAAGACAGGGAAGAAATAGCACCAACTACACGTAGGGGACATATAGAGTCACTGTCCTTTTATATATAATTAACATTATAAAAACTATAATGGGTTTTGAGAGCAAAGGTTCTAAGGAGGCAGCCATCATTCTAACTGAATAGCTACACCATGGCCTCTCTCCTTCTGCTGAACGACTGCATAATGGTGTTTTGCAAGCCCTGAAAGGCGAGAAAAGCAACTGCCCCTCTCCAGCGTATTTTTCAAAATGAGACGTCCGCCAGTCATTCTGAGGAGCCTGGTGTGGTGAGTGAACGACATGCCTTATACTGCTTGTCCTGATAATGAATGCCACATTCACACAGGACATGAACATCCAACATGAAGTCCAGTGAGCACTGGAGGTTGAATCCAGGTCCGGCAGAAGGCCAGGAGGATGTGAGCCATTGGCTTTTGAAAGGATGTGGCATGGGTATGCAGACCTCTGAAGGACGAAACCTAAGTCTGATGACCTATCAATGTTATCTTACAGTGATGGGCCTACACATGTTTCTGAAGTGGTTGGAATTCCTCCTCCTCCCCTTCCTCCATGTCTTACATCTAACAATTCATTTGCAGGAGATGGAGCATTTTGTATCCACCAATGCCCAGTTGCTCATGACTGAACTAAGAGTGTGCATTTGTCAGGAACTTTAGCCATTCTGCATCAAATGGAAGGCTCAGCTGTGCTGAATATTGAAGGTTATGATCTTTGTGGCAATCTTTGCTTTCTCATAAAAGAACCTTTACTACAGCAGCTTGAAGCTGTGCTCACGCTACAACTTTCCTGTGGTAATGTGCGAGAACCCCAGGGACGGTCATCGAGGCAGTGAGTTGGCTTTGGCTCTTTCAGCCTGACTGTGGGGCTCTTTTCTACAGGGAGGAGGACTCACCTCCTGGGGACCCGAGGAATCACACAGGTGAAAAAAGAGAAGGCAGGTGCCTGTTCTCACTTCAGTCAGGGCAATGGCTAATGACTGTTGTCTTCCCTTGCTGGACTGGCAGCATGCTTTTCTACTGCCAGTCTGTGTCTGCTGCTGAGTGTATGGCTGACACCTCTAAGCACACATTTCTAGTAGCTGAGCAGATTCAGAAGGCAGGATGGGATCTGACACAACTCACCTTGCTTTAGTGTACACTTTGAGCAGCTGGATTGGGATTGTTCATGGCTAGTATTAATTTCAAGTTTAGAAATATTTTTTCTTTATCTGAATGCTGTTAGTGAACAGCCACAACAGAGGGCCAAATTACTATGTTGTAAGTACTCAGATATGCTGCTTTCTAATGAATGATACTTTAAATCATATTGCTAGAAGTACTCCACCTAGCTTTTAAGTGCTGAATAAGCCACATCACGGGAATCCTCCCCTCTCCCTCTTCCTATCCCCAGCCCCATCTTCCTCCCCAACCCTTTTCCTCGTTTTCCCTTCCCCCTGCTATGCTGGAAAGAAGCATGACTCTCACAGACTTGGATGGTAAAAGCAAATACAAACTTTGCAGCGCCCATTGTGTTCACCACCTCCCTTTTCCTGGTCAAAGAGACAGCTGCATGAGGTTAAATTAAGAAAATGGGTGAAGAAGTGGATGTGAACAAGCCTCCCTAAATCTGTAAGGTTTGTACTGCTGTAGAATCCATGGCTGAGTTCCTGGTGGAACCAGACAGTCTGTCTGTATTTGGCGGTTGTCTTTTCTGTCTGTGCTGGATGCACTGCACTGCTTGAAGCACAGCTTCTCCTATTGCAATCAGGATGGTATCTCTGCTTGGCTATGGCAGTGGGGTGGCCAGGGCAGAGGCTGCCAATCCCAGAGGATGAGCTAAAGGTGAGAGAAGCTCTCTGTCACATAACTGTCTGCGTTACCCAAATGCAATGGGGACCAGGAAGCAAACATTTTAGCTATTTCTGTGTGTCAGGGTAAAATTTATGTTTCCTACTGTGACTCTCTGCCCATCTCTTAGATTGCACACAAAGTATGCAATCTTTGAGATTGAGAAAGAGTGCAAAGGGAGAGAAGTGATCTCTGATGCCTAAGGAAAGAGTGTGCTCCCTAGGCAGCAGCAGCCTTTGGAGACTAATTTCCTGGCTATTGGGCATGGGTGGAGATCAAGGATGATAATTTGAGCCATTCGGCAGATTATAGCATGGATGTATGATCTGGAGACCATCCAGATTTGTTGTGAGAGATGGAAAGGAAAGTTTTCTTCCCACTTTGTCTGTTCTTATCCTACCCCCAGGTATTTTTCCAGACTGACATGGAAACAATGCTTATAGGAGCATCAGTGATTCAGCAGTAGCTGCAAAATCTCAGAGCAATGCCAGAGGAGCCTGACACCCACTTTTTTGGATGCTGGCCATGGTGTTTGGTATATCCAGCAAACTGTGTCACAAAAAACTTTGTTTTCCAGAGAGACTGGACTACTAATGACAGGTCCCTGTGTGCCTGTCTTCTGCCAGCCTTGCTGTCTTAGCTGGTTTGTGTTGGTTTACCAGTGCTTGGACTATGATTCTTGGGTGTAACAGGGAGTGCTGTTTTCCTAAGAAAACAAACCATGGGCTTTCGCCAAATATCCCTGTCATAGCCTTTTTACAGCATAGTTACCTCAGCTGGCTTTAGAGCTGGTCCACTTTTGAGGCTGGTGATGTCCTTTGGGGCTGGGAGGAAACGTACCAGGTGCATCTCGCATCTTACCAAGTAATGACCTCAACATGCCTTGGTGATTATACTTTCCACAGTGGAATGACTGTACCTCTTCCCTGCTGTAGTGAATGTTTTTACAATCCCTAAACATATGCAAATGGCCAGGGGTGCTCAGGCAACACAGTCCCTCCCCTCTGTAAGGCTCTCACTGGTTTTCTCATCCCTTCTCTTCCATTTGTTCCTGGGCTTTTGTAAAGTCTTTAGTTTGTCACAAGGATTAGTTTAAAGAGAAAAAATAGCCACTGAATTCTCCTCCCCTTCATCCTGAGTGGGAAATGTGGGCTCTCCCGGTGCTGTAGATAATTTTTCTGCGCATTCTGTTGCCTGGAACTGGTTAAGAGTAAAAAACAGTACTTTTCCTCTTAAACCATTTTCACATCACAGTCATTCACCTCTCCAAAGCACTGCAAAGCTTCACCAAGTTGCATGTTTAGCAATAAACAGGACAAGCCTGTTGATGTTAGCTGCCACTGCACAGAGATCCCTGGAGAAAAACATCATCATTTTTACTCTGTGAGGCTTTATTCAACGAACACCTTTTGTACTTCGTTTACCTCCTCTATGAACAGCACAAATATGGACGCGCCATGCAGGACGAGGCCATGAGGATTAAGCAACTTGTGTCTGCAACATGCTTCATAAGAATCACTAGCATTCCAGCTCATTTGGGCAAGATAAATACAGAGCTGAATTTGCAATGGGAGTTTTAACCTCTGCAGTGTGATTTTCAAGGAGATCTGTCTTCAGTTACAGATGTTTTGGGCTTCCAGCTTTATTGTGAAGTGTCTACACTTTACTCTGGGATAAAAAGTCACGTCATCCATTACCCAGGAAAACTGCTGCAATGCCTCCTTTGAGGACTTTGTGCTTGCTTTTATATATTTTTTATCTTTTCCTGGAAGATGTGATGGTATATTATCATGCTACTTTTTCAGAATGGCTAAAATGCTGTTAGAGGTGAAGGAAATGTCTGTCCTTTTAATACTTTTGTCAAAAACACATTGTTACTTTTCCTTTATCTTAGGGCAGAGGTAGTCAATAACACTGAAAAGGAGTGAAGAAATAATGCAGAATTGGATTGGGTTCAGTGTTTGTGCTGTGTTTCTTTTGGAAAGAGCTCTGGAATTTATCAGTAGAGCATCTCTGAATAACAGAGATCTTTACAAGTTGCCAGGAAGAATATTTAATGATGCTTGTATGAAAATGATCATTTTTTGAAACAAATAGCTATAGTGTAAGAAGGATCTGTGAAAGGTCTCTCAGGTTACTTTGCTATTTTTTCCAACTCAGTCTGCATCAAAATTGGTATCAACAATCTTCATTCTGATAAATAGAGCACTTTGAGTAAAACTTTTGATAAAAATTTTGTTTCACAAAGCAGCAAGACTTGTTTCTAGCTCTTCATTTTCCTGTCATCCACTGAGTGGCTTCTCACTTTCCCTTGAAGCACTCAGCCTCCTTTTGCAAGGGCATATGTCAGTATTTCTTCAAAGCAGTGGGCTTGCTGGTCAGTGTGTGCCTCAACCCTACCTTCACTGAAATATACTTGGGCTACCTGGGCCTCCGCTCTTCCCTGTCTCCAGCTGCACATTTGTACTGTGATGGGACATCAAAGAATGAACACCTGGGGCCCGGTCCACCACAGCTCCCTGAGGATCATGTAAGAGCTGAGAGAGCTACCTTTTTAGCCCTATTGGAGGTGCTTGCTAAGACAGGGACATGCTGACCTTGCATCCAGACATGTGCCTGTCCTCCTCCTTGAATGGCCCTGAACCTCACTGAGCATTGAGCCCTGCTGCCCACAGCCATCTATGCTGGATGTGTAACCAAAGGGCTGACCCAGCAGGGTGCATGCTCTGAGGTTGTTTATGATTTTATGGTTACAGACCCTGTGGTGTCTTGGGTTATATGAAGGGTTCATAAGAATGAGATCACGTCTGCTGACACCCTGTTGTTGATGCCTGGAAGCATTTTCTATATTGCTTTCCTTAAATGTTGCCTGCATGCTTCAAAGAAATATTGCAGCCCTGGAAAGATGTGTGGAAGCTGTTGTATGTTGCTGTGTGTCTAGATATCGGTGAAGTGTTTCCTCTCTGGGTTTGTTTGTTTGTTTGTTTCTCTCCCTTTACATAACCTGAAGTACTGTAGTGTCATGTAAAAAATGTCTGTGTAAGAATACATGGAGGGACATATAAGGGCATCTGGTTTTTGAGCATACCCTGTTAATGGCTATTCAGCATAAAATTAAAGACAAGAGATGGGAAAAGTAATCAGTCACACCTAGATATGCAGACCCTAACAAGCAGGAGGTAACAGAGACAGTACGGAAGTCCAGAGAGCAGGTTGCTCACTAGTTGGTGGTCAGGAGCCACTCAAAGCCTTGGAGAAGGTCAGCCAGGAGAGATAGGAAGGGAAGAAATGGTGTTACCATAGGTCTCAAGGGAAAGAGAGAACTTGCTGTGGGATGTTTTTGGGTCTTGTAGGATTGTGTAAAACTTACTATGAGATTTTTCAAGGTGAACATGGGAATGGGCGTTACTTATCATGGGATGTTCGAGGGAAGGGCCAAAGACAGGAAGGGGGTGATTATGGTGGATCCTGGAGGAACAAGTGTGGGGAATGGGTGGGGTGGAAATGGTAAAGAAGCTGGTCACAGTGTAAAACATGTTGTTGGCAACTGTCCTTGTGTGGCTGAGTCCTGCACCTGGTCACTGCAGCCTGTCCTGCCTTGGTACTAAACTGCCTCTTCCTATTTTCTTCCACCACCTCACTCTCTATTCAGTGCGCGTTTGGGGGGGTCTAAGTGGCAACAAACGGAGAAGGGACTGCAGGTCATAGGGGCCCACGTGTCTGAAGTGTCAGTGTCTGGAAGAGACTGATGTGTGTGCTACTTTCCCTAGGGGACTTCAGTTCTATGTGTGTATGTGTGTGTGTCTCTGTGTGTGTGTGTGTGCGCGCCCCTATGCTGTCTGTGCGAGCAATCTGATAGTGAACCCCAGGCTGGACTTGCCCACAAGCAGGAGACCTGCACTGGGAGAGACCCATGTTGGAGATGATGACTGGGTAAGAAGGCCTTGGACTCTGGATGGTCTTAAGGTCTCATCCAGGGTTTGAGGGCCCTATGAATGTGAGGTTGGCTGTGAACCACTAGAGTGAGGGTACGGGTAGGTGTGCTAGTGAATGTCAGTCCTCACCTCCTGGAGAGGAGTACCAGGACTGGCATTGCTCTCTGTGTGGCCACCCACGTATGTACTCTGTGTATGTGTGTCTAATGGGACTGCATGCTCAGCCTTGCTACTGGATGGAGCTACAAACGGCAGCAGTAGGAAAAAAAAATGGGGAGGAGAAATCCCCAAGCACTTTTTGCTGGATTTGGCTGCCCTCAACAGTTGTTCTTGTCACAAGTGCCACCCTGGACAGCCCTCTGCCTCCTGGGCTATGCTGCACGGGATGCTATATGGGACAGGGGCACAGAGTGCTGTGGTCATATGGGCTACCTATTGTGGAACAGGTTAGCAAAAATGCTGCCATGGGGTTATTATTCTGTGCCTGGGAGACCAAAGTCTAAGTGGTTGTTTCTCACCAGGTGTTCCAAGCAAATCCATCACCAAAGCAGGTATCTGGGGCATCTCTTTGTCATAATCAGATTACAGGGGGCTATCTTCGAAATGATGAATATGTAACTTTTTTTCCCAGTGTTACAACTTTTGATAAAGCAGCCACCAAACGCAGCAGCACAGTGCTGATGTCAATAAATGCTAAGTCATGTGTAAGTCCCAGAAAACCCGGAACAACTGTTCTAACAGCATCTTTTTTCACCTATTTAGTTAAGCTATCACAAGCATGTTGCCCAAGTAATGAGTATTTCAGCAGAGAAAACAGACACTCTAAAGTACTCTTAAAATGCCTATAGATCCATCTAACCTTCCTCCACGAATCCGGCTCAAACAACCCCCTAGGCATCACATCAAACTGTGACAAAATTCCATTCCACCCCTACTTCTCCCTAAAAGACATCCTAGGCTTTATACTCATATTCCTACCACTAACAATACTAGCCCTATTCTCACCCAACCTCCTAGGAGACCCAGGAAACTTCACCCCAGCCAACCCATTAGTAACACCACCCCACATTAAACCAGAAATGGTACTTCCTATTCGCCTATGCCATCCTACACTCAATCCCCAACAAACTAGGAGGAGTACTAGCCCTAGCAGCCTCCATACTGGTCCTATTCCTAGCCCCACTACTCCACAAATCCAAACAACGTACAATAGCCTTTCGTCCCCTCTCCCAACTACTATTCTGACTCCTAGTCACTAACCTTTTCGTCCTAACATGAATCGGCAGCCAACCAGTAGAACACCCATTCATCATCATTGGCCAACTAGCCTCCCTCACCTACTTCACCATCCTCCTTATTCTCCTCCCCGCAGTCGGAGCTCTAGAAAACAAAATACTCAACTACTAAAAACCACTCTAATATTTTATAAAAACATTGGCCTTGTAAGCCAAAGAATGAAGACTACACATCTTCTTAGAGTTCTACTAAACACTACCACCACATCCACCTCAGAAAAAGAGGACTTAAACCTCTACCTCCAACTCCCAAATCTGGTATTCTAAACTAAACTGTTCTCTGACCCCCCAATCTAATTGCTTGAATCGCTCCACGAGACAACCCCCGCACAACCTCCAATACAACAAACAAAGTCAACAAAAGCCCTCATCCAGCTACCAAAAACATCCCCACCCCGATGAATAAAATATAGCTACACCACTAAAATCCAACCGAACCAAAAACGCCCCCGCACTATCAACCGTTAACCACTCCCAGATAGTGCTGTTGCATGTTGACCTTACCTTTCTCTTTTAGGGCACAGCAGAAACACAAACGGTATCTGTCCTACTGAAAACAAAGCAACATATCCTTTGAATGCATCCTTTTGCACCTTACATGCTCACAGTGATTAACTATACAAGGTTCATGTGAGACCACAGTCTGTTCTTAAATAGACATACGGAACAGCATGAATCAGCATGGGATAAATGTGTGTAATTTGAGATGAGGTGTTAGCCTCATGAACTAATGTAATGCCAAAGCCAGATCCTGGCACTAACAGCCTTTGGTTCTCAGTACACAAACAGCCTGTCATATCTCAAGTAACTGAAATCTTCCTATTCCCTTCACTGACCTGGAGAGAGCTGACAACAGGATCAGTGTCTTTACATCTTCTATTTGCCTGTCCTTGTGGAGATGAAGAGGCATGACTCTGTGGGTCCTTTTTGCAGATGCACTTATGGGATCCCATAGGTTAATGGTTTGAGGGAGTGGTGTTCCTCTGGAGTCAATATCAGAGCTGATGTTTTCATCAATGATGTGGATGACGGGACAAAGTACACTTTATGTGTTTTGTGGGTGACAAATTGGGGATGCCAGCACATCATTGATACACTGGAGGACAGGGTTGCCATTCAGAGAACTTCATAAGGTGGAGAAATGAGCTGACAGGACCTCAAGAAGTTTGGCAAACGGGAATGTGAAGTCCTGCCCATGGAATGGAATAACCACAAGCAACAACACAGGCTGGGGGCCAACTGGATAGGGAGCACCTTTGCAAAAAGGAATCCAACAGTGGACAGCAAGCTGAACATGAGTCAGCAGTGTGCCCTCGTACCAATTAGGGATAACCACATAGTGGGCTGCATTATGAAAAGTGTAGTCAGTAAATGGAGGAAAGTAATTATTCCCCTCCGCTCAGTGGATTTGAGGCCTCCTCTGCAATATTGTGTAAAATTTTGGGCTCTTCAATACAAGTGAAATATTGAGAAACTGGAGGGAGTCCAGCAGAAGCTAGGGATTACATTGGGGAGGTTGGCAGAGAACATTATATATCTATTGGGAGAAGATGGGTTTGGTTAGCCCGGAAGAGAAAATGCTAAGAAGGGGTCTAATTTTGGGGCTGTTGGCTGACAGCCAGCTGAATATGAGCCAGCAGTATGCCCAGGTGGCCAAGAAGGCCAATAGCATCCTGGCTTGTATCAGAAATAGCATGGCCAGCAGGACGTCCCCCTGTACTTGACACTGGTGAGGCCGCACCTTGAATACTGTTTTGGGCCCCTCACTACAAGAAAGACATTGAGGTGCTGGAGCATGTCCAAAGAAGGGCAACGAAGCTGGTGAAGGGTCTAGAGCACAAGTCCTGTAAGGAGCAGCTGAGGGAACTGGGACTGNATGGACTTAGCAGTGTTAGGTTAATGGCTGGACTCGAAGATCTTAAAGGTCTTTTCCAACCTAAATGATTCCATGATTCTATGAATGATTCTAATTCCTGTCTTAAACCGCCCATTGGAAGGCTACAGAGAAGAAAGAGACAGGCTCTTCTCAGAGGTGCAGACTGAAGGGACAAGAAGCAATGGGAACAAGTTGCAGCAAGGGAAATTTCTGACTGAACAGTGAAAAAAATGTCTTCACCTGAAAGCAGTATTGCCCTAGGACAGGGGCCAGAGGGATGAGGACAATCCTACTACGATTTTCAAAACTTAATCTGGACAAGGTGCTGAGCAGTCTGATCAAACGCTGAAAATGGCCCTGCTTTTACTGGGGTGTTGCACTGAAGACCTCCAGACAAATTATTCTGTGATTCTCTGAGGATTTGACATGCAGCATTTAATTTCTGATGTCTTCATACCATTGTTGTACTGCAGGTGTATGGCTTCTCCTGAGTGCTCAGGAGTTCGGTTAGGGGTCTTCTACAGAGCCCATGTGTCCTCTGATGGCACTCCTGCTATGCACTTAAGAAGCTGCCGGAAAAGGTGTTCATACAGCATCAGCAGGCTTGTGGAGTGACAAGGACTGATTGCAGTTAGCAAAATGCTCTCTGTAGGTCATCCTTCCAAAATGAAGAAAAACAAATCCTAAGAGGTTGTCTACCTCCTGAAACAGCCTCCAGACACATGATGGTTTGCCATGATTTTTCACTGGGGATCCAACTATGCCTGAAATGTATTCTCATAAAATATTTTTGCTGTTTAAAATAAAATTTTAAAAAATTGTCATTGATTCATTTCTGAAGATAAGTCTACAGATAGATATAGATTCTATCTATAGATAGAAGATAAGAAGCAGATACATGGTCACTCTTTCTGTGCTCTGAGCCAAATCCAGTGTAGAAGCTGTATTACTGTGGCTAGATAAACATCTACCTAGGGAAGAGTCACCACATAGGCACAGGACATTAACTTAGCCCCAGCACCACCACAATGCAGTTTCAGGCTTCCAGTCAGCACAAAAGCTGCAAATCGACCTCTTTCTGCAAAACTTGATGAAGGTATAACTCACCTCATTCCCTGAGCAGTGCAATAACTGGCTGGCAATATCTGCATGTACACTTGTCCCTTTATGCAGGAATTTAGTCTCTAAAATTGAGGAATGTGAACCAGTTTCTAAAGCAAATATTTCTTCGAGGTTTTTGTCATCTTCATTATTTATAAATATTTACTGAAAGTGGCAAATTGCTACAGGAAAATGTGTCAGGCCTTCTCAAAGAGGAAAGGGTGGAGAAAGAAAACTGGGCAAGCAATTTTTAGCAACACTTTTATTTTTCATTTGATTGTTTATGAAAGATGCAATTCTTTTATTTAGGTTTTATTGTTTATGGTTACTTGCCATGTTTCTGAGATGCTTTTGGAGTTATAAATTGCTCATTGCAAGTATTTGATGTTAAAGATTAAATTTGATGTGTACTGGTTAATTTGTAGTGGTCACATGTGGGACATCACATGTTCCTGTTCCTTTTTATTCTCTAAATTGGAAATATAGAACAAACACTTGCCGTTCACACTGAACCCTCAGTGTATGTTCTTCAGTTTTCACATAGATCTGGATGACTCCTTTTATGTTCCTGCCAATAAATTGTTTGTTTAGAATATGCAGAGAAAACAAGTATACAGAATACAAGTTAATTTGTACTGAAGTTATTTACTTGCTCTGTATTGGCAATCCTGGTGTTCTGGTAAATGGAGATGGAGTTTTGATATTAGACATTATATGCTGTGCTATCACAAGTTGCGCAAGCTTTGGTTGATTCGGCAAAAGGTCTTTCAGACTGCTGAGAATCATTGGAAAAATATGTGAAAAGAGAATGAGCTTTATACTGGAATTGTTAAAAGATGCAACATATTCTGAACTGCATAGGTTTTGGAATAAGCTTGCAGGAAAGCTTTCTCCCACACTGTATTGTAACACCACTGTACCTTGATTTGATAAGACTTGGGGTCAATTGATGACTTTAATATTAAGGGAGCTTTAGTTAAGAGTGATTTCAGTTGCTAAGACAACCATCTCACAACACTGCAATACAGCAGAAAAAATGGACTATTGTTAAATGATGCAATGAAATTAATGATGTAGAAGAAACATAGTGCCAGATCCTCAGCTGACACAGACTGAAGCCGTTTTCCCTAGAGAGCTATTCTGATTTGCACAAGATGAAGGCTTAGTATGCATTTCCTGAAAGGAAAAGGTGCTGGTTTTTGAAGTGCACTGTCCCTTCTCAATCCAGATTGAGACCCACAGGGTTTGCTGCTGCTGAGCAAGTCAGAACTCGTGACACCTGGGAATCAGATGTGTTCTTTCACCAGCCCACGGGATAGCCCAGAGGAGACCACATATCTCCATGCTGCAGTTCTCCAGCTGGCAAACAGCAGCAGCTAACCTGGCTTTCCTCTCTTCATCTCCCTCCCCAAGGCTGGAGCTCAGCTGCCACGTGGTCCAATGTACCAGCAGGATTTATTATCCCATCAGTAGGGTTACAGAAATTCCAGTGTCACTACTGGTGTGGTTCTGCTTCTCCAGCACTAGTATAAATAAATCTTATGCAGATGATCATAGCCCAGACAAAGAAACCACTTACATGGATGAGGAATTGCCTCCAGGTGTGATCCAAGTTCACATATTAGAGTCACAATAGGAAAGTCCCCTGCCAACACTTGATCAGTTGGACCTCCCTGGTCTTCTCCAGCCTTTTCAAGGTATTTTCTGCCTTCTGCAAGTGGACAGAAATACGCTTTTCCCATAGGACCGATAACCCTGCTTATTACTGTTATTACTAACTGGCGTTTTCTATTCCAGAAACCAGTTTCTTATTGATCTGAACTCTGCTAAAAAATCTAACTGTTTGAAGTTCTCCGTGTTGGGTGTGAGTCTTAGGTGGTTCATGTATTTTTAAAAAGGCACTTAGACTCAGGCTGCTGTACCTACAAATGATGCTTAGAGGGAAAAGACACTCCAACCATCTCAAAATCCAATAGATCCAGGTGATATTTCATTTGCTGCACTTAATATCCCTGTCTTCTTGTATGTGGGTCTAAATTTGACAGGGTGAGATATGCCTCTCACCACTTACGTGAAATCTCAATGTTTGATGATGTTTTAAGCTGCTGCAAGAGCAGGCCATGATGTGGTAGTAAGGTTGGTCAGCATATTCCTCTATAAGCACCCGTTTTAATTTATTTGCAACTTTGTTTTCCTAGTGGGAGAACAATGAGGACCTAGTCGTGAGATTTTTCCATGCTTGTTTTCCTTCCCCAGACTGGCTGTTTGAAATGTTTGGTTTTGGAACATCTGAGATACGATGTGGTAGGAAAGGAAGCCGGAAGCATAATTCTTTAACTATCTCAATGTTTTCTTGTCTTTGCTTCCCTAATATAGGTAAGGAACTTGTTCAAGAATAGATTCACATTTTGGTAAAAAACCCCACTGTTATGCCAATGTCTTTATTTCTTTATCATATGCATCAAGTTGTTCTTAATGAACTGGAAAAGTGGTCTGAATCAGAAAGATGAAATTCAGTAAAGAAAGAGAAATCAAATGTAGAACTACAACAGAAGAATAAGAGGTCACACAAAAGCACTGCAGAAAAGGATGAGGAGATATCAGGGCCTTGGATTGAGTTCATTAGAAGATATTGTTGTGAAAAAGCCAAATTTCGATCTTGAATTTATTACTAGGAGCATAGTCAGTGAGACAAAGGAGACAATTCTTCTGAGTTTAAGGTTGGTAAGGCTGTATTACAGTAACTTTTGAAGTTGTATANGGATGATCATCCTTTGTATCCAAGCAGAGCAGGACAAAAAATAGTTAGTTTAATTTGTAGGGAGAGAAATACAGGTTAGGTGTTGAAAACCTTTCCATATTTTTGCCATCATTACACATTGTAATTGAAGCAGTCATTAAACAGGTGTCCTGAGGAGGTGGTGGACCCTGACTCACTGGATGCTCTGTATGAGTGAACTGGAGTAATATTTGTTGGGGTGGTTTAGATGTTGCTTGTTCTGCCATGGGGCTTGGTCTTCTTGTGGCTGTGTTACTGTGTGTATTACTCAAGCACACCACAACCTTCCCAAGGTATTCCTGTAAAAGTGGAACTGCCCCTCGACTTCTTCCTAAGACCAACGTCATGGATTTAGGTAAATCAAAATTGCTAAAGCAAGTATGGTTTCCAATTCAAATCTGTTTTCCCATTTGATGTTAACCCATAACACAAGAACACAAGAAGTCATGTTAAGTGTAGAAAGCAGCTGGGAAGAAGACAGTAATTCGTGGATTAGGAAAAAAAGTGAAAAAAAGAAGAAATTCCAGCCTGGCTGAGCATGTACTTACACAAAAAAATTTTCCAACACCTTCTGGAGTGTCAGGACTGACACACACCTTGACCACACAATTTGGCTGGATCTATAGACAGCAAAGTGTGGGTGCAACCAAGACGTGAAGAGTAGAAATGCAGGAGTTATGAATGGTAACTGTGACTTGTCCTTGTTCCCTTACGGAAGGTATATTTTTCTTGTGCTAAGAGCTTGACCTGTTCAAATTAGCCTTGCTTGCAACACAAGGCATTGCTTTAGTTTAGTTTAATTTAATTTAATTTAATTTAATTTAATTTAATTTAATTTAATGCTATAAACCCCTTATCTGATGAAGTTAGCTGAAATTTAAAAAGTTAGCTTGCTTTTCTGATGCATGATTTGTTTTCTTTTACTATCATATTTTTTTCCCTAAGTATTTTTTCTTCTTCTTCCTCTAGTGACTTTTAAAATCCAGTCTTTCTTCCCAGTCTCTCCCACTAAATTCCTTTTTCATTTCTAATGTAAGCTACTGTAGGATCCACCTACCCAAGCCCACCCAATTGTTAGTCATCTCCCCACCCCACCATCTGCAGGCCATGCCATTCATGGTATCAAATCCCTGCTCATGATATTTCAGTTATTCAGTTAATCTTGCTTTCAAGGCATGGTTTAGTTGGATGTTGTGCTTCTGCTTCCTCCTTCCTGCACATCTCTCGTGCTTAGAATCATAGAATCATAGAATGCTTTGGGTTGNAATTGGAGAGACCCAAGAGGAGAATGATAAAAGACTTACTTAGAAAACATGAGCTCTCAAGAAAGGCTGAAGTAATTGGGTTTGATCTAGAAAAAGGAGTGGTTGAACAGGACTTGGTAAATCTTCAGAAGTACAAAAGGATTGTTTTGAAGAGGATGATCATCCTTTGTATCCAAGCAGAGCAGGACAAAAAATAGTTAGTTTAATTTGTAGGGAGAGAAATACAGGTTAGGTGTTGAAAACCTTTCCATATTTTTGCCATCATTACACATTGTAATTGAAGCAGTCATTAAACAGGTGTCCTGAGGAGGTGGTGGACCCTGACTCACTGGATGCTCTGTATGAGTGAACTGGAGTAATATTTGTTGGGGTGGTTTAGATGTTGCTTGTTCTGCCATGGGGCTTGGTCTTCTTGTGGCTGTGTTACTGTGTGTATTACTCAAGCACACCACAACCTTCCCAAGGTATTCCTGTAAAAGTGGAACTGCCCCTCGACTTCTTCCTAAGACCAACGTCATGGATTTAGGTAAATCAAAATTGCTAAAGCAAGTATGGTTTCCAATTCAAATCTGTTTTCCCATTTGATGTTAACCCATAACACAAGAACACAAGAAGTCATGTTAAGTGTAGAAAGCAGCTGGGAAGAAGACAGTAATTCGTGGATTAGGAAAAAAAGTGAAAAAAAGAAGAAATTCCAGCCTGGCTGAGCATGTACTTACACAAAAAAATTTTCCAACACCTTCTGGAGTGTCAGGACTGACACACACCTTGACCACACAATTTGGCTGGATCTATAGACAGCAAAGTGTGGGTGCAACCAAGACGTGAAGAGTAGAAATGCAGGAGTTATGAATGGTAACTGTGACTTGTCCTTGTTCCCTTACGGAAGGTATATTTTTCTTGTGCTAAGAGCTTGACCTGTTCAAATTAGCCTTGCTTGCAACACAAGGCATTGCTTTAGTTTAGTTTAATTTAATTTAATTTAATTTAATTTAATTTAATTTAATTTAATGCTATAAACCCCTTATCTGATGAAGTTAGCTGAAATTTAAAAAGTTAGCTTGCTTTTCTGATGCATGATTTGTTTTCTTTTACTATCATATTTTTTTCCCTAAGTATTTTTTCTTCTTCTTCCTCTAGTGACTTTTAAAATCCAGTCTTTC
>WAAD01038776.1:87488-177310 GCA_013389945.1 Fregata magnificens
TCCAGCCCTCTGATCATTTTTGTGGCCCTCCTCTGGACCCTCTCCAACAGGTCCATGTCCTTCTTGTGTTGAGGGCTCCAGAGCTGGACGCAGTACTCCAGGTGAGGTCTCACCAAAGCAGAGTAGAGTGGCAGAATCACCTCCCTCGACCTGCTGGCCACACTTCTTTTGATGCAGCCCGGGATACGGTTGGCCTTCTGGGCCGTGAGCGCACATTGTTGGCTCATGTCCAGCTTTTCATCCATCAGTACCCCAAGTCCTTCTCCACAGGGCTGCTCTCAACCCATTCATTCCCTGGTCTCTATTGATAGCAGGGATTGCCCTGACCCAGGTACAGGACCTTGCACTTGGCCTTGTTGAACCTCATGAAGTTCACAGAGGCCCACCTCTCCAGCTTGTCCAGGTCTCTTTGGATGACACCCCATCCTTCTGGCGTGTCAACTGCACCACTCAGCTTGGTGTCATCTGCAAACTTGCTGAGGGTGCACATGATCTCGCTGTCTATGTCATTGATGAAAACATTAAACAGCACTGGTCCCAGTATGGACCCCTGAGGGACACCGCTTGTCACTGGTCTCCATTTGGACATCGAGCAGTTGACCACTGCCGTCTGGATGTGACCATCCAACCAATTTCTTATCCACCAAACAGTCCACCCATCAAATCCATATCTCCCCAATTTAGAGAGAAGGATGTTGTGGGGGACCATGTCAAAGGCTTTACAGAAGTCCAGTAAGATGACATCAGTTGCTTTTCCCTTGTCCACTTAACCTCATTTCAGGCTTCAAAGTTACAAACAAAAAGATTTGTTGGATAATGAGAGAGATGGTCTAGCACCATGGTGTGGTACAGCTTTCATCCTTCGTTTCTGAGATCCACATGTGCATGTATGGTGATGGCTGCACAGTCCTCCTGTTAATAGCTTTTGAAATGTATTAATTGCTGGCTGCTATCCTCATACGAAAGCTAATGACCTTTCCAGGACATTATCTCAATGACATATCCCAGATAGTGTTTGCATCTTGAGAGAGAAATTTCGCCAGTGAACTCAGAGGCCAAACAGTTTCTGGATGCTGAGATTTTGGGGCATGTTAGACCCCATACTTTACAAATGTAAGTGGAAATTAAACTTGTTGGGAAATGCAGTGCTGGCTACAAGTGCTAACAGGGTGAAAACTGACCCTGGCATGTATGGCATTTCAAGGGCAGGTGTCACAGGAACAGCATAAAGCAAAGCATGGCAGTGACCTCCTAAAAAGCTGGAGCAGGTGAATAGTCCAGGCAGGGCTGTAGGTTTTTTGAGCGCTGGAAAGGCTGTGCCATTTTAGAAAGGGAAAGGGGCGATGAGGGCAGAGCTGCCCACTCATGTAATGCAGCAGGAAGAGTGCCAGCAAGTGGCAGCTGTTTGCTGCACAGCTGCTTGCCTGTGGCATAGGCAGCCAGAAGGAGAGTCAGATGGACCAACACTTATCCTCTGCCCTATCACTCCACCAACAGCGAGAGAGAGGCTAGCAGTGGATTTTGTCCATTGTATGTGGCAAGTATGATCAGTTATGCTGGAGAGCAGAGCTGAGGGCCAAACAAATTTTTCCCCCTCACTCTTTTATTCTGCCTGGCAGCCAATCCCAAGCCACATGTCCCACTAGTGCATGCTTGTTGAGCACCAGGAGCTCTCCCAGGACGTCTTCCCTAACTTGCTGGGGGCAGAGTCATGCAGGGGCATCCCAGGCAGGACCAGCTGCTTACAGGGGCGTTAGTCATGATCATGCAAGGGTGAGACCCCAGGGTTCAAAAATAAGAGTAATTTAGCAACATGTGAGTTTTAGAAGGATGTGTAGAGATTCTTTTCTTCTGCTAGCTGTGGGAGGGAGGGTGAGCAAAAGTGAGCTTATTTTAAACCTGAACTAAGTGGTTTTTAGCGACTTCTTTGAGGGAAGAAAAGACACACTCTGTAGTTTTCCTGAGTAATTTAAAGTGACAGAATCTGGTGAGAGACAGCAACATTTTATTAGGCATAAAACCCTGAAAAATATGTCACAGTCGTAACCCTGAGACAGAAATAGAGGTGCAAAAATTCTGTACTGTTTTGAGCGGCTTGGTAATATCAGCATATTCAGTCCTGCCTTTTCAGAAATATGTCAGCCATCAGTGAAAGAAGGAGTGTGGAGGGTGAGAAGCCTCTTTCGATCAGGGATGGAGAGACTTTTTCTGAAATTTCTCCTACAGCAAAATACCCTTTACCTCTCAACCTGGAAGAAAATAGAGAAGGAAGGGAGGTCTCCTGCCCATTCCTAGTGTTATGGCCAAATCAGAAGTAATTTTCCAGACAATTTGTGTATTTACTGAAAACAACATCTGAAGCAGATGCTGCCCGTGGGGAAACAACACGATGTTTTACAAAAGCGGACCATGAGACATAGGGCTTTATAATCTTAGAAGGATTCCCATATGGTAAAGAAACAAGTACCAGGTAATAAGTAATGATAGGGTATGCAAAAAGGAGGGCATGAGAGCCCTTTCAATGTGGAGAGGTTGGAGAAGGATTCAGTCCAAACAACGTGCAATGCAGCTGTATCTGCCACAGCATGAGGGACACTGAAAGGCACTTCTGTTGTTGCTTCCCGCAAAGGCAACAACCTTTCCAGCTTGCTTCAGGGAAAGAAGACTGGGTAGGCCAGTGTTCTGCGGTTGCCTTTGGAGGTGGAGGTTAAAGTGTTTTGCAGCTGGGTCTCTGGTTGGTAGCTGGCAACAACACAGCCAAGCAGGCCGTCAAGCATGAACTGTGAACTGTTGTTCATGCTAATGGCACCAGCTGCTCTGTGCACACAAGGAGTTTGTCAAGAACGTGTACCAGGATCTCAGAGGTAGCAGCTTGCAATTAGCACCATGAGGACCTTGAAATGAATTCTTGTCATGCAAACTCGGATACCACTATCCCAGCCTCTCCTCCACTCATGGTCCACGATCCCGCCTCTCTGCTCATGGGTCCCTGCTGAGCTTTTACTCCCATGATGTTTCTAAGTTATGGGAAGCATGTCGCCCTGGCTGACTCAGTAGAGGTATACCTGAGTGAGTCTTTTTTTCGGCACACTCTTGGGCTAAAAGTAGGCATCACGTGTAGCCAGACCAAGAGTTTCCACACACTCATGTGTGCACTCCATCTACTTTGAAAGTGCACTTTTTTTGTAGAATCTGCAGGAAAGCAGTAATTACATGAGAGATATTTGGTGTCAGCTTAATGAGGACTACATATTGCATCTGTGTGCCTTCCGTCTTTTTTTTCCTTCATCCTACCTTTGCTTACCAGACCAGTGTGTAACTAAGATGCATGTCTCTTCATGCAAATTTTTATTAAGCTAAGATTTTCTTCTGTAAACCGTGCTTTTCCTCTTGGGAGACTTTTCTGTATTTTCAGTCCCCACTGGAAGCATTTTGGAGTTTGCCTACCTTGTGCATTGAAGAGGCATCAACATTATCTCTGGTCCAGAGATGTTATGCAGGGGTGTTAGTACAGCAATCTATTTGAGGCTAACTGGTCTAGCCAAAAAGTAGGATGGAATAACCAATGTGAAGCATTGCTTCATTGCTACGGTGTGCTCCATACTTCTGTTTTCTCAGGTTTCTCTGTATGCTGCTGCATCATGCTGCATAAGCTTATCCTTGCCTGAGTTTGGTGGGAATTGGATCAGACCAATACTGCCAATCTGAATAATTTCATTGCAACCTGTGCAGTTTGGGGGTATGTTTTTGAAGCTTCACTAGGAAGGATAGGATGGAAGGCTGCTGCCTCACAAATTTGCCCTCATTCAAAGTCTGTCGCCTTCTGTAGCTGCCTGTAAGACAGAGCCAAGCCAAATGGCGGCTCCTCTCCGCTTGTATCCTGAAGTGAAGCATCCATTTTCAGCTGTGTTGAAGGGATGCCCACAGGCAAAAAGGCTGCTGCTCCAAGCTTGGGAAGGGAGAGGTGCTGTAGGGAGCCTGGCATGGAAAAGTGAGAGGGTGCAAGTAATACTGGAGGGGAGAGGCATGACAGAAAGAGAAGAGTTGAATTTGAAAGATGAGCTGAGTGCAGCAGGGCATTGCCATCCTCATTAGCTAACTGACACTCAGAGAGGATTTGGTGAGAGTTCTAAGAGCTGTTATAGTGATGTGAGGAACCCCTTCAGTGACCAAATTTTTAAGAAAGGGGCAGAACTCTGTGGGAAAGCATTCACAGGGATGCAGTGGTAAGGCATGCCTTCCCTGGGAGCTGTGCCTCCCTCTGTGGCAGGGACCCAGGCGAGGTGGGAAGCCTGAAGGATGTAGGAGGGATGCTGGCTCTCACAGCAATGGGAGGGGAAAGGTAAAGAGAAACAAAATGTCTTTTGTTCTTTTTGGGAAATCATAATTCAAAGATTGAAGCAATCATTTTGAAGTTCAGATAAATAGAAATTATGTGCTTTGAAAGTATAGGAATAGAAGATTAAAATTACCCACAGACTGTAATTATAACGCTGCCCTCTGCTCAGATTAATGTGTTTCCAACAGGTAGAAAAGTAGCAGCGGTTGTAAAAACATTGTTCTAGTCTTACATGCAAAGAGCTGTGCAGTTCACAGAAGTCTTAGCAGAAAAATGAGTCGGTAAATTGATACATAAGGACAGATATTTCTTAAGGTAGTTAAGGCTGTTAATTTTCTTTCTGTTCTCTTTGTACTGGAGGGAAAGTTGAAGAAATGGGGAGGAAATGGGAACTGTAAAAAGGAAAGGATGCGTGTTCCTGCAGCTTGGGAGTAAGTGGAAAGGAAGCAAATTCCATAACCAAGCAGCCAGGCCGAGTCACGGCTACTTGCATATTACTTATGGCTGACTTTGCAACTGAATGTATTACACACGCTTTGGCAGAGGCATAAGGAGGCATAGCCATTTTAGAAGCTAGGCTGAGGGCTGTGACTTGTGTTTTCTTTTCTCCTGCTTTCAATCCCACAGTGAGGAGTTTCATGACATCTTTTCTCATGGTGGAGGGGGATCTCAGTAGTTGGCAATACTGAGGATGCCACAAAGATGACCTTGGTGAGGGCAGTGTTTCTGGATCTTTGCAGAGGTCGGACATGTGTACCCTTCTATCTTGCTTGAGAGGCAGGCATCGTCCTGTGTCTGGACCACAGTACCTTCCATGCTCCTGCAGGAAAGACTGTGTTTTATCCTGCTTTTTGGAGAGGATTAGCAGTTCACCACCAGCAGCATGTGCAGCTGCCAAAAGGAGCAGGCATGCTGATTCCTACTATATGGACCTGTGTAAAACTACCCTATAGGCTCCCTGAAAAGCAAATGAGGTAGTACTCATCTAGGTACTTGTGCAGTCCAGCATCCTCACAGCGTCCAAGCTCTTCTGTGATGGACAGCCACGTTAGAAAAGTGAGGTGCAGAACGTGGGTCATGTGAATCTTCCACCTGAGCATCTTCCATTATCTGTGTTCAGTCAGGGTAAAGGAGAAAGCGAAACTCTGACACTGCCAGTGTTATGCAGATTGTGTTTTCATAGATCTTTCTTTTGAGAGTGGAGTGACTTGCCAAACCTCTGATGTGACATGTGATTTGGAGATAAATTTCCATATGCTATTTAAACCTTGTTACTATCACAGTTCACTTGTCATTTGTACAAAGAATACACGTACCTTAAGTGGAAATATCAACACATAGAGGTACTACCCTGTAGATACTGTCATCCTGCAGATCTCTCTTCCCAATTCACTTTACCTTTTTTGCAGTGTTAGATGTAATGTCAGTGTGTAGCAGCTAACCTGAAGTCTACTAACATGGAAATAAGAAGTTCTCAATATTTCTGATACACTTATACTATAAAAGCAAGCTGCTTTGGCTGGGCAATTGCTCGGTGTCTTTGTGTCTGGGTAGGCACATTTTCATTCCTCTTAACTTTCTCATTCCGCCTTTCCCAGATGTTCCATAAATGTGTTTATTATGTCTTGACCTACTTTGATCTTGATTTTACATTAACGTTGATTTGGATATTACAGGATCCCTGTTTCTGAAGCTGGTTTTCATGGCAGAACATTTTTAACAACCATAATACTGAGTTACAAAATAAACCTTTTCTTGGATTAGGTTTTTCTTGTAACTCTGGGTGTCTCCCAGAGAAGGAGGGACAGTTGTTTGATCTCAAACAGAAGAGACAGTCACAGAAACATTGACAGGAACAACCTGAAAGGCATGTGAAATGTTTGTTAGGTCATTGTTTTTATGACCACGATGCTGTTGGCACTTCCTGGATTTGTGCCCATTCATCTACTGGACTTTGAATTTTTCTGTTTTCCTTGTATGACATCTGGAGTGAGACAGGTATGCCTTTTGGTCTACTAAAAGCAAGGGAAAAAAAATCAATATTTCAGCATTTAATTATGATTGTATACTTAAAACTACTTTTGCCACCTTTGCCCTGGCTTTCCCTTCTGGAGGTACAGAATAGATTTTTAACCAGAGGATAAAATATGGCTTTCCCCTGAAAGGTCATATTTCTGACATGCAATTTTATTGTTGCACTTTCTTATATTTCCTCCCTTAACAAATGTTTAGTACCAATATTTTCTCATTTCTGTCCCATAACTCCTAATCATAACATGAGCTCTCTAGGGAAGGACCCACTTTGTGCATAGAGCACTATGCCGGGATGGGGGGCAAGAAGCGGGTGGGAATAATTGCCACTATTTAACTCTTGGGCTTCCAGGCATTACTGCAGTACAATAAAAAAAATCACAGCTTCCAGAGTTTCACCACCACTGGGAACACTAGATATCTGCCTGCCCCAAGTCCCTAAATCCCATTAAAAAGGGGCTAGGTCTGATTTTCTGGCAGACATGGAACAATTAGAAAGCAGTATGACTGTTAAGACCTTTCATTTTGCTAGTCTGAGACTCCAAAGGCATTTTGAGCTCCTCATGTAAATGGCTCAATTATTTCCTGCCATGTATTTATAGTCAGGTAATTATTAGCAGTGAGTTTTATTTATCTAGATTGCCTGAGCAGAAAGGAACCTTGTTCACATGATTGTTGTGGGGAGATGAAACAGCCACCTGAATACCCTCAGGTGGTCAGCTTGAGCACAAAAGGTCTTTGCCCCTGAAGAGGTAAGTGTGTGCACCAGCCAGGAGGGAATGTCTCACCACAGGACTGTGTGGCAGGAGTAGGCAGTGGAGCACTTCGGAGGATTGCTAGTCTTAAATAGCCACTGAAGTGAGGAGCACTTGTGCCTGCAGTCACACCAGCCACACCAGAGCCATTCCTAATCCATTGCCCTGAAGGCAAAGGAGCAAATGGGGATACTGTGGCAAGGGGTCCTCCAGGAAGGATGCGTCCTGGGGTGGACTTTTACAGGTCAAGGTCAGGTAAAGCATTAAGGACGTGAACCATGTATTCAACTTTCCAAGGTTTACCCAGCCTCTATGTACTACTATGCCTATGTGGGCACAAGGTCTCATCTCTACTAGGCTACAGACCCCTCACCATACTGCCAGTCTTCCTTGGTTGCACTGCATCTTGTCCTGTCAGTTCCCTTGTATGGTCAATGACACCATTTCTGACCTTTTCACACGAGGTCATGTTGGCTAAAAGGTGATGCCGTTGCACCCCCAAAGACAGGGACTGGATGGGCTTTGACGTCCTAAGGACATGGCAGCATGTCTCAATTTGTTTGGTGAGACACACTGGAGAGCAACGTCAGTGTAGTGCAGGCTTTGTTCTGCACAGCGCACCACTACTTGATGGGGTACCTCTGTCTGTGTTACCAGAAGGAAGTGGGAGGTGAGGATGTCTGCAGAAGGCAAGCTGAGGTGAAACAATAACCAGCAATCCTGAATGGTGGTTGCTGACAAAACAAAGGTGCTCATGTGGATTTTTCTTTCAAAAATGCATGTGGGCCAAAGATGCTAGTGACCCTAGGGAAGAAAGAAAAGTGAGCAGGTGAAAGCAAATGCAGAACGTCACTGTGAGGGTCCTCAGAGGAAAAGGGAGAAATATATGAAAACTTCAGGTCACATGCAGAGTGTGTGAAAATCCTCAGATGATTTTCACAGAATGGATCTCTGTTGTGTTGCAGCAATAGTATTGCTTCGGAGGTCATGTCATGGAAAGTGAGACAGTTGTGTGGGAGTAATATTGTGGGACTGCTGCACCTCTGTAAGAGACAAAAAGTAAAGGAAGGGCAAAAAGGCTGGTTTGCGCTGGGGGGAACCTTAGGAGGCTGAGGAGATTGGGAAAGTGGTATGTGTGCCTTGGCATTACCATGTGGGGTTCTCCTCTGTCTGCCAAGACACCTACCACCATGGGGCTGCCTCACCAGGCACGCGACTGCCAGTCCCCCGAGGTGCATTGCTTTCCTTCGTCCTGGTAGCCTGGGAGTCTGGGATGGGTTGTGTTTGGAGGTAACAAGCCTATGTGTGCAAGCTGGGTGGGTCTTTGTCCCACCTTCCTCTGCAGAATGCAAACCCACCCTTTGCGTCCCAGATGTTTCTCAGGGGTCTGGTGCTGGGCTGCTTGAGCTCTTGGGAGCTTCAACTCATGATTTCTGACCCTGACCTTTATCATGGTGAGGATTTGAGACATCATCATATGTGGTCTCTTTTTTTCACAACAATAAGGACAACAAAAGGAAAAGTAAGGCAGAGGGAAGCTTCCAGTAAGTCATTACTTTGCAGTCATTACCCTTTTTTTCACCCGTGCAATGATTGTTTCCATGGAGACCGGAGCAAACCAGTGGCTAAGAGCATGCATTCTGCTGGTTCCTGTTTCCACAGAAACATGTACACTGGATTGCCAGAAACGAAGTTGCTGTTGCCCAGCCAAACTCACCAAGTTGTGTGGTTCAGGAATAACAAGTTTCCTTCCAATTTTGTGCTCAGATGGTCAGTCGCCGAGAGTCTGAGAGTGGCAGAGCAGCTCACGATGGTCCTTTCACGGGTGCAGTATGCTAATCCCAGGACATCCCAAGGAGCTTTGCTGGCTGTAGGGTGGGATTACCAAACCAAAGACACCATACATTGCAACCTAGAAAACATCAGTGGTGTCATATGATTAGTAATTAATGCTGCAAGGAATGAATGCTGATTTCTGTGCAATTAGAGACCGGCCTATTATTGCAGTTTGGTGCCATCCTTGGCAGGCTGTGAGAGCAGGTATGATTGCCTTGTATGCACACACAACATACATGCACTGTTGTGAAGGGCATCCAATATACATAGCATAAGGATTTCCCAGAGACATGCTGCTTCTCTCCAGAATCTGGGGGACAGCTGCTCCATTATTGTCACTGCAGATGCTTTTGGATGACCAAGGAAATAATCTGCTTAGATGATTTGTGTTTGCTGCTACAAGAAGCTCTCCCTCTGTACCTGGTATAACTGCTCAGGTTGTCTTGCTGCTTGGTACAAAACCGGCCTGAATTTAGGAAGTAGACAGTTGGCTGATGTGAACTTCAAGTTGGATAATTTAGGGAATACACTGTAGTGCACAACATTGTCAGAAATGGAGTTCATTTAGGTGTCAGAAAAAATAAGGTTTGACTTAATTTCTTATCAACCTTTATACAAATTTCGTTATACGTAACAGCTATGAGAAAAGTCGGTCTGTTGTGTGGCTATAAATACATGACATTTCCTGTGCTTTTGTTTATAAGGTTTCTGTCACTGACATTTGTTGATTCTATCTAGAAGATGCACATTTTTGATTGCAGTTATTCTGCTTGTTAGACAAACGCTAAGAATAATGTTCCTGGCACAACATGTCACTGGAGAAAGGCCTGAGAAATGATACCCACTCCAGCTAACATTGCCTTCAACTGGGGCATCGCATCAATTTCATGTTGATCCAACTGCATTTCTTTAGGAATTAAAAAGGAATTTGTTTTGAGTTTGGAGGTATGGTTTTAGTATGCTGGATTGTCATTAATAGCCAGATTAAAGGCCATTGTGAGATAAAAATTATCTTACAAATCTGATCCTCACCTTCAAAACTCTATTTGCAGTAACCATCAGGTCAGGTACTTTTCAATTCATTCCAGAGAAGACCAAATATGAAGGCCAGAAGAGACATCCAGCCCAACCTGCTGCAGTGGAGATGATATGCTTTCATTTATTACTGCTGTATATAGGACCATAACCTTGTGGAATAAGCTTCCCTCCCAGGAAAATATTCTTTCTGAATTTGAAGCAAAAAAAGAATCCACTGCTTTCAGTAATGGCTTGTCCTAATGGTTAATCATCCTTGCTCTAACAAATTGCTCCTTGTTTCTAATTTGTCTGGCATTAACTCCCAGCCAGTGAGTTTATGCATGTCTTTTTTACCCATGTTAAAAATCCCTTTAATATTTGTGATTTTTGTCTCTGTGAATCTCCTTGTACTCTGTAATCAGGTCACCCCTCTATCTTCTGGATATTTTTTTTGTTTTTTTTGTGATAAGGTAAGCAGCTCAGGCTCCTTGAATCACATACACAATAAAGCTGTCCTTAAATCTCAATTTCTTTTCTCATTACAGTCTCTTCAATTTATTTTTAACACCCCTTTAAAAGTATAGGGCAATCTATTTTTAACATCCCTTTAAAAGCAGAGGCATTTGAACAATTTGTGGGATTCTGATATTGAACTCATCAGTTCTGTTTAGAGAGCTGGAAAGACCTCAGTGCTAAATCCTATTCTCTCATTCATACACCTGGAAACCCATTTACTTGTTTAATATGATCATGTTGCAGTAAGGGCTTACACGTAATTTTATCTGTTGTGAGTCCTAAACCGTTTTTGCCTCACTTCAGCATACAGTTCTGCGACGTGGTTTAGGGTCTTTAAACTTGTCGGTGCTACCTGTTTACGTCAGACAATAGTTTACATATTTTAACTTGCAGATCTAATCTTTGCCAACCCAGCCTCCATCGTTTGTCCAGTTTTACAAGGAATTATGGGAGTCTGGACGTGGGACATGCCCACAGAGCTGCTCTTGTGCGTAAGTGTGGTACTGAGTCTGGGTGACCAGGTGCTGCCTGTCACAGTCTGGCTCCAAAGACTTGGTCTCCCTAGAAAGTGAAAGACCTGGCAAAGAAATTAAAATGTGCATAATACACTGAGTAGTTGTACTACTGCAGCACAGGGAACTGGAAATGCTCTTCACACTGGAGTGGTTACCTTCCCTGGAACCATTACTCATTTATTTGCCTTCCCATGTGTTACTCTGTGCAGCCTTTCATCTTCTGCAAAGAACATTTATTTCTTTAAAAGATATTCATTTTAAGTGGGTGTATTCTATTTTTGACACATCCATTTCATATCATTAGAATATCACCCTGCAGTGCTGGGGTGTATTTTTCTTTCCTTCTTCTTTTTTTTTTTTTTTTTTTTTTTTAATTTTCATTTTCTCATATCTGTGACTGACTGTCACTATGGCATCTTTCCTCTATGTGAGTCAGGAGAGGAGCTGATTTCTCAAGTCATCTGTGTCTTCCATGTGTCAGCTGGCAGCTGTACACCAACAGGGGTGGAACAAAGCAATCCCCTGCAAATTGCTCTGGGGCTCCACTGGTGGGAGAGGCATGGGCATCTCCCACACCCCTGAGGATGCTGGGGAGCTGAGTGGAACAGACAACTAAAGACACTCCTCTCTCCCTCCCTCACCTCTGAACACAGCCCTCGCTGAGGGCTGAAATTGGATTTGGCTGCCTCATGCTAGGCTTTGTTTAACCACCTGAGTGTCAGGAGATGAATGAGGGGTGCCCAGCAGGGCAGACGACCTTGGCCATAGGTGCAGAGGGGGCTCAGGTGCCCTCGACCGTAGCGGAAATGGGATCCAGTGCACAGCTGCTGCAGCAGAGAAGTGGGCTGCTGAGGGCTGCCTCTGTCCAACCTTCCCACATAACTCTATGTCTGCAGCTCTGGCAGTTGCAAAGGGGAGTATGGGGACGCTCAATTTGTCAGTAAACTTCTTTGGAAGGAAAATAACCCTTTCCTTCCTGGATCTCTGGAATGAATTGCAAAATACCTGACCTTACGGTTACTGCAGATGGAGGTTTGAAGGCGAGGATCAGACTTCTGAGACAAACAATTTTTTCCTTGCCTCTCCTGGGTGGGCTTAGCGTTATCCTGCTGGTAACTGCCTGAACAAGATACTGGACTAATCAGGGTTGGCTTTGTTTGCTGGCAGCAATCCTTCTGTTCATACGAAAACTGATGTTATGACAAGAAGAAATAAAGATATATAACAGTCAAAAAAGGGTAATAATGGGGACTCTTTGGACCAGAGTTTAGAATCTGGAAGGGAGAACAGCTGGAAACAATTTGTACATGTGTGTATGTGCATGTACACATGTACATGTGTATGTGTGTGACATAAAATGTTTGAAGTAGTTACAGAGTAAAAAAATAGTAAGAGATTTACACAATCAAATGATTCCTTCAGCTCCAGCAGTTGGGCAAATAATTTAAAAAAATGTTAACAAATTTATTACAAATCTACTACCAATTTTTGCTGACTGAGTTACTCAATGCTGTCTGCTACTTTTCCTTCCCTGACAGGGTGCTGTGTGGTGGCAGGGCACTGTATTGTAGCAGGGTGATACGAGCAGCAGGCTGTCCCCAGTCAGCCTGGGCTGAGCGTGGAGCAGGACTCTGGGGGATTCCCAGGCAGGAGGGGGCAGTCGCTGTGTCAGAGCTCAGCAAGCTCCTGCTTGATGACTCTTTGCTAATTTGGAAGGAGCATATCTGGAACGGACAAATGCAGGCATCAGGTGAAGCAGCAATGCATGACAGCCTTTAATTTAACTCTTGTTCATCGGATGGCAGGTTAGTCTCAGAACGGGAGAGAAACAAAACATGGTGAAGCTGACCGGAGCATGTTTGTCACCCAGGGTGTTCACTTCAGCCTGTTTCAGACTATGCCTCCCTTGCAGGCTGTGCTGTTGGGTACAGAGCTGACTTCAGGGCTACATAAATAGGTCTGCTTACAGTTCTGTCCTACTGCCAGGAGGTCAAGCAAAATGCTAATTCATGAGACAACCACAGAGCACCCATGAAGCTGAGCGTAAATGCTGCCACAACCTCCAACTTTTCCTCTGTATCATTTGGCATCCAGTCCCAAGCCAGCCAACGAGTTTTGTTGCTTCACCAACCTTCATCTTTGCCCTACTGGTAAGCACATGGCACAGTACATATTTTGCATGTGTCTGCTTACGGGCTGAGAATCATAATGACACAGCAAACCCCTGTGGTGCTTTCAGATCTCACTGCTCTGATACCTGTCAGCTGTCAGTGGTTATTGCCTTGCCCTCTCCACTATGGGATGGTGTTTTTTAGCACCAGCCCGCCCTCATGGGCAGTTTAATATGCAGGATGGCAAACTGGGCACTGAGACACGAGCAACATCATCTTTTGCCGTCTCCATAGCAGCTTCCAGTCAGCAGCAGTAGTGGAAATGTCTTAGCCTGGTGCAGCCAGAGCCACAGCTCTCCGTGTCAGACAGCTGGATCCCTGTTTTCAGATCATGTTTGTGCATGCTTTTCCAGTGATGTCTGATACACATCACATACAGCAGTGGGCACCCTGTGTCCAAGCAGGTGTTACTAGGTAAATCAAGCCCCTGTTTGCTGCTGTCCCCTGAAGAAAAGAAAGGAGTAAGGCTGGATACAGGAGTGCTGCAATGGTGTCAGGATAGAGTGGTGGAACATTTGCAACCCACCACCTCACAGAGCATAGATGAGATACTACTCTGCATGTCACTGGAGGTCTGTGTTCCCTACAACTGGACAGAAAGAGAAAGAAAGTCAGGAGCAAACCTGGTGCAAGCCTGGTGCTTTACTCTTATGTTTATGTGAGGGGTGTTCTAGATACATTGCCAAACAGCACAGTGTCTCTGGAGTTTGCAGTAAATTCATGGCAGTCAACCCATTAGGTTTACAGAAGAGGATTTACAGTTATTGTGAAACTTCCCAGGAGATGCTGTTATATATAGGCTTAAGTTCTTCTTAGTGTGGAAGCAGGGTACAGCCCTCAAAGGAACACTTTTATTCTTAAATTTTTGATGTAGCAACTTCTCTGAAATATATCTGCAGTTTTCCTTGTTCTAGTTTTCTCTGTGCTTTTTTCTGTGTTTAACATCAATTCTGGGGAATCGGGCACTGTGATTTTGGGTTGTGATTTGTGAGAAGTGTTCTTACTGTGTGAGGAATATACTAGTATCCTGACAGAAATAAAATTAGTTATATGACATTACACTAACTCCATATCTTTGATATTTTTTCCTTTACAGATTCATCCTACAAAACTTTGACATGTGCTGCCTGCCAGCAGACAGGCTCCTGTAACAATTGCTAAATGATATGTAATAGTAATCGCTTGAGTTACTTCATACACTCACTAGCAAGTCAATACTTTCCTGTTTCCTAGCAAATATGCCTATTGATTATACCGACTGGCAAACAGGAGATGAGTTCAGAGGCTAAAAGCTTTTGAAAATGGATTTTTCTCAAGACACCAGATATTGCTCAATGTTTGCTAAATATGTATCAATAGACAGTTAATAAAACACGTTTGTGCTTCTGTAACAGCAGAGGAAATAGAAATGTTTTAGTTTATAGGAAGCCAAGGTCATATTAAAGAGACTGTGATACCTTTTACCTCTTTGTTGAATATACGTGCAGGATAGATATATTTCCAGTGCTGATGAAAATGCATAGAGCACTTGTGAATACCATGCTGAGAGGGACACAATGACATAGGACAGGGGAGGAGAATTAATTTCTTGACAGTTCAAGTGCCAAGAAAAAGGGCGGATAGGAAACAAAGAACATTTCTTTTATGAGAGGCAGCTGAAGGACTGATCAGCTATAGCAGCAGAGGAATTTTCACATTTATGCTGTGTGTTTGCATCAGTATACACAGACAGGGACAGACTGGTGCTTTTACACCCTGCCTTTCTGAAGAAATCTGCTTAGCTTTAATGAACCTTTCTGTGAGTGCATGTCTCAGCCATGATTTACATGTCCAGGTTCACCCAAGAGCTGCTGGCCCCTAGAAGGACCTGTGAGACTGTATCCAGAGCTGCAGCGAGGGCTGAGCCCTGGCTGGTCGACAGAGCAAAGGCAGTGAGCACCACAGACAGATGGCAGGGAGTGGTCCTCCCTCCAAGGGACATCCAGGGTGTTACGATCAGGCTTATGGAGAGGGGGCTGCCTATGAGGATGAAGGGGCTGCTGAGCTAGCTAGAGGCAGAAGACCAAGCTAGCACCTCACAGAGGCAGCCTGTCCCTGTAATGTCTGTCCTTTCTGGCTGAGGAAGTGGACTGGCAGCTCACAGTCATTCTCTTTGATCCCGTCTAGGTGGTCTGCAGCATCACATGATCCTCACGCGCTTTTGTGGCAGCATCTTACCCCGAATGATGTCTTCTTTCTCAGCTGGAGCTTTCAGCTGAAATGGACAGCTTCCAGAAGAGTTGCTGTGTACTACATGCTTGGAGTGGGGATGCGGGCTGGGAAAGCTGTCCCAGCCTCGTGGTGGGAGGTTAAACTAGATGGCTGTTATCTGGCCTTGCAGACAGCAAATAATGCCTCATTGCCTGGTACCAGTTTCATTGTGAACAGCTTTTCGGAAAATATTGTGGTAGCTATATATAAAGTGGGGTATTGAGGTTTCTATTTTAGATTTAATTTTGCTCCTTAATAACAATGTGCAATAGATTTGCCAAACATAGCACTCTCCAGGCTAAATTGTACTTGCTCAGCCTGATGTAGAAAATCTTACATGCATCTAAATAACACCCATTTGGCATAGTCCAGGCTGTAGCTTTCTGGACCACTTTTGTGTATGGTACAGATGTGGCAGACAAATCTAACAGATTTTGGGGGGAAGTGTATGTTGTAAATTGGGAGCAAATAACAATGAGAATGGAGAAATCCTCCTTGAAATAAAAATTCTGTTCAGAGAGCAAGTGTGTGTGAAAGTAAGTACCCACCACTTGCCAGAGGACGGTTTAGGGCTGATTATGTCTAAGCCTGAGAAAATCCATTCATTAGAGATGATATAGTTTTAAAAATACACCTGATTCTCATGCTCATGCACCTGTCTGTTTGCAGATCTAAGTTTTGTAATCTGCCACTGGAGGCGGTGTTTCCACAGCCCGTTGCAATTCCAGGCTGTTAATTGACTGCAGTGCCAAGGGATGAGGATTAAGAAAGTCTGTGAAGCAGGCACACCAGGGAGGATGACAGGATACCTGGTGGGATTGGAGAATTAATTTGTGTACTACCCCTTCCTCCATTATGTAAGTAAATAGGCCTGGGTTCAAAACATGGTAAGACTGCTCTCAGCCTCTTTCAGTGCATTTCTCAGGAATCAGAAGCATGGAAATCGATGCAGCAGCTCTGGTCTGAAGGCTGGCAGTGGCTGTACAGCCCAGGGCCACGGGGTTGGTTTGTGTCTGTAGCAGAAGTTGAATCCTCATGCCTGTGGTGTACACATGTCTGGTCACAGCAGGAACCTCCTCCCTGGGATCTCCTGTCTTCGCAGTTACAAATGCAGAAGCTTGTAGTTAAACCACCCAGCAGAATTCTGCAACTTTCCAGCAGCATCCAGGCAGGTCACTGCTTAGAGAAAACTGCTAATGCAAAGACTATTGACTTTAACTAGATGAACAAAGCCAAACTCCAGGCTGTGGCTCAGCATCCCTAGTCCCAGGAGAAACTACGTTTCCTTAGGTGGATGTTTTAGACACAGTGCCACCAGTATTTCCTGGGCTGTGTACCAGTTCCTCAAGCCCACCTGACCTTGGAGCCTTAAATGGGCAGGTCCCTGATGCAGCACTGCCTGGCTCAGAAATCTCTAATGCCTTTTTGCTATAGTATATATATATATATAAAACTCCTTGCAGAGGAGCTGGGATGAGCCACTATGAGAAGACAAACAAAAATGGCAGGGTAAACAGGCAGCAAGTCCACGCTGCCGGGTAGGACTGGAGTATGACTTTGTCAATCTCTTGTCCAGGTCACTGCCCTTAGGACTTACCTTCACCACTCATCCTATTTTCCTCTGCTGTGGCAAAGGGGCCTACAGGTAGCAGGTTATTCCTTGGGATTTGATTCCTCCTCAAGGTTTTCATTCCCTCTTCCTGCCTAGCCTCAGTCTGAGAGGCAGAGCTTGGCCTTCTGCTGTGCCTGAGCAACACTGCGAAGGGTGGCGTTGCATTGCACTCAAGGGAGGTTTTGCATTGCCAGCCATCACTCTGACTAGCTCCCAGGTGAGGGGAATTCCCTGCACATGAGAACAGCAGCAGCAGAAGAGAAGGTAGGAGTCATTGTTAAATAAATAAAAAAAAAAAGTCTTGCTTGGCACGCTGTGTAACAGCAGCTGGGTCTCCTCTGTCCTCAGTCTCCCAACTTCTGGAAGAGTTGCATATGGATCTTTGCACAATGCACAGGGTTCATAAAACAGTAATGTTCCCACATTAATATTTCAGTTATTCCGTCAGATTACAGACACAATGATTTTTTGTTCCCTGTAGTCTCATCACTATGCCTTTTCCTGTGATTGCAGATGGTACGTGGTGCAGCTCTATTTTTCTTTGTGATTCTGGGCAATGGCTTTCTGCAAGAATTAGTGATATGGGTGTGTCTGTTTCCTAATTTCTGGATGAATTAGGATCCGTCTTTCATTGGTCAGTTACTTGGCTCTTTTCACAAAATCAGGTATTACTTAATGTCAACTCCAGCACCAGAACAGGCTTCTTGCTTTTGAAAGCTTGGCCTGACACATCTTCTTGCTTCCACTTTTGGCAGTCATGGCCTTGGCAGAGACCTTGGGTCCTTGTGATTTTTGGCAAAGTTATTTGTTGGGGGAAGATAGCTCCAGCCTTAACATCTCCTGTGGTGTCAATGCAGACTCATTTTCAGCAGCACGAAGGCCGCTCTTATCTCTGTCTCTATCACTGATTTGCATGTCTTGTTCATGGCTGAGCTCTAGATCTGCTACTTTTCGTGCTGCTTCGGCTGACACTTTATACAGACTTTTCAATACTTTGCCCAGACATTATCGCTTTTAGCATTGTGTGGCTTCCAAGATCTGGCAGATGTCTATTGCTTTTTTGCAAGCACAAATCCGTCTCTCTTAATAACCTCTCTCCCAGCCTTTTGTCAGTCACGTGGAACACAATTTTGTGTCTAAGCATATCATTTTCAGTAATCTCAGACTCTTGCTGCTGCTCGTTCTGTCTCAGTTTGGCTGTATACTTGTCAATCCCATTTGTTCCAGCATGATGAGGCCAAAATTGGTGCTGCTCAAATACAATGTTCATTTTAGGGTTGCAGGGTTTCCTAAATATTTTTAAAGTGTCCAGCAAAATACATTTGTCTTCTAGCTGCTGTGCTGATAATGTGTGTTGATAGACTTCAAAAGCTTCCTCAGCCACTGTGTGGGGGGAAAAAAAACCCCTGCTGCTCAAAAATTTTCTTCTATTTTACTTAACTTTCAGGCTTTTATCACCCAGGTAAAAGCATTGATCCCCTTTCTCCAGTTCTCTGCTGCCACCCAAGAACTTTAGTGGCTGCCTGAATAAGTCTGGGATGCACTGCTTTACCTTTGGGGTACACAACTGGCTTTGTGCCTTGTCCCCTCTCTCCCTTTATTTTCTTTTTAAACCAGATGTTGGAATCCCATGGTGCATCGTATGAATATTGTCAACACGATAATAATATACTAACTAAATTTAGATCTATTACTGCGCTAAGCTTTTACTAATGCTTCTTCAGTTTGTGGCTGAAATGTAAGATCCCTCTTTCGGCTCTGGTCGTAATCCCCCCTATCCTTCCCACACTCTGCTTAGTATTTGCCTGCAAACTAAGAAGAAACAACAGGCTAGTGCTGTCACCTCTGTACATCTCTGTGCAAGGGGAGCTGCGATTAAGGGCCCCCACCACAGTGCCAGGGTGGAGCACCCAGCCATACATACCCTATAGCCTGTAGGCAGCAGGGTGGGAACAAGTGGAGCGCAGGCAGGGTGGTGGTTCAGTCTCAGGCCAGCGCTGCTTGAGCAGGTCTTCTGGAGAGTAGCGTGCCACCCCACCCCACCAGGCTGCAGAGTGGCATGGACCGTTCCCCTTGCAGGACACAGGGTGGGAAGGAGAGCATAACCACATCCTCACCTGCTTCCCAGTTGCGGAGGAAATGAGTGGCAGCAGCAGAGTATTGCACCTTCATTAATTCTTGAAGCAATCCTGCCAGTGAGACCTCATGGGTGGAAACACCAAATCCAGAGTTTCCGCTCAGGGTGCAAAAAGCAGAAGTAGCAGATGTGAACTAAAGAGGTGCAAATGCCTTTGGGCAGGCAGGGGAGGAAGGCAAACATTAACTTTAGTCCAAGCAAGAGAAAGTGGTGCCAATGTACAGCTCTGCACACACACTTTGCTGATAGCAAACGACACATCCTGTCCTGCTTCTGTATCGTCAATGACCTCAGGTGTAGACATAAGAAAAACAGCCAAGGGCTTTTAACAGTAACAGAATACTTATTCCATACTGGATCTGGCTGTGTTTTGAAGGAATTTAGTTGAATCAACTGAAGAATAAAAGTTGTGGGAAGCAGAGGTGCATGTGCTCATTTTGGGAAAAGCTCTTGTGTAGGGAGAGGTCCTGCTTTCACAGTGGGTTTACCTTCATGCCCTGCTGGCTGTGAGAGCTCCGCCTGAGGCCGGCGGCAGCGTGGGGAGCACGGTGCAATGCATGGGTTGGCACCAGAGAGGCTGTTGCTGCTCCTCAGCAGTCATAGTCTTCCTCCCTTGCAGCCTTACTGCATGGGGCTGGCTCCAACCAGCAGGGCAGCCACAGGGTGAAACCTTGGCAGTGGTGGCCATGTTGAGCCACCACTGCCTCTCACCCATGCCTGGGGCGCTGTGCCTGCAATGGGCAGAACCAGCTCCAGCAGCCGCACCCTTGCCGCAGCCGGGTCTCTTGTAAGGACGCTTCCAGCGTGATGCAGTCCCACCTCTCAGAATAGAAACACCAGCCATGCATGAGTGAGATAGGCAACCAGGGTTATGCTATAACTCTTGTAAGAGATGATAAGTGAGGTCAAGGTTTATAAAAGATGTCAGACTGCCCCTCAATGTTTACCAAGTGTTGAGGAAGGCCTTACATGGGTGGAGTCCCAGCTGTTAGGTATTTCTTTTAGGTGTATACAAACAGCCCCACCCCAGCAGATTGGGCTCAGGGCTTGGCTCTTAACCAGACATCTCAGGGTGCAGACAGGCATCAGTTATCTCTGCCAAGTCTCTTGCAGAGCATTGTTTCTAGTTTTCTCTCTGCATGATAGACACCCGCTTGCCTTACTACAAACCAGGACTGGCTGAGATCTCAGACAAACTCTGTCATCCTCGGGATTGTCTCTGCTGCCCTTTTCCCTTCCCCACACACCTTCCCTCGTGGTGAAGAAGTTGATGCCGGGGGAGGGTAGCGTGAGGACGTGTTATATAACCTTGTTCTGCGTTGATGTTGCTAGTGGTTACCTTCTGAAATCTGGTATTACCATACCCGTTCTAAGTCCCCTGACACCTGTACAGTTGAAGTGGAATAAGGCTTTATAGTATTATCAGATTAGTCACAGCGCACATTTGGAATGCACATAGATTAGTCATTTAAAAGGTAGCTTCATCTTTCTGGATGGGTCAGGAGAACCTGATTCTCTGGGGTCCTCCATGTGGAAAGAATAGCAGCTGCATCCTTTAGGTGTCCCCAGGAACAGACAACGGGAGTCTCCTGTGTCATGGTGCTTTTTCCTGAAAGAACCAGCAAACACCAGCATTTCTTCTCAAACTGCGTGAGTGAAATTCAGATCAGCTCTGGCATCGCTCTAAGTGGTCCTTCAGAGGAGACTCTGGACAAGGTAAGGCAAATAGTCGTCTCTGAGGACATTGGAAATAGCTGTGGGCACCTAGAGTGGAGGCAGATTGGAAGGATGGCAGATGTACAAGTGAGATGGGCAAATACTAACTCTTCAGATCCTTGAGTGTGGAGACAGAAACACCTTCAGCAGCAACACTGGTTCAGCCAGAAGAAACTATTTTACTGGAACACTTCATCTTCAGTTTTCTTGCCCACCTCTCCGATAAATGTGTCCTCTTTGCAGTGTTCAAGTGCAAGGAAGATCCAACCCCATACAGAAACCCAAGCCATAGGTCAGCTTGCAGAGACCAGTCACTGTGTTGACTGCCTGCAGTTGAATTCCTCCCTGAGTCCTGCCTGTGGGCCACCCCACAGACTTCAGTTGGTTGGCATGACAAGTGGTGAAGGCATGATGCAGCCACGCTCACCACCAGCATCGGTAGCAGCTTGTTCTGTCAGAGGATTTCTCACCGTGATGTTCAGCAGGAAGCCATGTACTAGCGATGAGCCTCCTGTTCGGTGTTATATGGCATTGTGTCTGGCATTATCTGCTATTGGTCAACAGTGTAGGACACTGCTGTTGGACACATTCAAATTGTTTAAATTGCTCTGGTTTCTGTTGAGCTCCCTTCTTTCAAGAGAGCCCGTCTCTCAGAAACAAGACATTTTCTTTTTACTTTGTGAACCACAAATGTACAGATCTAAACTCCCCAAATTCTGTGTTCCTCCATCACATTACTCTAGTGTTGCTTCTGTTCTTACTCTATTAAAAAGTCATTAAATGACTTTAATTACCTGCACTGCTTCTTTTCTCTAGGGCTTCATTTACTAGACTTCCTAGCTCCGGATGTATGGAGCAAACTGTTAGGTTTCTAAGTGGCAATATGTTCTGGGTGGAAGAGCTCTGATCCTCCACATCCAAGTTTTTCAGGTTCTGTTTGACTCCTGCAGGATGGTTGAGAAGGAGGAGAAAAGAGTCACCACTCAAGGCTTTAATCCTTGTTCTGTAGGTCTACTGACTGGTCTATGGTGCTGGGAAACCTTATGCGTACAGGGCACATCCCATGAGTCTGCATCCTTTGCACAATGCCCATGTTTGTGTGTAATGGATGTGAAGCTGAGGAAGAGCTTTGCAGTCCAGCCAGTCTCCTATTTGCTGTAGTTAGCTGTAAGACCAAGGGAATTGTTGGAGGATTTTTCAGTGTTGTTCCCAGAGTGCTTGCAAGGTCACCAGCATGGCTGCTATCCTAGATACGCTTATGGAAGTTGCACAGAGTCTTGCTGCTTACAGTGAAATTTCAGGAACTCTGAGCTGGGTGAAACTCTTACTGGAGCTGCATGGACCTCGCTCTCGCTGAAGTTGAAATCTTCAATGCATTCAGGCTGTTAAACTACATGTAAACAGTGTGATTTGCACAAATTTTCCACCAAATTGTTCCATCCAAATTGCACACTAAGCTGCTTAGTTATCCACGAATTTATTGCACTAACTTGTGATGTTTATGTGGTCCAAAGGAACAGAGAACAAAAATTTATTCTAAGTCTAAAAAAGTCTTAAAGTCTAGTTAAATAATGATTATTAGTTCATTAAATGGTGCTAACACTTACATTTGAAATTATATACAGTTAATTTTTTCCAATTTATACCTGCTTTCACCATTTATGGTGACCTTTATATATAGAATGCCTATTCTTTGCTCTCTTTGCCACATATGAAGCTGACTTTACTCAGATTGTAAGGTTGCTTTCATTTACTGACCAGTAGTTGACCTTGGCGAGTTTTAGTAGCCCCGGTATAGCGCTGGTTATCTTCCTATGATGGTATTTTCAAGTCCACTGCTCTCTTCCCATGTCTGTGCACCTCTATGCTGCATTTTTCTAGGGTGATAGGTAGTTACACAGAATAACTACTTGCTATTGCTATCTATCTTTCGAAAGCAGAAATAACATTTGGGGCCCTCTCCCTGTGAAGGCTGTACAGTTCAAGCACCCAGCTACCATTTGTGTTTGACAATTTTCTCATTTATCAATACAATTCCAGAAGACCTCATTAAAAGAAACAATATGGCTATTCCTTTTGTGACAGAAATCTGTTTCCTCTATTTGCTTATAGCACTGCTGTGTGAAGCATCCTGAATACCTCTGGTTTTGGTGTCCTTTGAAAATGACTTTTCATGCTATTTTAAACTAATTCAGTTCTATTTTATTCATGGACCCATTTGCTTTTTTAAAATTAATAATTCTCTTCTAGTTACTGAAAAAAATTGCTGAAAATCTAAGTCACTTTATTTTAAATAGATAAACTGTCCTAGTTGGTTTCACCTCATTTTTTCCTTTCTCAAATAACCCTCCTGAAACAGCCTCACCTTTTCCTCTTGAAAGTAATTGTGCTACTATATTACAAATATTCATGCCTAGGATGTAATACTTACTAGAGGTCCATATTTGCACAAAAGAGGGTTTTTTTGTCTCTTCCATTTAAAAAAGTTACTTTTCTACTGCAGGAAAAAATTTTTAATAGAAAGAAATGTTGCAGATTTTATAAGACTTGGCATTGTTTTTCTGCTTTTTAATTCAGCTCTGTTCAGCTGAACTAGAAAAGAGCCGGCAGCAATGCAAGATGATTTTCTTGAAGACAGAAGAGGAAGGGAAGAGTAGATATTCAATATCTGAAAAGGCGGAGAGAAGAGCCTCAGCTAGGACACAGTGGCCATTTCCAGGGAAAGAAAACAGTGAAAAAACTGCACAGAAAACTGAAGAGCACCAGTTGGTTACAGAATATGAATTGCTAAAGGTCTGCATAGCTGGGCAAGCCAATGTTCATGTTCAGAGTTGCAGCAGCCAGAAACAGCTGCAGCTGTGTGAAGTACTATTTTGGGACCTTGCTTCCTTAGACAGAGAGTGCTGTTTGCCAAAGCATCTCAATCCCAGTTTCTTCCTTAGACGTAGGACATTTGTCTGGGTTGGTGGGAAAATACAGTTTTCTAGCAAATGCATTTTAACTCTTTATTGTGTAAAAAGGTGCTATCTCTGTTCTTATCGCTACCTTATGTTACAGAACCTCTGGTGAAAGCTTGAGCAGTATTTTCCTAGCCTGGACATTCCCTTGGGCGAAATCGATCAGCTTCTCAGATAGTCTTTTCTTCCCTGGTAGCTATGGCTACAGTGGCACCTGAGCTCAGACCAACCAGAGGAGCTGCTTGGCAAGTTATGTTCTCCACGGGTTTTGGAAATTCTCCCATCCATGGAAGTGGCAGGTGGAATTTGCCTGCTTCAGGTTATATGAGTTTTTTGATGCTTTGGGTTTTTTTCACATCCTCTGTAGGGTGACTGAAAATGTGCTTTTACTGTCATTGGCTACAAAGGAACCTGACATGGCCACTGACTCTGGGGTCTGCATGCACATTAGCATTGCAGTAAATTGTATCTGCACATAAAACAAAATGTTGGCATGTTTTTGTAAAGGCAAACTATTCAAATAAATATAGAATTAAGCTGGATACTCCCCTCAGTGGCACTTTATAAAGGGTTTATCCCTTTTGAAGTTTAAAAAGACCATATCAGGAGCTGTTAAATGTCCTTGATTTCTCTGCTTTTAAGTAAAAGTGCATATGGTTGCACATCAACCATTCACAAAGCTCTGATTAATGTGACGTCTAAGTCAGTAAGCATCAAAGGGAAGTACTGTGTTTTAAATCACTCTTTCTTCAGACAGCAGAGTTCAGCAGTGCCTTGAAGGCTGTGCTGTCCCTTTGGAAAACCAGAATTTTTCTTCTTTCATTTTTCAGTGACTCAGAAATGTCAGTTGTTTGTACAATATGCAGCAATGTGAAATGGAGCAAATGAAAATCCAGGAGAAGAGGTTGCACCAGTCCTGGGTTGGAGATGCAGCAGGAGCTGCGTCGGTGTACAGGTTGCTTTCTGTAGCCCAGATGCCCTGGCTGCTCTGGGTGGGTTCTCCACTGGACAGCTCCAGCTGACTCTGAAGCGGAGAGCAGCCTTGCCATGGTTGGAGCAGGAGCTGCTCTGGGAGCTGCGCCAGGGCTGCATGCTCCAGGGAACACTACTGGCATGTCTCAGTGTCTCAGAGATTGTCAGCTGCAGCTCTGCCAGCAGAGCTGGAAGCATGTCTCTGGAAGGGTTTGAAACAGCTGATGGAAATATTATAGCTTAGCTATGATGAGATCTCTTCTTTGGACTGATCCAGCCCTCAGCTCGACTGTCATTTCAGAAATGGAGGGAAGATGCTAGATTTGCATTTGAACGCTGTCATGATTGTTATTTGTAGTTATTGACGTGGTGCCTGACGGCGTAGGGCAAGGGAGGGGGCACAATGCTAGAAGAACCCGTGCAACAACCTTGAATATCTGTGAGCCCGTACCCTGTTTGCCCTTAGGAGAAGATGGGTCCTGCAGAGGCACACCTGGAGCTGAAGGCTGCTCAGTGGATGTGCTGCCTTACTCTTGCGCTGCCTGCTCATGCTCCTCTGCAGTGGAATGGAGACTCCTGGCACCCAAGACAGAGCTGGTGGGGTTGTTGGTAGAAGAGAGGTGTGCAACATGCACGGAGCAGCCCTGCACGGTGGAGCAGCTTTTAGAGACAACAAACCACTAAAAAGATACTGAAGGGTGAATTTGCAATGTCTGCTTAAGCTTTGCAACACAGTGGTTTTCTGGGGAGATCCTGGTTGTTCCTCATGACCCTGACACAGGGCAGGAGAAGGATGGAGAAAAGCAGTTTGGGAAAGGTGGACCCCAAGCTGGAGGTATGCCTTGGCAGGGCAGTCTTTAGTGCTTTCAACTCTCCTGCACAACTGAACTACACAAAGAAGATGGAGCAGGGTCGAGCAGCTGGCCTGACCCTTGCTAGTTTTAAGAGTAATCTCTGCAGAAACAATTTATTTTCATCCTGATGAACTTATCAGTAAAGCTGAGAAACTGTTGTACTATGAGATAACTCAATAACATTTACATTTTCTGTAAAATCTAATTCTTTCTCTGTGTAACAATTTCAAGGTTGACAGAAGGACTGATTGCTGCTGAGAAATGGATAATTTATCATTTTAACCTGTAATAAAGTATTAAGCAGGTGAATTTGCAGTAACCTTAACTCTGTCCCCTGATGCATATGGATTATGATTTAGTCTATAATAACACTATCAGAATTATTCAAATAATACACTACGCTACCATATATCCTGTAAATGTATTCTGGCCATTTGGTGTAGTTACCTGTTGATTTAGCTGTCTCTCTCCTCCCAATTATCTTTTGTCTCTACCCTGCTTATTGTAATTATTTGGCTCTAGATCGTGTCTTCTGAGACATGGCACTATGCCCAGGAGGGCAGCGCTCTGCTGTCCGAGGAAGCACAGGGGAGTGCTTGTGGGTGTTTTAGTCCTTTTCAGGGCTGAGAGCTTAAGCATCTGCTGGGGGCATAGAGGTGGAGTCCACTGTTGTGGGGGTTAGATACTGATTACTGACACTGGCCGGGCTGTGTGTTCATAGCAAACTTCTTGCCCTGCATGAAGTAATAGGAGATGGAGCAAAGGCTGCGTATCTCCCCCATGTCCCCATGGCATCAACCCCCTTTCTCTCCCCTCTCCTTCTCTTTGATGCAGAGCGCATAGCTACCAGACAGCAGTTTCTTTCTTGAGCCTGTCACAGTGGTGATGCCCAAGAGCCACCCAGTTGTTTTCTTCTTTGTTTACCCATACTGTTCCCTTTCCCCCTGGATGGTCTGCGAGATCAGGGATCGCCCACGGGCTGCCTCGGAGCCAGGGAAGTTTCCTCCTGTCCCTGGCCCTGCTGCCTGGGTAGTGTGGATGGGTCAGGAGTCGGAAATGGAGCGGCGCATGGGCCCAGGTTGCAGGGTTTCTCAGGATAGGTGATTAACTCCCGTGAAAACCTCAGTCCTTGCCAAACTAGTCTTGGACTAAAGATAGCTCCTAACACCGAGGAGTCAGTAATGCTGCGGTATCTGCTGCACAGAGGCTGAGAGGCAGTGTCTCCAGGAATCCTCTCCTGAGCTCTTCTCTTCCAGCTGCTAATGCTGAGAATACCAGCACATGGTTAGCTATGCAGTGACGTGGGCAGCTAACGTACTGCTCTCCACACATGTGCCCCAGTTGCCCTGGGGCAACAGATTTGGCCAGAATGAGCTCTTTTTCTTTGCTCGTTTTCTAATAGCAGTCTCGCTTGGGACACAATCTTTGAGTTGCAGTTACAGGGCTTGAGCGATACAGCGCTGGCAATAACAGTGATGTGCTGTTACTAAACTCATTCCTGCTTGGCCTGGCCAAAGGGTTAGCTGTTGAGAACATTAGGAGATTCATGTGCTCCATTTTTTTTATTCAGCTGACATCTCTGAGTACTACCATTATCATCATAAGTACTCTAAGTGGTAGCTGCATTATCTGCCACAATCTTCAAATGTAGCAAAAAAGACTTGGAGACAGAGATTTTTAATTAGAAAAGCTGGGAGCATATGATAGCCACAGATTAAAACTAGTATTCACTATTCTATTTCAAATTTTCCTCTTGTTTAAACCTTCTGAGTGCTGCGGGGAGTCCATGGCAGTGGGGCTATTGCTTAGACTTAGACTTGGCTTTTTGATAGGTGATTGCCTCCTCCCCTCATGGGATTGTGGTGCATCAGTGGGGTGCCCTCATTCTCTTTCCATGTGGATGGAGCCTGATGGCAGGATCCTGGTGAAAACTATGCTGCTCTGATGTCTTCACTGCGTGTGCTCTGCAAGTTGCACTTTCTTGCAGTGCCTCCAGACACCTTCTGCGAAAGCAATGTAAACACCTATATGACTGAGAGGCTGCTATATTTTTCTAAGACATTTATTTAAACAAATTGCATGGCCATAATTATCATTTTCAGGAGCACTTCAGAAGTGAGATTCTCTGCTTTCCTTTCCCCTCCCTTCCATCCTCCCTACAGAATTCAAGCACCTTATTCTATTGCACTGAGCAGCACAGGTTACATCTGCCTAAGCTATGTCAGCACTGTGCTGTTTTTCACTCTCTTCTGGCATCCCTGGGGAAACTGGTTTATGTAGCACAGTATTCCCAACAAACTACTGTATCTCACTTCTTTCATGGGGGTATGTGGTTCTGTGTTTGCCCGTGGGACTGTAAGCTGAGGAGGCCTGGGGACACCATTAGTTCCCATTATTAGCTTTTAGAGGAGCCCACTCAATGATCTGGGGCCAGAACAACTTCTGTGCATGCTTGTTCTGGGGGGAGTGTAGCAAATAGCACAATCTGGGGCAGCTGGTGATGCTCTAACCTGTACAGATATCTTCAGCTTTGGACAAGCCTTGCCAGTATGTGTATCTTCGCTCTGGCCCTCACAGCATTTTTCTTCTGAGGCAGGCATCAGAAACTGGTAACACTGGTCTGCTTGACTGTTGTAATTAGGAGAATAAGCTCATTTAAAAATGAATTGCACCCCTAATTGTTTTGTCAGCATAAGAGCTGGAAGGAGTCATTGTGCATTTTTTTAGGGTTTTGCAGAAGCTGGGAATTCCTTTGTGCTGGTGTGAAAGCTATACCAGGCAGAGCATATGCTGTGCAGGTTGTTGCTTTTCCCTGCAGATGATCTGGCCGGACAGTTTAGCACTTTCACTGGTGATTACATCACTCTATGCTAAATCTGTATTCTGTTTAGAACCCCATGAAAAAAGATTTAACTGTGTTGAATTTTAACTGTAATTAAATTAAAACAGATTTAGCCCCCAAGATTTAACTGTATTTAAAAAACCAAACCAAAACAGAACAAAACAATGGAAGATTTTGTTTAGGCATAGCTTGCACAAACTGGGCTAGTGCATGTTGCCTACTTGGCTGTTAATGATTGTTTTTTTATGATCCTGAGCTTTGGATTGTCCTTTGCAGTAGGTATCACCCCCTTGCAGCACCTCACAACATGCAAACCAAAACAAAGTCGAGACACAAGAAAACGGTGGGTATGTGCTGTCAGACATGGGTTTTGCACAGAAAGGCATAGGGAGGCATTTTGTTACAAGCACATCCTTTCTGTAGTTAGTATCTCTGTGGGCTGCATTCCATTGCTTACCATCAGGGGCTTGTGCTTCCTTTTCTCTAGAAACAGCGACAGTGGTGTTTCAAATTACTTGTCTCTCTCACCTTGGCTCCGCTGTGGTCCCTCTCCACTACTCACACCCACCCAAGGTTTTTGTTAATGGAAAAACAGTACTCAGGCTCTGAAGTAACCCATAAACTTGCAGATGCTGTCTGATAACCGGGGTTTTCCTGCTGCCGGCCAGGAAAGGTTGAGAACTGATACATCTATCTGTGATTTATAATATGCTAATCTAGCCCAAAAATGGGACGTCCTATAGGTTTAAAGAAAGTGGTTATTGAAATTATGACGCTATTTGGTGTCCTGCTTAGAAAGTATAGAGAGGAGGCCTCATGGCAGATAACACCTGTCCTCCCTACTCTCATCGGTTTTCCAAGGGTCAAAACCTTTTGATTCATCTTACAGTCTACACTGGAATTTAATACCATATTCTCATCACAATGCAACATGTGGGCCTGCTTGCCCTGCACATATTCTTCCTCGATCCGTCTGCAGTACTTGTTTATCAGGAAAGTGGATGAGTGGGTGTGTAAAATACAAAGAACCTTAGTGTAAATTTTCTCAGTGTTGCTAGAAGTCAAAGCTGAGATTTTTGCAAGCCCGGATTCTGAAAGCAGAGCTATGGCTTAAGTCAACATTTACATTTACTAACTGCGATTGCAAATGTCTTTCACACTCCTGATGCATCTGGGTCAGAATCACCATATTTATTTATATTTCAGCTAAACTCAGGTCATTAGTGCTCAACAGATATATATGGTGCTACTGATATCCACAATATTATTGTAAATTAGAGATATCCAGACGCTGTACTGCATGCAAATGTAATGAGAACAGCTGCACTGGGTGACACACAGAGCCCCTCAATCCTCTGCCCTCTCTCACGCAGAGCACGTAACTGATGCCTAGGAAAGAGAAGCACAGCACAAGTGTAGAGTAATGGTACTTTCTTGGCACAGGTTCCCAGCTTCCGGTGACTTGTAGCTCAGGGACTTTTGAACAGAGGTTTGGAGCCCCTCATTACATCATGACAGACCCTCTAGATGGAGTCTGATCTCCAGCAAAGATGTGCTGGGTCAGGGAGAGGCCAGGCAGCACACTGGAAATGCCGAAACTGCAGAGGGGGTGTAGCAGTATCTAGTCCTTAATCCTAGGGCTGCGGGGAAAAGTCAAGGAGAAATGCTGTCTTTCAGATAAGCATTATCTCCATCTCATTCTAACTAAATCTGTAAAACCCTGCTGGGAACCTATTGCAAAGATAAGTTCTTGTTGTTTCACCCAGTCTGGACACACTACTGAGACATGATGGGTGGGCAGGCAAGGCAAACATGGTGTTAATAGGCTCATCTTAGAATAATATTTAAAGAAATGTCTTTAAGGTTTTGAGAAGAGAGTGAAGACATGGAAATGCTACGTAACACAGACTGGATTGCTTTTCTTTCTGAGAGATGATTGGCTTGCAGCCAAGAGCTTGAAAATCTTGCAGAGATACTGAAATATCACCTAGCATTAGGACAGGCCTTCAGATGGCAAGAAGAGTGATACTGGCTCTACGTGTGTCCATTCTAACGTCGATGATGCATGCAATGAGAGCATTAGTGGTCATGATTGTTATTCCAGTCATCTAATCCTCAAAGCCTGAAGAGTGAATGTGGTGGCCAAGACTTTCCTAAGGAAATCTTGGAAAAATATTGGCATTTTCTGAACCCAAGAGTAAACAAGAATCATCCTCCTTGTGCTGGAGGTAGTGATTCTCCCCTCATATCTCAATCCTGTCTCCTTGTTTCTTGGAATATTCTTAGCCCCTGAAAGGAGGCACAGGGGCCGTCTGATGATTCACAATATGTGATTTGTGTTCAGGCAAAATGGACATAAGTCAAAGGGGAAAAAAAGTAGACAACCCTAACTTAATCATGAGTCTGACTAAACCACTTGGCTCTGTTTCCTCCCATGATAGGTCTCCCACACCTATCAGGGAAGTGCTGGCCCTGAAAGAACCACCAGGACTGGAGGAAAGAGAGCTGCTTCTCCATGTCTACCTGATGGGTTCAGCGGCCCCTGTTATCCCATGTAGGTAACACCAGTGGCTGCTCCACCAGTGTGTGCCTTGCAGGGTGCCAGCAGGTGCCTTGCACAGTGGCTCCCAAACCTCTCTTTGTCTCCTGGCCCTTCCAGAATTGTGTCCCTCTTCCCCTTACAGCCATGTGAGATGTTGGAAAGTACAAGGGTGAAGGAACAGGAACCCTGAATATGTTCACCAGTGGTACCCAGTACCTCAAATAGCCTATTTCCACTGTCTTGTCATGTTCTCCTGTAAAACAGGAGCTTGTTTAAAGTGAAAGCCATGCTTGTATCCCCAGACTTGTTTGCACATGGCCTGATTTCCAAGGGCCCCTGGAAGACAGAACTTTATTCTCCTGTTTCCTCTCCCAAAAGCTTCTGCTGCGTTCCTCATCATGTGGCTGTTTACCTATGAGTATAGTTTCCTCTCTAGGCACATGATGGGGAAGAGCACAGATCATGCCAGTGGCTACACAGCCCTTCCACTACAGAGGAGTAGTGTCCAGCATGAGATTTGGCACTAGTAAATATTGTATTCCACTGCCTCTGCACTCTCTTTTCACAGGTGTCCCTCAAAGGTCTCACTGCCCTGGAGGGGTTCTTAATCACTCTCCCAGCATACTGAGGTTTCTGGTGTGTGTACCCTTCACTCCATGAGCTCTTTGACTTCCATAGCCTCATTGCTAGTAGTACTCCAGCATCACCTTTCTTCTAATACTTCTCCCTGGGATTCGCCTCTCTCCATTGCTTTTCCTTTCTGGTCTCCATTCTGGTCCTCTTTCCACTGTCCTCCATCCTCCTTCTAACATCCTCTGACATCTGTGGCTGGATGTCACACTTCATTACCTTTCATTATTAAAGACTTACGGGAACAAATAAAAGAAAAAAAGGTGACCAGGAGAGGGAGAGGAAAAGATTACCTCCAAGCAGAGTGTGAGAGTGCAGAAAGCCTTGATGGGTCTCAGCTTCCCTTCAGACAGACCGTCACTCCTGGAAGACAGTGGAGAATCTCTCTCAGGGTGGAAGTTTTCCTTAGGAGAGCAATGCCTTGCAGGCCTTTCCTTCAGACATGCTGTTGGTCTCTTGGTGCATCCATCTTCAGCTTTCCTTGCTGTCATCTCCTGAACAGTGCAAGAAAGCAAAGGTTTTGTTTCCGACCAGGCTCTAGATCCTTTTCAACACCTGGGTGAGGCATGCTTTTGGAGGTTTGTCTGGGCTTTCAGCAACTTCTCATTTTACCTAGGGAGCGGGGAGGAGACTAAGAGGTACCATCATCATGTAGACATTGGTGTAGACATGATTTCTGCTGACACACCACTGCCAGCTCTCCCCTTCCCCCTGCCACAAGCTATTTTCAAGGATAATGAGTGGGCTCTAGCACTTCTAAAAACACAACTGTGATTGCAGAAGAGGAGTAAGTTTTCTGGGTACATTGCCGCCCACCTGAAATGACAAGGTATTTTTGTTGCTGTTTTTTTGAAACTTGATTAGGATCGTGGGGTACCTCTGTAACAGAGACTGGAACAAGTCCCGTGTTTATGTTTGTTGTGTAATTCGTGGTAGCATACAATACACCTAAATCCGCAGACGTGTAACTGTGGCTCAGCTGTCTCCGTAAATGCCTGCCCTGTTTTGAACACTTTTACAATCACATCATTATCTCTCCCTGAAGCCTGGCTCCTTGTTCTCTGTCATCAAGATTCAATCTCAAAAATACACAGTCAGGAAATAAAGATCAGTGGTAGCTTCAGAGCTATCAAGGTCTGTGGAAAGAAACATGGTGTTCACCTCATTCCAGCCCCAGGAGCCAAGGAAGAAATCTTGAAGCTCGTCAGAGCAAAGGAGCCTCTCGGTTGTGTGTGCCTGCGGACCACAGCATGGACGTGCCATGTTGGAGGGCAGAGGGCAATTCTGCTGTGTGCATGGCAACGATTTAAGAACCTACACCCACAGCTCTCACTAGCCTTAGCACCTTGTTGGAGTGGGGCCCTGAGAGAACAGAAGCTTTGGTTCTGGCTCAGACACCAAGGGATTAATCCTGCAAAGTGCTGTGCATACATGGCGGCATCCAAGCCTAGGTGTGGGTATGGATTTGCCCTGAATCCTGTTCCTGTTTCATGCATGCTCCTGATTTGAGCAAACTTCTGATGGCTCCTCTGATGGAGCAAAGACTTTCAGGCTTAGCACAGTGATCATCCAGCTCCTGACCCTACCTTGCCCTGATGCCAGGACACCATGGCTTCGCTCTGAATTTGCACGTAGCAGCCTCCTGCCTGGAGGGGAAAGCAACATCCTCCCTGTGGCCTGAACAGCTCTGACCCTGTGTCTAAAGAGGCATCAAGGCAAGAGCTGAATCTAGGGAACAGAATAGCTCTCTCATGTCTGCATGGGAGTAAGAGAGCATCTGTTTCCTTCAACCATGGCCAAATAGGAAACGAACAAAGTCTCTTCCTTGGTTGGAGGCTGAAGGACAGGGTTAGGTGTCAGGAGTGAATAGTGTCAAGAATAATAATGTGTCTTGTGTCCTCCATCACTTTGTGTATGTACAAACATCCCTGGGCTCTTTACCCTGTGAGGCTGTTGCAGAAAGCCTCTGAGATGCTTTTGCAAGGGACCTGCAGAAACCTTGGGGAGGGGGTTTCGGCAGAAGATTGGAGCACTTAGAGAGCTCAGGAGAATATGTAGCCCCACAAGGCAGAGCATGTATTTGCTCTTTATTGCTGACCTGTTGCTTTTCCATTCCTTCAGTGTTTCCTCTCGACATCCACCAACACGTTATTAATAAGGAAGTGAACCACCGGTACTGCCAACCTTGAGTGAGGAGTATTTCAAAGATCATGAGTTATGTGCCAAAAATTCAGGAGATCATCTTTAAGATAATGTGATTTTAAAAAAATCAATATGTTTTATGTTTCTGTGATTTGCTTTCTGGTATATGACTCTGTAGTAAACGCACATTTTGAAGTTTCTCTCCCTGCATATTAAAAGGCATCTTTTCCGTTGTGAAAACACAGTTTTTCCCCTGAATCCAGTATCTGGAGCTAGAACAGAGGAAAAAAAAATCCATGCCAAATATTACAAAACTTGTAAGTACGGTGATTTGGTGACACTGGACTACTGATGAGATCAGTGTATGTATAAGCACTAGCAGAGCAGCAGTCAGGGTAGTAGTCAACTGTGCTCTCAATCTAAAGCAATCACAAGAGGACCTTTTGCGACATTGGAATTTGGTAGGATATATGAATACCTAGCAGGTTTCAATTTGTTTGCAAAGTCTAAACAGAAGAGCTCTGGTTCCCTCTGTTATAGGTCCAACATAAAATAAAATACAATCCAGCACCAGTTCCCATGCATGAGGAATCAGAGCGGGGTTTGGTATGTATGAATGATGTAACAACACATATATTTCTGAGCACTTCAGTACCGGCATGCTTTTGGTAGCATAGGGAGACTGGAGGGGAGAGTACAATGATGATGGAGTATTATGAAAGGAGATGGATGCAGGCACCTAATCCACAGAGATGTGGGATGTTTTTGTAATGTTTCTGTCCCACCTGCAGTGATGGTTTTTTTCTGTCTGTCAGCACAACCCCTCTCCAACCTCCTTGTTTGAATGAGCTGCTTTCACCTAGATTTGGCAGAGGAGCAGAGTTTTGGAGGATGTTAAGTGCAAAAAAATTATGGAAAATCCCGGTAGAAGAGAAAGGAGAGAGGGTCCCTGTTTGTGTGCTAAGTGAGGGAAAGGCAGCAGGGCTGTGAGATCGGCCTCTGCTCAGTGCTAGTAGAACTACACTGCAAACAGCAGTGATGGCCGCCAAGCTGCATTCATTCTCTTGAGGGTGGAACCACTTGTCTGAAACAAATTATCAGTGTTTTTTAAACAGATTTTTATTGACTCTTCACGTCTTGATGGCATGTGCAATTTTTGCTGTCTATCACTCAATCAGAAAATCAAAAACTGGTGCTGAAATGAACTCTTTCCTGAGAGGAAATCTTTTAATTTGACCAGGACCCCATTTATCTGTCTCCAAATACATGCACTTTGAATGGTAGCAGCACCTTCAAAACTGATGTGTTAACAAATCCTGGGAGCTTAAGCCAGGTGGGATTGGCTGGGTGAGGGAGCAGAAGGTCTGATGTGCTTATTGAGTGCTTGGGAATGTGTGTATTTTGTGGTTCAAAAATGCTAGCTGAACAAGCAGCAGAACAGTTCATAATAGCGTCGCATGGGAAAACGATTCAAGTTTTACATCTGGCACCAACGTGGCTTTTTCCTGGCTTTGAGTTCTTCCTTTTGCAGCTTAGATATTTTAGTACAATAGAGATATCCCATGGAATTGCCTAACTGTACTATTATTAGTTATTTTCATTAGTGCCCAGGAGTATCTAAGATAAAAGCTCCATTATGTTAGGCACTGCTGACACCTGTTGTAAGAGACAGTCCCTTCTCCAGAGGTTTTGCAGTCTAAATAATCAGGTAGGGCCTGAGAGGAGAAGGCAGAGGCAAAGGCCTGAAGTGCCATTTTTGAGAAGCAGGGAAAAGAAATCAAAATAATTTCCGTGTTTAAACATTGAAGACTTTGGGGACCTTGTTTTGTCAAAACAAGAAGGCACGTTAATTTCACAATCAGATATGATTGAGGGAGCATGCATTAAAGTTGCTTCTCTCCACCAGCTTGGTAAGGGCATTTCTTTATGCAGGAGGGATCACTGTCCCAACAGGAGCCACCCCTCGAAGCGATGCCTGTGAGGCCAAGGCTGGCTGGTGGTTTAGCCCACAGCTAAGCCCAGTTTGGCGTGTCTCCCACCAGCCCTTAGCGATGCCCTTCCCAACTCTGATGAGTGCAGCACGCACACCATCTGCCTCAGCGAGGTATTTTACCAAAACCAGCCTTTTGCTGTTAAATTTCACCTTCCCGGTGCCATACGTTTTGAATGGAGGCTTTTCAGAGCAGGTGACATTCATTTTTTATTGTGGGAAAGTGTATTTTATCCACTTGTCTTGTGTCCGTGCTGCTTCAGCTCAAACTTTCATAAAAAATTTATCATGGAACAGAACTGAATGTAAAAAATGAGCGCCTGCACAGAGGCACCTGCAAGCCCCAGCCAGGTAAAGCCCAGGGTGGGGACATGAGGTCTTGGTACAAGAGGCACCCCCTTACCTATATCCCAAGCCGTTTAGCAAGGCGAGGCGAGGACTTGGCCCTTATGGAGGAGCTCCCCCAGTCATTATGCAAATCATCCCCTTCAGCCTCATTTGCATAACAGAGGAGCTGCAATGGAGGGGCTGTGTCCCTCCTCCCTGGCTGCTGGGAGGGCACGTTCCCTGAACTGTTGAACTGATAACCGTTTTTCAAAGTGATCCTGTTTGCTTGTAAGCCTATTAGACTGTGCTATTTTTAATTCTTTAATACAGCACGTTATATAAAGAAATACAAAAACCAGATTAAGTTAGTTACCATAGCAGGTAGCCTCTTGGACTGCAATCAGTGAGGAAGATATTAATACAGAGAAAGGCTCATTAACTTTACTAGAGAGCCAGAGAGCCCCTTTTCTTGCAGCTAGTGAGTGAGTCATGCAGGTACATATTTTTTCAGAAGCTAGATATTTTTCCCATCACAGGCAATTGAACTGCCCATATTTTATTAAGCCATCTGTCTGCTTGGGGTGTGTGTGAATTGTGTTGTTCAGTGTACTTTAAAATCCTAGCTTCCAAAAGCAGAAGTAAGAATAAAGGTTTTGTTTACTCATCAATATTTCCATGAAGGATGGGATAAAATCTTCTAAGTAGCACAGCAGTATTGCCAGATATTGCTGTCATTTATGGAGCTGCATATAGCTTGTATTGTATAAACTGAGTTAGTATGTGCAACAGAATAACTTTTATTCTGTGATATGGATTTGAATTTTGTATCTGAGACTCTGATCCTCAGGATTCATTAGCCATCCACTGATCTACCCTCCAGTCATTAGCTGCTGCCTTACAGCTTTGCAGCTGTCCCCAGCTTTGGGAAGGGGCTGTAATAAATAAGCCTGCCCTGTGGTGAAAGGCGAAATGCTAATGTTTTATCCTGTGCTGCTTTGCTCTTGGAGGGGGGGAGCTGCAAAGCCTGACAGACACCTGATAAACTCAGCCCTGTGAGGCTGATCAGGGCTCTGTGCAAAGCATGTCTCGTATTGCTTACCTTCCTCTTGGTCAAATGTGAAGCCTTTTTCTGCTATACCTTGTCTGCTAATACTTTTTCTCCTCTTCCAAAAGTAACACGGAATTTCTGAAGATGTAGGTGATCAACACCATGTATACCAGCCATTCTTCAGCTAGAGACGTGATGAGAATATATAACAAAGTAAAATGGAAGTCTTTGCAAATCTTAGAGGTTGGCTTTCCATGAGGATTTTGGAACTGGAGCTACTGATTTCTCTGGCTTGGTACTGAATAAATAAAGAACATGTTGTATTGTATCATTCAGTTTGTGCTACTGCTCCTTTGCACCTTTAGACACAGATATTCCTTTTGATGTCCTACCTGACACTGTCTCCTGAAAGGAGAGCAGCTGAGCTGCCAGGTTTAGGCCGGCAACTCCAAGGAAGCTATGGTCAGAGTGAAGGCTTCGTGTAGCTGGAGATGTTGGACTCTAGCACTTCAAATCTGACTATTTATTGTTTTCGTCAAACAAAAGCTGTTGGGTGGTACCCAACAGCTGTTGTCTGACAATAAAGGGAATTTGGGATTAGGTCCCCTACTATCAAATTAAAAGATGTCACAGCCACATGACACAAAGCATGTAAAATCACTCTGTCAATTCAAGTTCATCCCAAACATTTTGCCAGGTTGTTTTTTGTGCCAGAAGGCTTCTTGGTTCTCTCCTCCTGCAGCTAGAGTGAGCTGATACCACGTGTTCTGGCTAGCACATCAAATTTGTACCTTTGGTTAGCCTGGCAGCAATCTGGTACTGTGGTCTGGGGAGCTGTGTGGTCGTTTACTGCCTGGGAACTGAAGTATTAGACACATACCTGAGAAGAGAATCTCAAGAGAGTCTAAATCATGGGTTTTATTCAGAGCCCCTCTATGAATTGCAAAAAAAGAGAGATGTCAGACTCAGCAGTGACCAGTCCTTTAGCTGGTATGAACTGGCCTCTGTATCCACAATGTTCTGTGCCCTATTAAAAAAATGATAGTTGGACGTAAAACATGTATGTTTTCCGTAAACATGCTGGGGTTAAGTGCTAGGCACTTGTCCCTCAGGAGACATAACTTGGTCTCACTTAGCTGAAGGCAGGAAGAAAACACTTCTGTAAGCTGCTGGGCATCTGGCCTTCCTTATTCTACTTTGGATTTTTGTCCAAGAGAGAAAATCAGCCAGATATCACACGAAGCATAAGAAATCAGTTTACAGCAAGGATGTTGCTTTGCGGAGCCACAATTCAGGTTACTACCACTAGAGGCAACAGTTCTGGTAAGTCACTCGGCGAGGAACAGGAATCATTCTCTGCAATTGAAGTCTTTTTATTTCACTGTTCACATAAGAAAAAAAAAAAATCCATTTTTTATAAAAGTGCAGGCACTGTCATTTCAGTATTCAGTTATAAATTAGGCTTTGAGCTAGATGGATTATTTCAGCAAACAAATGCATTGCACTCTTATACTTGTTATGTTTAGATTAATTAGATCCTCCTTATTTTAGAGTAAGAACTTCTTTATGCTAGGAAATGCAATAAAGCCTATTGATTAACTGAACTCACTTATCAGATATACATGTGGTTGACAAGAGCCACTTAGTATTTCCTGAGCAGAAAAGAGAATTCAGCATTTTCATGTGGCTTCTATTAGTGTCTTCATTAAACATTCATGTCATTTTCTTTTCTTTCCCTTACTTGTCTAATAAATATACCATTAGGGCCATTAACTGCCAAGAGTCAAGTTGTTTAAGTGCTATAAGATATGCCCAGCAAATTGTTGGCTCCTGAGGTATTGGTTTTCTGTCTAGATATCTGGTATTTTCACAGTCCCTTGAAAGTCCAAATCCAATCATCTCTGCAGCAGAAGAAAGGTAATTGAAACATTAGGCACAGCTCAGTCCCCAGGGGAATGAACAAACAAAAGATAGGAAAGCTTACTGTGGCATTCTACAAAGGTGGGTATATTCTGTTTTAGGGGAAAAAAATCTTTACTGTTGGAATCAAAAAACTACTACAGCTAGAATTCATAACGTTATTGGGGTAGCAGGAATGGAAATCATATTTTCCCTGTTAGTTGCACAAACATGATGTAATAAAATAGCATAAGTAGCCTGGCAGGTAGACAGACACGGCTTGTGGGAGCTTTGAAACTGACAGCTCAGGGTCCTTTCTGGTTTAGGGAAATCTGGGAATGTCAATCCTCACCTTAGAATGTCATTGTTTTCTAAAAAACACATTTATTTCAGTTCATGCTTAGCCTGTGCAAAGCACTTTAAGATCTTCAAGGATAGTCCTCACGTGAAGGAGCAGGTGGATATGTCAACACACATTAGGAAAAGAGGACAAGAAGTGATTTATACACAAGCCACCTTGACTCATTGTAAGAAATAGGGCTGCTGCTGCTATTTAGGAGGACCATGAAGTGAGAGAGAGTAGACTCTCTGCAGGTAAGCCTGTACAAAAGAAGCCCTGAGCTCCCTTTATCACAGACTTGTAAATAGGTGAGTAAGGCAGGGTTAGGCAATGGAGACTCAGAGATGTCAGGTAAGTAAATGGAGAATGACAAGGGGCTCTGGAGGTGGCTCCAGGAACAAGGAGTGAGATGGTAATTAGGGAGGCAGGCAAGGGAATGGATGTGCAGAGGTGATTGCTTTTGGCACAGGCCAGCAGACAAGAAGGGGAGGTTGGAGCAGGAGAAACCAAAAATAGGATATGTTGTTTGCTGAAGGAGGATTTAATGAGATTTCATCGAGAGAGAGAGAGAGTACTAGCAAAGGCTGTCATTTCCAAACAGAGGCACTAGTTGCCTACTGACTCCTTCCAAAAAGCTGAAGCCCTAAATCCACCTGTTACCTGTGGCTGAGTGGATGATATGGTCCCAACAGTAGTTCAACAGGATGACTTCTAGTCTCACCTCCGGCTCCACCTGCAGTGCCGTTATCTTAGCAGAGGCTGCACAACAGATGCAAACAGGAAACAAAGGTGTTTTGGTTTACAGGTCTGTCTCAGCCAGTCACTGTCACCTGAGCTTGTCCAGGTGACATGGAGCAGCAGCAAGGCTCTCTGATTAGTGTGACGTGGAAGGTTAGCTGAAGTGACCGGAACAGCCTCTTGGCATTCAAGCGTCATGAGCTCCTCACAGGAGTTCAAATTCCCTGAGACCTCATTGCTGAATGAGAAAACATCAGGTTTTATAATTGCTTTCCGTCTGGAGGCCATTCTGCCTTTGTTGCTGGATGCCTTTTATGTCAAGTGAACTACACATTTGTATTTATTTCTTGAACATTTCAGAAGACATCGTCACAGTACCCACATGAAAGCTATGAGCAGCTGTCAGTATCTGACAGGTCTTTTGGGAAGAACCTAGCAGATGGGTCCCGGCCTCACCTCACTTTGGGGACTAACAGACAAATGGCAGATGTATTGTCTTTTCAGGCAGATGTTTTGTGACTGGGTCTGTCACTTCGGGACATTATATTTCTAAATTCTTCTCCAGAATACATCTCAGCAATTTATGAGCAGAGATTTTGTCTCTGTCCCTCCAGTTAGCCTGTGCAGCGTGGTTTGTGGAGCGCTCCCAGTTCTCTGTCTGGGCTCTGTGTTTCATTGTCCTGCTTTCTGGTCTAAAGAGCATCTGCACTGGTAAATGGCATGTACCTCAGCACCACATTGCAAAGCAGAGGCTGTGCAGAAAAGTCTGCTCTCCTTAGGCTTTTAGAAGGCCTGTTCCTCTCCCAAATTTTGGGGATGCTATCAGCTTTGCAGCTGCTCTGCTGCCCACAAAACACCCGGGATACTCTTTAGTAGACTGGCCATGTTGCTGTAAAGAGGAGAATGATGTCTTCACTTCTCTGCCGCTGTGTTGGTGTTTATAGGAAGGATATTGTCCCAGGCTACAGGCGTTGTTGCACTAAAATGCTTCTAAGATCCTCTGGTTTGTTCAGCTTATAAGGTCCCCTTTTTCTTACAGAACAGGGATAAAAATATTTTTCATTTGTTGAAGCTACAGTCCCCTTTATACTTCAGTTTATCTCTAGCTAATTACAACTGTGTTGACCAAAAGCACTCTTTGGGAAGGAAAGGGCTTGACTCACTTTGTTTCTCCCATTCTCCATGAAGAAAATCCTTCTGTTTAAGGAGCAGGATCCCCTGCAGCTGACCATTTTCCACCAGTCTTTACTCAGTCATGAGTCAGCTGTTGCATGAAGTCAGCAGGAGCCTTTTCAGCAACTTCAAAGAGCTGCTGGATCAGTTGCTGCCTGAGTGTGCTTGCTGAATAGCAGGGAACAGGAAGCCTTTTGCTGCCTGTGCTGGCTGGAGCCTGACAAAGCAAGCTGACTTTTACAATGTACTTCCCCCTCTGCCTTGAACACTGCTTTCTTGGAAAGCTACACTGAGCACCTCCTGTTCAGAGTGTACTAGGTACGTTTTACTTGGTCTGTTTCAACAGCAAAGATGTTCTGCTGCAGCTGAGTTTGAAGCCACACACGACAGCGCAAGCTGGGTGTGAGGTGGGTGTGAGGGATGCAGTCAGGTGTGGGTATAGAGGGATGTGACAAGGCTGCTCCCAAAGCCCTGTGAGGAACAGAGTGCCCCAGGCATCATTCCCCTTCCTGCAGTTTGCTGACTCTTTTGTCAGGCGTGTTGTGCAAGCAGCATTTCAGAGAAAATCTCTGCTTGTGATTAGAGATTTCTAACATCCCTACTCTGTCGTCGTTAAAGGTTGGAACCTACCTTTTTAATGAAGGTTTTTTCACCAGTTATAAATATTCAGCAATGACTAAATACTTAGAAATGACTTTCTATTCTTAAAAAAATTCCTTCTTTGCATTTCCTATGAATAAATAAACGCATGTGGGAACTATAGGGATCTTGTGCCAGGAGATCTCTATCACCATGTGCTGCTCAACTACAGAGATGAGTTGAACATTGTCATGTACATAAATTAGTTTCACAAGCAAGATTTGGCTGGTTAGACAAGCTATTGCTTGAAGAATGCAGCCTGATAAAGCAGAGACAACCCCACTGGAATAAGGGGCAGGATCTCACAAAGCACATACCACTTGGACTGCGTGTCTTGAAGCTCTTGTAATGTAAGTGGAGTAAATGTTTGGCCAATACAGAAAATGGGTATATCTCCTGCTTATGAACCCTGCTGCGGTTTCTGCATTCACTCGGGAAGGGCTGTGGGATTGGTTTCCATAGGAACCATGGGGAAATGAAGGAAGAACGCTTACCTGAAACCCAGTTGCATAATTTTAGCACAGCAAGACTGTAGTGAGCACAGGGTGCAGACCACTGGCACCGGCCAGACCCTTTGATGGAGGCTAAGGCATCCTCACTGCTCCTGCAGCATGGGAAGGCATGTGGGGCCAGCGCTACAGACTCTCATGTGGCTGTGCTGTGCAGCCTGTGATGGGAGACAGAGCTGCAGCAGTGCACACCCAGACATCCAGAGGCATCCACAAACCTGGAGCATTCAGAGCATCCCAGAGGCCTGATTTACAGAGCTGTGTTTGGATGATGGGAGTGTTGAGCACCTCCTGAAAATTTGCTCTGCTTGCGTACGCAAAATGCAGGGGTGCGCAATCCAAGCACACAATCCCAGGTGGGCTTGGCTGCTTCATCTTTGTGCTTTTTGTTCCTCTGTCTTCTCAGAAAGGCAACTGCAGCTGCCCCTCTTCACCTCCCTCTGCTTTCTTTTGACAGCCAAAGGGGAAAGGCTCTCTCTTTTCACCCCCATGGCCTTGTGTCACCAAGTCTTTGCCTCACTTAGCTTTAGGGCCCAAGTGCAGGCTTCCAGTGTTGACTGATAGAACATGGTAGTCCAACATGGGGAAGACACCTTGAAGTGTATGATTTTAATGGCGCATGCGAGGTTCGTAAGGCTTGGTCCGCAATCAGATATCATTACCTCCCACCCCCCACTTAGCCCTGCACTGCTTCTGACATTGGAGTCCCAGGGATATTTTTCTCAGCCTGCACTCTGGACTAGAAAATGGCAAAAAGCAATTCCTTGCTATTTATAAACTGAAAAATATATTTGGCATTACAGTTTCTATTTAAAGTTAGCTCTTTGCTGCTGCCAAGTGCTGTTACTAAGGTTAAGATGGCCCAGCAGCTTCCAGCGGCTTTCAGGACAGGGCAATGTACTCCATCTGAAGGCAATAGCAGCATTATGGTGAGCTAAGGGAAGAGAAAATTTGCTGTGTTCAAAGGCTTCAGAAAGGGATGAAGACCTTGTGGAATGCATGCAATAGTCAGTACAGAGACATATTTGCAAGGCATAGGTAATCTCTCCTTCGTAAATAGAAATTCGTAAGGATGGCTAGTTAAATTACTTGCTCTGTTGAGAAACAGTAACATTTTTCAGGTCTGACACTGAATTCATAGCAAACTATCTTGGATGCCTAAGAAATTATTTGTGAGGGTGAATTTCTGGAATTTGTTTACCTACCTGGACTTCTCTGCATGTGATGTAAACTGGGGAGTCTACCACAAACTTAGCATTTATGATGCAGATTGGTCTCAAAAAAACAGACCAAAATACTCTGATTCCTAGTCTTTGAGCACCAGGAAATTAAAGTTGTTTTAAACTCCTAGCTCTACTTTTTAAGATCAAAAAGAGTCACTCGTAATTTTTTGCATCCCTTTTTAGTGGAACATAGCTCTCTCAAGGATATGAAGAGAAAGGTAGCAAACTACAGTTAAAAATGAAATGGTGGTGTTTACTGCCATACCCATCAAGGAAGCGGACCACTGGGAGAGCTACTTTGTTCAGATTAGAAAGTAACTAGGGTTTTTTTAAAGGCCATGTTTCTTTAGGTCCTACAAAAGCCTATATATGTATATTGAAACCTAAAAAAATGATCCTGGTAAAATCACGGGATCTATGCCTATGTTTTCTGCAAGTGCTGACAGATTGGGCTGACCTATAGCTGAGATGAACACACTTCATGCATGCCAGAAATGAGAGAAGTCCCTGGTGCTTCCTATTTCTTTCTCTGCTCGGTTGCTGTGTTTGATGATGCCTTATTAACAGCCCTAAGTTTGTTGAAGGCTCTTTTTGGAGAAAGGCAAGTATTTCGTTGCTTGAGGTGAGTTAGTTTGAGAAGCTGTTACCAGGATCTATGCTGGAAACTACAGTCATTGACCCTGGCAGCCCTATAGGTTGTAGGCAGGTCTTTCATTTCATCTGGCTACCAGTGGTGACATCACAGGACCTTGGCTTGTTTACTTGCCCCTATATTTCCTCACTTTGCCAACACAAAAATTTCTGTGGGAAAAGAGGTGATTGGGCATGAGAGAATTTGGGCTGGACACTGAATCTGCAGGAACTTCTAGCCTGATGATTGGCAAATGCAGTCATGCTATCAGAGTGACTGCTTCAGCCCTACTGCCCTGCTCATTTGTCATGGCATTACTGTTTGTGCATAGGTAGCAAGGCACCCTTCCTTGTGTCCTATCCTTTGCTCCAGCAGGAGCTGCATGACTAGTCCTGGACGCATGCCTAGATTTGGGGGTCATCATTATGTGATGAGACAATTCTGCCTAGCATGTTGCCTGATGCATAAGGATTTTTTCTGGGATCCTAGGTAGTCAAGATTTCTCAAGGGGAAAGGCATTTAAAAGCGCTTGTCTGCACTGGGTGCTGAACTGTTTCAGGAAATTTAGCATATCTGAAATTTCCTACTGAATATGCAATGCAGCACCTTTTTACACAGTATTCTGGAACAGTTTTTGAGATTGGAGAAAATGGATTTTGCTTGTAACTTATTTTTGAATATTATGTATAACCTCCATTGATATACACACATTAGGCTACAGCATACATCTGTAGCAGTAACAGCCTTCAGTTAACAGAGAAAGTCACAAGAAGGATGCATCACTCAAAGGGAAAAGAGGAAACAGAAAGCACTCTGGTTAAATGGCAAAGAGTAGGAATATATTCATACCAAAACTATTGTTTAAGAAATGGAAATCTAGCTCTTATAATGTTAATGGAGTGGAAACTAATCTTCTTCTTATATCTTACCTGGCAGAATGGAAGCAGGATAAAAGGAAATTTGAAGAGCAAGTAGCCAAGGATACCAAGGGCAATAATAAATTATTTGAAGTATATCAGAAATATGAAGTTTGCCAGACAGTCAGTGTCTGTACTAGACCATTAGAGTGTGAAATGGTCAGTCACATTGCAGGGATGCTAAATGATATTTTTGCCTTGGCCTTAAAGGCAAACGTCATTGGAAAGTATGTATTCTGAGTTTATTTTCTCTTACAGCTTGTAGCTAGTAAGCATGAACTATAGCGGCAAAGGTGTCAAAAAACTCAAGATATTCCATAGTAATAAATTACTAAAATGAGACCATTGAGGCAGGAGTTATATATACTAAAAAAAAAAGGTAGCTGGCTGTGGCCCACCTGTAGCTGTAGCAGTACCAGAAGGTGTTGGAAGAGATCAGAATTGTACAATCCAAGCAGGCAAGACAGAAGAAATGTTGTGATCTTCAGTTTCCATCTGGGGAACTGAAGCAGAGAGAGAAAGAGAGAGAAAGGTGCTTGCCTCTGTGGGAAGTCAGCAGCAGGCAGGAGACATGGGAGGGAGGACTCTTGGGCCCCTTGCACAGCCCTGCTCCTGTGGGGGCTTTGGATCTGCCTCATCCCCTGCATGCCCAGTCCTGCCACCACCTCCCTGGGCTGTGAGCTGGGATGGCAGACCCTCTTCTCCCTGAAACTCCACCTGCTCCTTCCCCAAAACTAAAAACCACTTCCAAAAAACCCCTTCCTCTTCCCCTCCTGCTTACCTGAGTACTCCTAAAGAGCCCCACAAATCCTGACAAATCAGATTTGAGGCTTTTAAATGTAGAAATACCACTGGACTGATTTTTTGAATGCTTGACCAATTCTAATTGAAACCAAGTCTTGGGGGTTCCTGGACATTCAAGGCTGCAGAAGTACTTGGGGTAATTAAATTATTAGAGGTAAGGGGCCGCTCTACTTGTTACCTTTTTCATGCTTTACAGCCTCATAAATCATACATCCACATACAACATCTTTTCACATCAAGCCATTAATAAAAGTGTGGTCTTTTCTGTCTCAAAACACAGTGGTGATGAACAGCGCATATGCTTGTTAAAAAGGTTGCCCAGCATTGAACAATGTGCGCTGCATTTCGTACCAGGAGGAAGGGAAGAGAAGACACTAAAGGCAGAATTATAAAGCATCTGGAAGTGCATGCGAGAGCTGGGCAGGAAGGGGCTGGTGGCCCACTGGGATCTTTCGGAGGAGGTCCTACCATGGAGGAAAGGAGAAGCAACACTGATGATTACTCAGGATTTCGGAAGGCTTTGATCAGGGCTACCAGAGGAGTAGAGGTGAGGTGCAGGGGTCTTGTTATAGATTAATAAGTGGTTAAAATGTAGGAAACAAAGAGCAGGCAAGACTGGCCAGTTTTCAGCACAGAAAGCAGTTGTGCCTCAGAATGTTTAGTAATGACCTAGAAGCGGGGGGAGTAGTTAGGTGGCAAATTTCCTTATGGTACAGAATGATTTAGATTACGGAGGCCTGGAGAGCATTATGAGAAACATCAGAAAGTCCCTAGCAAAACTGATTATTGGGCAACCCAATGGTAGCTGAAATTCAATTTAGGGAAGTGCATTGCAAATTGGCAGTGCACAATGAAAGGAACAATTGAAGCAACCTGAACATACTGATGGGTTCTGAGTTAGTCACAACCACTGCTCCTGCCCAGGGACAGAAGGGAAAAGAAAATAGTTTTCACTGTGGACAGTCCATTTTGCAGAAACAGGGAAAAAAAAAAAATGATCTGTGTCAGGCATGTCAGGAACAGAATAATAAACAATCTGAAAATTCAGACACAAAACCCATAGGCCCATCTTTATTTTGAAGCCTTCATTGGGATCTGTTCACTTCATCTTACTGAAGCCATAAAAAGGAGGGGTGCAGGTAAGGAAGGTAGCAAACATGACAGACACAGGAGGAAGGAGAAGGAGGTTTGCCTTCTACAAGAGATTTTAAGATTGAGGGCTGTAATTCTCCCTGTAATAGAGATATGGTAAATAAAATAGAAGTACAGGGTAAAACCACAGACATCAGGAGCACCAGAAAGACCTGCTCAAGCAGTCTCTTGGGTTGACTTTGCCTGGCCAGAAGGGCTCAGCCCTGCATCCCCATCTCGTCTGACCAGGGGAAGATGGCCATGACTGCTGCCCAGGGTGCCTTACCACCCATCTCCCACAGCAAGACGGAGGTCACCTTTGTAGGGCCTGAGGGCAGCACTCAGCAGTCAAGGGCTTGTCTACAGGACCACAGCTGCCGTTCTCCTGCCCTTCAGGCATCAGCACCCCTGCCGCGTTGCACTGCCTTTCCAGAGCTCCTGCATGACCCAAGAAAAAATTCAGCCAAGTAGCTGCTTCTCCACAGCAAGCTGGCATTCACTTAGAAAAGGCTATTTTCATCTTACTGACATAAAGATGCAATTTGGAGTCCCTCTTTGCAAAATCCCTTGCCTCTCCCTGACCTGGATGGACTGGATCATTAAAATTGAGCAGTCTGGGCCCTGAGGTCACTCACTGCATTTGGGCTTTTCACAGTCCTGAACAAGACAAGTAAGCAATTTTCTCCTTATTGACACCTTTCTACATGTTCTTGTTAAATAGCACGCTCACAGCTGTGTGTGAGGCTGTCAGGGCATACTCAGGTGCCCTCACTAGTCCATCCTCAGTGGACAGTGGAAGCGGACTGACAGCCATGGATGGTCTGAGATGGTTGCAGGGTTCCTCAAGGAGCTCCCTTGGGCCTCATTGGTGGTGATGGGTGTCTAAGCAGCTTTGGTTCATGTAAAGCAGGAAAGCTGGCTCCTTGCTTATTTACTCCTTACTGACAGGGACTTTCTGGTTCAGCCCACAGATCAGACACATCACTGAGTTCCCTCCTCCATGGTAACCACAAGGGTAGTCCATCCCAACGAAGTAATGTGGTTTCAGCTGGGTATTGCCTTTCAGAGCTACGTAAAAGGCTTGAGGTAAAGATTTCAGCTGTTTTATATTTTTTTTAGTGTTAAATAATCCTAATTAAGTTCAATTCACTTGTTAAATGTACTCAAAGTATTTCAAATGTATTATTAGGATCCCTAGGCAGTGGACATGACAGTGAAGGTGTTCTATGGACAGCACTCTGCATAGCTGTTGTACCGTATGAGCAGATGAGTGATGTTCTGCTTTCCTCCTTGTCCCGTTGGTTCATGAAGAGCTGAATCCTCTGTGGGGATGCGATGGACTGATATAGGATTTATCCTGTGGATATGTTGTCTTGGGTTGTCTTGGCTACGTCACTGCAGAGGAGACTGCGGATGGCAGCCTGGGGGCTTGTCTTGGTGATGCGGTATGACCGCAGTCTGCACTCAGTGCATTGTCATGCTGGGTATCCACAGCTCTGGTTTCTCCTTATTTTCTGCTGCTTATTTTCCTTTGACAATTCCTTCCAGCCCAAACTGTGATAACTGTATGAAATGGGCGGTTGTCCAGGAAGATCTCTCTGTGTGGAGGCTTGTCATGGCAAGCAGACAATCAGGCGGCAGGTCTGTTGTACATTGTTTTGTTGCACAAGGTGTGATGCTCACTGCATGAAGGTTTGTTGGCAGGGTTTGTAGCTGACGGCTTACATTGATTCTAATGATAAAAGTTACTTTTGGTGAAAAACAAAACCAGAAATAGGCAGGGAGAAAGTAAACAAGACAAATTCAGCTAAATGCTAAAAAATATTTCAGGAAAGACTTTCTCCATGAGATATCTGTTTTTAAAACTGGCTGGGTGCATCACTGTGATGGGACCCAACACTATTCAAGTACAAATGTCAGGAGACAATTCACCGTCCAGGACAGGAGTGCTGGACAGCCATGCCCCCCACCCTCCCACGGGGGAAGCTGGGGATGTGGTCTGTGTAAGGAATGTGACATGCTCTGCAGGTCCTGCCCTGGCGCTCTGCTAAGTGATCTGATCCCAATTAATTCCCTGTGCCCAGAGCTGACCTTGAGCCTGGCAGAAGACTAGAGGTATGGGACCAATTCCAGACACTGCCTCTTCCGGCCTGACAAATTGATTATTTGAAAAGGCAGCCTCAGCTTGTAGTTCTTTTATGCTTCTGTCAAGCGTCAGATATTTGTGTTTCTTTATAGTCTGTTGTGAAAGTTGGCTCATTGCTGTTTATATTCTGATTTTGCTTTCTAGAGGGTCTGATCAGCTGTACTGTTCTCAGTGTTATCCAAACATGCTTTAGAATTGAATTTGGCTTCCCCTAAAGGAACACAGGAATTGGGAGAGGTTTTTGCTTTGTGTGGGGTCATACAAGGTAACTTCTCAGCACTTTGTACATTTAGCAGGTTCTGAGTTCCGATTCTTGTACAAGAAAGTAGTAACCATCACAGGTACTAAATGCTTCTGTGATTGAAGACAAAGAACTACCAGTGGGTAGCATGATTCATCTCTACCCTCACTGCTGAATACATGGGATGAAAATAAAAAGCTTCAAACTCATATATCCTAACCTATCAAAAATATAAAAAATCAATACTAAAATAGTATGTTCTGAGCAAAGTTCCCCTGAAAGAGTAGGACAGCAGCTTCTATTTTTAAATTGATTGTCTCTTTTTTTTTTTTTCTTCTGTAGTGCAGGAAACAGCTGTGCTTTGCCATAAGAAGGAAAAGCCAACCAAGTAAAACACAGGAGAGGAAAGCAGCTCATCTTTACATTAAACACATCCCAGAGGTTCTTCACTACCACTTAACTGCACTAACAATTTCTCATCATCATGGTTGCTGATGCAAAACCAATGACTTTGTTTTGGCTCAGAATGCATTCTGAGAGAAGACATGAAGGGAGACGACACCATCCTGGACATCCTGCCCCCAGTGGAGCGGCCTCTGGAGTATAAATCAGACATGGACTCTACCTCAGCCCCAGCTTTTCACTTTGACACTGATGCTTTTATTCTGTTGGATGTGTAGAGGGAACTGTAACAGTGTCCTATGTGCAAAAATCAGAGCGAACATCAGTGGATTCATAAAAAGGGTGTAAATCCCAAGACAGATATCATCTCCTGCAGATTGTCTTTAGGACAGGTTTCACAGAAAACTGAGTTATGCCACTGTCCCAGACCTATGCTCCTGACATGATGAACTTTGTGGGCTGAGAAAACATCTGCCCTGCTCTGCTGTGAGCCTGCCGCTTTCTGCCTGCAGCGTGGGGCTTGCTCTGCTCTGGCTGATCCCTCCTCCTCACTTATGCTGCCAACCATGGCCCTGGCCTCCCAATGGGGATTTGTCTCTTTAATGCAATACCCAAAATTTCTTTCAAAGTTATAGCAGATGTGGGATGAGTGCAAGCTTATCCCACGCAGCCAACTTGAAACTATCTGTACTGACCCATCTGACCACTGCACCTGCTCAGCCTCTCTGCCTGTCCCTCTCTGCATTTAATGAAGGATTAAGGAGTAGAGTGAATTGCTTGTAACAGGCTCTGTTCACCTCCCTCACTTTCTTCACTGCTATCATTTGCGCTGGCTGCTTCTCGCTTGCTCCTAGTCTGCCCACCTCCTGCCTTTTCCACCTATGCTAAACTCCTGGGGTCTACTCCCAGCCTCTGTGGTGAGGCATGGACATTTGACTGCAGCTCTGAGACGGATTGCCCTTGGGTGCCCATCGGCAAGAGATACATCAATGGCATTAGACACTCAGCATCATTCCAACTTCACTGAGACAGTATGGCAGCAAATCATAAAAAGCCTGAAAGATCTGGCAGGTTCCTCTGCAGAAACAGTGTCTGTCCCCTGCTATGATCATCTCTATTACTTCACTGGGAAAAGGCCTCGTTGTCTCAGACACCTAGGACTCAGACTTGAGAGCTCACTGAAAGCAATGGATTTGCTTTTTGTCAGCCTCAGTGAGCCCTTAGCCATGTTGCCAGTACAAAAACCTGTATGATGCTCAGCTCTTTGTAAGATAGGCTCACTGCAACTCCATTGCTTTCCAGATATCCAACCTAGACTATTCTTGGGATGAATCTGCTCTTTTTTAAAGCCCATCACAATGCCGGTCTGAGCTGTGCCTTTGCTCTATTCTTGGTCTTTGCCTCAGTGGCTGCACACCTCTGGATGTGAGCTGCATCCATGCATCCTGCTGCTGACCTTTCTCCCTGGGAAACAGCATTTTGCTTGAGATTGGACCTTGCTCTCTTTCAATATCCCTCCACTTTCTTTGAAGCATTTGATTTAGTCCCAGTTCTCCATGGCCACATCACACAGAAATCCCAGGATTGGATCCTGGATGGAAAGAAAAAAAGGATGGAAGGAAGTGAAGGGTAAAGAAAGAATGTGTTGGTTTTGATAACAATCAATAATCAGGTGATCATACAGCATCCATCGTCAGGTGGTTGGCTCTGTGCATGTGGGGAATTGCAGCTGCAGGTGAGACCAGAGAGGGCAGAGCTCTTCATTTCGATATGCACTATTAGCTGCACCTCCTGCAGTGAGGCAGGGCTGGCTATGGCTTGTGTAGATTTCCATCTGTGGGCTTTTTGTATGTAGAGCTGTGGGTTTCTGCCATGTGGCTGCACCATGCTACTGCATCCGAGTCCAGACATCAGTTCTGTAGCATTTGGGAAACACAAATGCCCAAGAGATGTGAATTTGTCACAGCTTGCCTTCTAGTTTGTCCGTACCTCACAGCATCCATTTCAGTTCAGCAGCTCAGTTCCTTAGCCTCTCTTGCCACTTTCTCTGAACTAATTAAATGCAAGCAGCCCTTTTGGTGGTGCTACAGAAAGTGCATAGCAAATGAGCTGTACCATGAAAGAGTAAGCCCTTATCAGCACTGGTTGCAGCATAGCAAACCACTTTAACTTTACAGCAAAGAACATTTTAGTTAATAAGTATTAAAATCAGATAGTTATCATAGTACTGACAAGCAATTATAATGCTGATCTCTGGTCTGGGTGGCAGCAACTGCCTCCAGACTATGGCATGGCTTTTGACCTCATTGAATAGGTCACAGAAGGGCAGAAAAAAAGCCTTTCACTGCCACCAGCAAATGACTTGACTCTCCCAGAACTGCAGTGCTGAAGATATGGGAGTCAGCCATCACTAGAGAAAATCCCCTGATGTCTGAGACACTGCCTCTCTATCATGTTAAATAACCAATGACAAAATGCAAGCCAGATAAGCTAGGAATTTCTTTATCAGTTTGTACACAGGTTACTAATCAAGTGGATGTAGTGCTTTTGTTGTTTAATCTCTGAGGGTGAGTCCCTTGTAAGTGAAGCTCTGTTCTCCCTGGGAAAACAATAAAGGAATTGCTGGGAGAATGATAAATGCAATGTAGGAAGGTGGGTTCTCAGTTGATTGAGGGTTATTTGTGCTTCTTTTTTCCCTTCCTGCCTGCAGTGCCATTTTGAGTTGCAGAGTTCAAGTGCCGATAAACGCTGTTTTGGAAGCTTAAACCAGGGAGTTATTTGTCCTCAGCTAAAGGCCTTAGAGCCTCCTGGTTCATTTGTTTTCTCTTGCTCCAAATGAATTACACTAGAAATACCTGGTAGTTTGTTTCCCATTTGATATTTAATAACCCTTTGTGGAGGATGTGCTCTGGCATGGCAGTGGCTTGCTTGGTTGAGATACCAGCTCAGAAGGAGGATTCCCTGCTCAGCCCAGCTGACGGAGGTCACAGCTCCACTCCCAGGAGGTCCCCAACACTGTGTTACATGACAGGTACGAACTGCATAGTAACCTCACGCTTTTCTTGCTTGCAAAGCAAGCTGTGTTAAAAGCAAAACAAAACAAAACAAAACTGGTTAACACAGACAAGTCTATTCAGAGTTTTCATTTTGATCCTGGGACTTGGTTCACTTTGGGAGCTTTAACCCCTTTCTAGGAACACCGGTGTTGCTGGCAGGAAGACGCTGAATGGCCTGATGGGCTCCTTACTCACCACCTCTTTTGGAGTGAGCAGAAGGGTTGGAGAGAAGACCCACCCCTGATGAGGTAGCATCTTCAGGAAGGATTTGACTAGTGAGAAGGAAGGGGGGGAATGTATGACACGGCTGTTTAGACGGGTTTGAGGGTTAAAAGAGGAATCCATATGGAGGAAGGGCAAGTAAATATATCTCCTTGGGAGCATACACACAAGGCCTAAACATGTTACTCCTTAAAAAATATCATCAGTCTTTCATCTAATCCTGATTCTGCCAGCAAGTTATACCTCAGTTGTGCTGATTTGCTAATCAAAATCAGATTACTTTAACTACCAATGCTGCAAAACTAATCCTTTGTCCAAAAAATCAAATTTCTTATCCTTGCTCCACACATAATCACCAACCGTACCTACTTTGGTCTTGAGCTGTAAGGACCTGTTATACCAGTGATTAATGCAGCATGATCACACTGCCAGGGGAGACCTGACAGTATGACTGCCAGGCTCAAGCATGACTACATGGCTCTGGAGGTGATGGTCCAGGGCATGGGGGCCAAGGCAGTGCCTCCTTTATCCTTCCAGTGAGAAGGAAGGGCTTGAGGAGGGTTGGATGGATCCTGGAGGTCAAAACTGCTGGTGAAGCTGGTGTCAGCAACAGGTTATGATTAGGACTGAGGACTGGGTGGAAGAGATGGGATCTGCCTGACTAAGTGGGACAGAAGTATCTTTGCCAACAGGCTGGCCAACCTGACGAGGAGAGCTTTACACAACAGGGGAGGGAAAGGATGACCTCCTTATTAAGTGAGGAAATGGTGCCCTATGCTGGCCAGCAAATGGTCCAGGCTGATGTGGGCAGGAAAGACCTTCTGATCAGCAAAACAGGATGGAAGTGGGGTCACCCCAAGCATATGCATACAGATAATGAACTGCCTACCAAGCAGCATGATGGGGAAAGCTCTCACACCTTTTCTTGAGAAATCAGCAAGGCTGGATGTGTCTCTGTGCGTGCACACGGGGAACAAACAGGAGCAATGAGTCAGCATGCAGTTGCAGGGCTGTGATCTCACTGGGATCATGGAGACATGGTAGAATAGCTCACACAAATGGAGTGCTGCCGTAGATGGGTACAGGCTTTGTTACACAGGATACAGAAAGGATAGGCAGGGAAGGTGAGGAAAGGGAGTTGCCCTGTATGTGAGAGAGCAGCTGGCATGCATAGAGCTTTGCCTGAAAGTAAGTCAGGAGCCAGCAAAGAGCTGATGGGTCAGGATTAGTAAGCAGATCAACACAGGTACATGGGTGAGGTTGTGGTAGGTGTCTGCTACCTGCCAGATCAGGCAGAGATAGATGAGGCCTTCTTCAGACAATTGCAGGAATGCTCACTTCCACAGGCCCTGGTCTCCATGGGGAACTTGAACCACTCTGATATCTGCTGGAGGGACAACCCAGCAGGTCACAAGCAATCCAGCAGGTTTCTGGAGTGCACGGATGTTAACTTCCTTGAGACAGGTGCCTGAGGATCTGAAAGGGAGAGGAACACTGCTGGACTTGATTGTTATAAACAAGGAAGAAACGCTAGGGTATGTGAGGGCTGGGCAGTCCTGATTGCATGACCACAACATGCTGGAGTCCAGGATCCTGGGAGGAGGCAAAAAACCCAGTCGGAGGATCACAGCCCTGGACTTCAAGAGAGCCGACTTAGGCATGTTCAGGGAACTGCCTGGGAGAATCTCATAATACATTGTCCTGAAGAGCAGAAGGGTCCAGGAATGCTGCTGAATATCAATGATCACCTCCTTCAAACTCAAGAATCTCAAGACTCCAACTGACAAGTAGGAAAACAAATGAAGATGACAGGATGCCTGAATGGATGAACAAAGAGCTACTTGCAAAGCTTAACCGTAAAAAGGAAGCACTCAGGAGGTGGAAGCAGGGGCAAGTGACCTGGGACACTTTGAGAGCATGTAGGAATGGGGTTAGGAAAGCCAAAGCCCACATGGATTTGAATCTGGCAAGGGAGATGAAAGGCAAAAGGAAAGATTTTACAAGTGCATCAGCAGCAAAGGGACAACTATGAAAGATTTGGACACACCAGTGAGTTGGAATGGGGACATGGTGTTAATGGACCTGAAGAAGGCTGAGATACTGAACACCTTGGTCTTGACTGGTATGACTGGCCTTCAGCAATTCCAGGTCCCTGAAACCAGTGGGTACAGGTAGTGCAAGAATGATTTATCCTTGGTGGAGGAGGATCAGGTTAGGGAATGTGTAAACAGACTGGAAACGCACAAGTCCACTGGCCCTATGAGATGAACCCACAGGTGCTGAGGGAGCTAGACAATGTCACGTGAGGTCACTGTTGATTATCTCTGAAAGGCCATGGTGACTGGGGGCGGTTCTTGAGGACTGGAAGAAAGCCAATGCTACTCCTGTTTTCAAGGGCAAGAAGGAGGATCAGTGAACTACAGACCGATCAGCCTCACATTTATTGCTGGGAAGATGATGAAACATCTAATCCTGGAAACCATTACCAAACACCTGAGGGACAAGAAAGTGATTGGAGTGATCACCATGGATTTACAAACATGAAATCTTACCTCACCCACTTCATAGCCTTCTGTGATTAAAAAGGAGACAATTAATGCAGTCAAAGCACGGGATGTTGTTTCTGTTGAGTTTGACAAGTCTTTCTGCACTGTCTCCCATAATATCTTCATTTACAAACCAATAAAGTATGGACTAGGTAAGTGGTCAGTGAGGTGGACTGAAAACTGGCTGAGCTGCCAGGCTCAGAACATTGTGATCAGTGACTCAAAATCCAGCTGGAGGTTAGGCACTAGTGGCTGACCCCAGGAATTGGTACTGAGGCCAATACGGTTTAACATGTTCATTAATGACCTGGAGAATGGTACAGAGTACACTGCAAGAAGTGGGAGGGATGGTTGAAACATCAGAAACTGGGAGGAGTGGCTGGTACACCAGAGGGCTGTGCTGCCATTCAGAGAGACCTCGACAGACCGGAGAAATGGGCTGACAGGGAATTCATAAAGCTCAGTAAGGGGAAGATCCTAGTCTTGCACCTGGGAAGGAATAACCACATGCACTAGGACAGACTGGGGTCTGGCTGACTGGAAAGTGGTTTGGCAAAGAAGTGTCTGGGAGTCCTGGTGGACATCACATGTCAGACAACAATGTGCCCTTGTAGGAAAGGTGGCCAGTGACATCCTGGGCTCCATTAAGGACAGTGCTGTGTGCAGGTCATGGGAGGTCATTGTTCCTCTCTGCTCACCGCTGGTGTGACACATGTGGAGTGCTGTGTCCATTGTTTGGCTACCCGATAGAAGAGAGACATGGACATAATGGAGTGAGTCATCTGAGGAGCCACAAAAATGACTGAAGCGCTGGAGCACCCAACATGCAAGGAGAGGCTGTCAGAGCTGGGATGTTTAGCCTGGAGAAGGTTCAGGAGGATCTTGTGAATGTGTATGCAACACCTGATGCAGCAAGTAAAGAAACCAGAGCCAGAATCTTCTCAGTGAGTCCAGTGAGTCTGGTCCAGCGGTCCAGCGAGTGCCTTCCTTGGGCAATGTCCAAAGTGTAAGCCCTTACTGGCTTGGTTGGGACTGGGATGGGATACAAGGTCTACCTGGTGTCCACTGCAAGGGTGAGAGCCTCAAACCCTTAGTAGTTTCCTCTGTCTTTTCCCAGTTTCTCTGAAGCCAAGGAGGATGTGTGAAGACCCTCACAGGTGAACGTGGGGGGAAGAATGTGAGAGGGTGGCATGACTCTTTTCTAACTTCAGTACATACGTATTGCCTACGCAGAGCTTCCAATGAGAGGTAATCAGAGCACTTGACCTGGGGATGAAGAGCTCCTTTGACAGGTCTTCTGAGGGAAAGGAGTCCTGCTTGACCGAACTTCACTTGCAATAGCTGGGCAATTTAGCATCTGGGGAGATGACACTAGCTGGTGCTTGTCTCTGAAAAAGGGTCAAGTAGATTTACCTTTAGTAGTTTGCTTGAACAGTCAAAGAATGATGGGGGGGGGGGCATGCTGGTCACATAAGATAATGCCCAGGATCCAGCTGTTTCAGCAAGGCCAGGATTTTCACCCCAGTGTCCTTGCTACCGCATGTGCCTGTGCCAGTCTAGAAGAGGGATCTGGTCTGCAGAGGCTCTGCTGAGACCTGCTGGACCTCCTGCCAGTGTGAGTGTGACAGCAGCAGATCTCTCTCCCTGCCTGAGACTGGTGAACTGCTCTCCAGCAGCCGAGAGCTGTGTCTGGAGGCACATATTGCCTGCGGAACAGCATGCCAGTGCAGGCTCCACTGGATGTTACAGCCCTCGTAGTAAAGAGTATGAAAGGGAAGGCTGGCAGTGACATAAATGAAATTTCTTGTCCACAGAAAGCACCAGTAAATCAGAACCCTGCAAAAACCAGAACGGCACAGTGTGCTGGCTCATTGTAGCTCTCATTTGCTCTGAAGTTATTTCAGCCCTGGTCTGCATATCTGACTGCCACAATCAATGTTTGGTCCCTCTCTGGACAGAAGCCTTTTTCTTGCCAGTGGTTTTTTTCCCATCTGTTGCTAGGAGGGAGCAGGGTCTATTAGATCCTGTGCTTGCACAGGGCCTTGCAAAGACCCAGCCAGCAGTGTACGCCCCAAGTGTGCAAGCGCTGGTGTTGCACCCAGCACTGTACACACCAATCTGGTCATCCTCTTTCACCAGGCTGCAAGTCCAGAAGGGCAACCTCTCTCCTGTCCCCTACAGACCCTGAAATGTATTTCCTCAAATTTTCCACCTCCTTGGCAACAGTTTTAGCAAGCAAGGAATGTAGCTTATATCTGGTTTTGCTCAAATTCTCCAAAAGGCCATTAGGCAGTTATGGATTTGTGCAAGGTGCTAAATCCTCCTTCAGTCTCCCCTTCCTTCTCTCAATCTTATGCTCCTGTGAATCTAAATCCAGGACATAATTTCAGGCTGAAAAATGTCCCTTATATATTCTCTCCCTCCAGCTTGGGGATGTAGATATTCTCCTTCCTGAAACCTTCTTCTGGGGTCTCTTTGGCCATTAAGATGGCATGGGGAAGAACTTGGCGACCACCAGCTGCATCATGATTGCTGCCTTATAAATGGGTCCTGCTGCTAAGTGGCCTTCAGGCCCAACAGCTCTGGTTTCCCCATGTCCCTCACTTGTAGAATAGCATCTGCAATAAGTTGTCCGGCTCAGATGAGTCTGGCATTTCAACAGAAATAGAACTGGACTTGCGAAGTTAAGTGGGACTCATCATGTCTAAACACAGCCCTGTTCTGTCACACTGGTATCAGCCCACATGTGAGCAGTGCCATTCCAGGCAGCCACTGCCACTAAAAAATGCCATCAGAGCTTTCAAAGCTGTACAGTTTTCAGATACTTCCACTAATTTCCTTTCAGTTTCAAGAGACACTTGGCCACACCAGCTTCCTTTGGTGCTGGTGGAAGAATTGTAGGTGACTGAAGACCTGCATTCCTCTGCTCAGTCTTTTAAACACAGAATGTCACTGCTGTTGGAGGACAACGGTATCTCCTCCTTCACGTCCTCAGCTCCTGCAGGAAGCACTGTTGAGGTCAGCAGGATGGCCTGTGTGACTGGCGATAGCAGAGAAGTGCAGGAGTGGGTCTGAGGATGTCCTCAGAGCAAGGCCTGCCTGAAGAGCCTTGCACTGTTTGCAATACTGTCCTTCTGCAGCCAGGTCTGTTCTGGAGCAGCCACCCTCCCCTCTCACTGATGGCACCAGAAGGTTGCTACAATGCAAGTCCTCTCTGTATTCCTTCAAGAAAAATCTCCCTTTCTCGGCAGTCTTTTACCCATTTGGAAGCTTTGAAAGTCCTCTTCTGGATGGGGGGTTTTTGTGTGTGTGACACTGAGAGCAAGGAAGAGCCTTGCAAAAACTTGACCCCAAGCTGCATTTTGTATACTGTGTTCATACCGTAAAGTGATTTCACTTGGTTATTAGAACAAGATCCTTGCTGTCGCTGAGCATTCAGCACAAGGTCATTTTATGAGAAATTGGTTCTTTTGTTTCTTAGCAAATGTATGCTGTTATCCTCAAATAAAGTGTTCAAGAGAAAAGTGTATCAATTCTATATTTAGACAGGTATACAAATAATACAGTCGCTTGTGCTTCTCTGCACCCTGCTCGTAAGTGGCTTCATTTTTTAAAAGGATTATAAAAGGTGAATAGATGAGGAATTTTCTCTCATCATTACCGTATTGAAGTAATTTTCCCTCTTCCCCCTTCTTTGGTCTATAACTGGTTCAGTTATACAATGTAACCTTAATTATCTGACTACAAAATTTATTTCAGATTCTCATGACTCAGACGAACATGAGCCTGCTGAGTCTGCAAACACTACAAGACAAAGCTCAGACAGTCATGGAACCGCAGTGAAAAGGGTTTGGGCTTTTTTTTTAATTTTAGGATTTGTTTGTGTTTTTTCTCAGCAGCCTGGGACCTCCAGTTAGCCAGGGTTTGGATAATCAAGGTTTTCATGTACACAGTGACTGGGAGACTGTATATTTATCATAGGCTGTACAGCCCCCCCCGCAGTAACAGCTCCACAGAAATCTTCCACTGTGTTTAAAGGGTAACTGTCTTACATACAAGATTTTAAAAAAATGAAAATGGTTGTTTCTGGGCCTTCTGCTAAAATCAGCTGCATAAGCAAAAAGTGAAAGCAGTTTTGTGCCTGGAAAGCTGATATGCTTTCTGTGTTGTCCCATGCAGCTGTGTTTGTGCTGCAGACCAAAGCATTCAGCATCAGCAAGTGGCAAAACTTCTTCTGCCCTGCTGCGTCTAAGAAAGCCCTTCCCGAAGGATGCACGTTAAGGGCAGAGGATGTGAAGGCAGGCCATTTCAATATTTCTGGGGACATCAAACACCAGATCTTTCTATTTTCACTGATGCTTATTTCATGAAGCAAGTTAGACACAGACATGGGGTCCTCTAGAGAGGCTTTGCATGAATATGTAGGAGTATCAGAGCAGAAATGTCAAAGCTTTTTACCAGTCAGGGTGCTGTAAGAAGCCTGGCAGACTCCCGCTCAGCAGCACTACCCTTAAATGGCAGGTGTGCTGCAGGCAAGTCGTGTTATCCTCATCAGACACATGCCCAGTAAGCACAGATGCAGTTTTCTATTTAATTGATGCTACTTGTTTTATGCTCTTGTTGTCCATAGAGCTATTATTGCCTTTATGGCTTAAAAGCAGTCCTTGCTTCAAAAATTGTGGATGGGAGTGTTATATTGCCTTTGATTCTCTTTTCTGCAGGGCTCATTTATTCTCACTTTAGTGTCTCAACCTTGTCCTAGTGTAACATTACTCCAAGAGGGGTGGATAGATTATTCTGACTGTCTGAAGAGGCATTTGGCTGCTAGGAAACATAGAAAAATACCCCTTCAGAATGTCACATACATTGTACTGTGGTTTCAAAGTAGAGCATTAATGTTGGTCTTTCATTTTTGATGAGGAAGCCTTAGTAATTTCTTCTGAGTATGAGATCTTAGTGTACATTTGAGAGACTCTGGTGATTACATCTCACTACAATGCAGTACAATCAGGTATAGCCATGAGCATCCTGTATTTGATAAGAAATGCATTAACATTAAGTTTTCACATACCATATTAACTTGCTATCATCTTTCCCCTCTCCTCTCCTCTCCCCTCCACCTAACCCAGTCAAGAAATTAGTGCCAGTATAGGCCTTAAAACCACCAATCATACCCTCCTTGTGTTTATGTCAAGGTTTATGTCACACTCCCATGAAATGCAGTGGTTTGAGGGACATGAAGACTCTCATTTTAGGTAGACTGTAAGTAATACAAATCATAAAGTCAAAATCCTATACAGTGTTCTGATAACATCTCTTGCTTTGTAAGTAGCCTTTCAGACTCCATAATCCTCCAACTTTTACCAAGTGTGTTACAAGACTGTGAAGCAATTGTGCCTGTTGATCTTCTGTCTGAATTACCTTGTGAACATTTAGTGCAGCAAGCATGTGCCATATTCTGCCAAACACAAGACAAAGCAAACAACAAACTGCTTCACTCCCAATCACAGGGCAGAGAAAAGTAGCTATTTACTATCTTTCGCCTGAGTGATGGTTTCAAGCACTTTGAGGCATATATGGTTATCTTCCTACTGTGCAGGGAACTACACTGATAATATCCAAAAATGTTTACAGAAGCAAAGCATGTTCTTCCCTGTATGAGATAGGAATATACTCCTGTGGTTGTACTTCTTCAGGTTAGCAAGACCACTGGAAGCACACAAAACACTCCTCCATTTCTTCCATGATGATACTTGTATTCCACCAGGAAGCTTTAAAAAGAAGTCTGGAATTTGTCACTGCAGAGCCTAAACTGCAGGGGAGTGGTGGGCAGCCAGCAAGGCACCTACTCCAGTGTCAAGCCTTCGATTGTGGTGCATAACTTCAAGCCTCCTTTATTGCAACTGGGAATTGCCCTCAGCAAAGGTGCAGCGGGTCTGCTGTGGTGTCATGTATCACAGAAGAGACAGAGTGAATGACACCCTGAAGTGGACCTGGATGCTTGGGCTTTATTTAAAAACCACAGACATTAGAGCTTTTACCTTTCTTGATATCTCACACACTGGTTACTTGCTCTCCTGCCATTACATCTGTGAGGTCTCAACTTCCCTCCCTGCAGAGAGGTTGCTACTGGCCCAGGATGCTTGGGCAGAAAGTCATGTTGGTTTGTGCTGTGCTGCTGCTCACAATTACCCAACCTGGCCATCAGCAGCCACGGTCCCTGGTCATCTCCCTGCATTTTTTTCCAACTGCCTCCCTGATCTCCAGGATCCTTCACCACTTTCAGGATCTTTACTCCAACCAGGATCTTTACCTTCCTCCTTTCCCAGCCCCCATCTTCTTTCCCAAACTGCCCCTTTTTGGGAGCATTTCTTTTTGGCAACAGGTGTCCTTTCTGGAGACCCTAGCACCTGGTTTTCCCGATTCAAATTGTCTACCTGAAGGAGCACAATGTATAATAAGCCTCCTAACTGGTGGTCCTGTCTGATATCTCTCTATTCATTGGACAACTCTGAATGGGCCTCTTTTCTTCAGTCCAGCTGCTACCAAATCTACAACCAGTCTGTCCTGGTGGTGGCTAGCAACTCTCAGGCTTCTGCCTGAGTGTTCAAAAGACCAGTTACAGTCTTTCACACACACCCCCTTAGACACATACACCCAATTATTTGCCCCCTGTAACACCATGCTACTGGCTGTTCGTTTCTCACCGCAATGCAGCACCTATCTGACACCCTACTACTGCACCAACAGCTCCTCAAGGTGCTTGGTTTTGCTGTGCATGTGAAAAGGCCCTGTGTACCTCTGCCACTACCAGCCAGCAGTGTGCAATTAGGCTCGAGCACCATCCGGACACCTCTCTAGGCACCACTGCCTCACTGCAGGGCTCCTCAATGCCAAATGCTGCCTGCCTTGCCCCTTGCCAACCCCATGGAAATCCTGCTGAGGCAGAATTACAGTTAATACAAAGAAGAGCAGTGTAGCACAGCAAGTACCAGAGGAGCACAGTGCCACATAGCTCTGGCAGGTTTATGCTTTCTGTCATGAGACAGTGTGTAAAACAAGGTGGTACATTTCGTTTCCTCGCACTGCCATCACTTGTCACAACATTATACCCTGCAGAAAGCTGGGGAAGAGGAGCAAACACAGCAACAATTGTCAAGAAGCTCAGAAGTTCCTTGGGGCTGAACCACAGCCAAATGCCCTTTCATGTCGTAGAACTAGAGGACTGGATGGGCCCTGAGTAGTCATCTAGATCACACTGTGCAATAGGTCAGGATCAAATCTAGTTACGTTCATGCTGACAAAAGTGAGGATGTAAATTTATGTGTAACCTGTTCTCAAGGATGCTACACCAAGTCCTAATAAGAACTTTCTTCCAGTGTTTAATAAAAGTTTTCCTGCTGAAATATTAAACCTGTGACTTTCTGTTCTATCCACCACGGAGAAGAAGAACAGCTTTTTCTCTTTCTCTTTGCAAAACACTCTTATGCTTTTATGTGATTTGTAGGGTATTTCTGTTCCGCTGTCTGCAGGGGGTGGCCAGAGCTCCATTCATGCTGTAGAAGATGATATGAGTCACAGTGACATTCTGAAAACTTTACTGGTATGAAGATTTTTGTTTTCTATGCTTTTTCTGTGTAATTATTTCTTTAGAAAACTAGGCAAGATACACATTGCACTATTTTAACTGAACTTACATTTTGGATAAATGTTAATATTAAACTTGCATTGTCATTGTTCTCCAAGGCAATAGGTCTGTGCAATTCCTTTCAGGTTGTTCAATACCTCTACGAGAATTGCCGAATATAGCTTAGAATGAGCTGCTACAGCACAATAATTCCCCATAAAGACTCTGTCATTCCAGACAAAAGGCTTGGTTTTTCTGTAGGAGGAAAACGGTTTGCAGCAGGATCTCCAGTCTGTTTCCTCCTGTAGTTGTTCTTTGTGCCCACAAAGTACAGCTTTGTCTTACAGAGTTTGAAACTGAGATTAACTACCTCCTGTTTAGGACAAGTAATAGTGATTCATGTTATTGTAAGTCACCGAATGGTTGCAACTTTATGTTTCTGAGCATCAACTTCTGCATGGAGACATCTCCAAAGAGTGCGTTCTTCAGATTTAGGTTAACCAACTTCTCAGCAACATCTCTTTAGGGACAACAAAAAAGGTATAGAAAATACCTGTTCAACACTGAGTATTCTTCTGCATTGCAGATGCTGGGCTTTGTCCCTGTGCCATTCTTTCTTATAAATGACAGTTCAAATATTCAGTTTTCGAGTTGGCCTGAAAATAATTAATGGAAGAAAGTAAATGTTTCATCTTTTTCTATTTCAGAAATTTGGTTTACATGTCAATGAAGTGACATGCAAGCTCAGAGAACGGTTCTCCATCATTCCTGAAAATTGTTAATAAAAACTCAATTACTGTTTTGGAAGCATCTAGGAAAGAGCAAGGTACATCTGATACTTAACCAAAGCAGTCAATTACCATAACAACATAACAGCAGTGTGGCTACTTCAGTACTATGACAACTCTGATCCTGCTTTAGGAATTCTTGTCATTGCACACATTATGTTACCTCTAGCCATGCTAAGTAGCACCCGATTCATCAGTTGGCTGCATTAATTTCTAGGAAACAGACTAAAGGGAAGGTGTTACTCAGCATTAACAGTTCAAGTATATTTTTGCTGCAGAGCATGATGGAGAACCCAAATGCAATGGATGTGTCATTTAGCAACTAATTTGTCATGTGCTTGGTAATCATTTCAAGAGAACAGGGGGGTGGTGTGGTGGATGGAGGAGTCTCTCTTCAAGGCAGAGGCAAGTGCATGCCAGTGACATGTTTCCTCTACCTGAGGCAGAGCCCATTTCATGGGGTGGGTTGCCTTTCTTTCAGTACTTTGTTCCTACATTCCTAATTGCAACACTCCTACACAAAGGAAGGAGTGTATGCACACACAGAAAATGAAGAACATCTAGGTCTTGAGCAGGACTGTAGACAGGACTTTCAGAGTTACCATGCAGGACAAAATAATATAGCAGCCAAATCTTGTAGAAGTACCAAGCTCCCTTGCCAGCAATACAAGAAGATGGAGTGTTGTGTGTAAGACAGCAGAGGTAGTAGTGTCCTTTCTACTCAGCTTTAGCTGGATTATAATTTCCAGGCTTGGCTTCTGCACATCATGAAAGATGAGGAATTGGACTGAGTCTACAGAAGAGGTACCAGGGAGATAAGTGATACAGAAAACACAAAGGACTTGGGATTCTTAGTTTTGGGGAGGGGGAAGAAAAGTGCTAGAGTGCTGGCCACTTCCTTGGAGGTTTCCAGAAAAGGGTTAGACAAACACATGTTGAAGTTGAATTGATATTCTCTGGGAAATAAATTAAATGATCTCCAGAGGGATCTTCAAGCCTTAGATTTCCTGCAGAACCTGAGACATTTTCATTGAAAATTTCATCCTTGCAGAGCCTCTGTGGGAGCAGGTTGTCTTTGTCAACATTTAAATGCAACTCCCAAAGACAGACTGTACTGTCCCAGCGCCAGCCTCTCCTCCTTGTCACAGAAGGACAAACACCTGGAATGACAAAGGCTAATCTTCAGACTTGACAGCATGACCTAACTTCAAGGCACTTGTTCTCTGCTTTAATGAAAGCAGAAGTCAAATATTAGATTTTTCTCCCATCCAAGTCATTGTCTCTCTCCTTTGTATCTGCTTTCCTGCAGACACAGTGTACCCGCTGCAACTGGCACCCCATCCAAACTCCTTGTGATACCACCCAGATAGGTGAGGCCATCCATCACATCACAAAGAGACAGGCAGTACTGGGTCATGCATCCCCACCACCAGCATGCTACATCTGGGCCCACGTACAGAGCAGAGATTTCTCTGTAGGAGACATGTTTGTGGACAGGTAGTGAAGCAAGCAGAGTTTTCTCCTTAGATGCTAGGTGTTTTCTCTCTCAGAAGTATGTTTAGATACTGTTTCTCATCAGCTCATGCATCTCTTCTGGCAGGTTTCCTGGAGAGGATGCTGCATCAGGAAGGTCCAGGAGATGGCACTCTAAATGCTGGCAGACCACAATCTGAAGGCACTGCTTTATGATAAGCACATGCCTCTTCCATTGATCTTCATTGTGACTTTGCTCTCAAAGCCTCCCCAGAACAATCTCAAATGATTGATTACATGAGCAAATTGGATGGATAATTGAAATAGTAATTAAAAAGCAGGCCCTGGTCCTTCTCACATTCACAGCTGTGCAAATCAGGAGGAATTCCAAGGAAGTCAGTGTAATTATTCCTATTTAAACGCTGTGGAAATGAATTAAGAATCAAGCCTACTGTATCTGGGTCTCTTTACATCTACAAAGGAACAGTCTAACATTTTTAGATGTTTTTATGGCTCCAGGAGATCTTTAACAAAACTACAGAATCACAGAAAATGGAAACTCTGAAACCAACGACAAACCTTCAGAATCAGAGGAAAATCCAACATCCAGTACTACAGTTGTAGTTTTCAAGCAGCTGGTAAAAGCGCTACTAACATTCAAAATAGCAAGATCTGACACCACTGCATATATTTTTTAATATACTTTCAATGCCAGTTCTAATCACGTACCTGATGCATAGGAGGGGGAGATCGTTTTGCGTTTTTACATCAGCTTTGTCCAAATTGCTAGGTTTTCTGCCTGATCTTTTATCAGGAGAAAAAGTTTATGGATTGTTTGGCAATAGCAGTGAATGTCATCCATTTTTTAATTTTTTCCCTTTCTGTCTGTATAGTGTCATGTATGTGCATTTCAAGGTCTGCTTTTCTGGTGCAAGGAAAAATACCCACAGCAGTTTCTACTATAAGTAGAGAAGGGCTGCATTAATCCCTTGTGTAGAGGTTGCAGTTTATAAACATACATGTGTGTTGAATTTAAACTATGCAATAAGATTGTCCATACACTTAAAGATTAGCAAATACTATACGTTTGGGGTTTTTTTAAATTCAGATTGTAACGACTACTACTACGGTCAATCATAAGCATGGATTTTTCAAAGAATGACACAGAGGAAGATAAAATGCTTCTGAAATATTTGCTGTGAGATTTCAATTTTGTGTACTTCAGCTAGAGATCAGTTTATTGAAAGGAGAATCCATCTAGCTGGTTTCCAAAGACACAGCAGTATCTGGAGACTGCAATGAGAGGCAGCAGCTGGGAAACAGGAGGAAAAAAAATGAATAAAGGTGTTCAAAGGTGCCAACACCTCTGTGACCTCCTTTTTAAGAGTTTAACATGTGATCATGTTAAACTTTCACCAGCCTTTCACCCAGATTGATTGTGTGTTATATCCAAAACAGTGCAGGGCTTCATAAGAGCCATCAGTGATTTCATTCAAGGAACGTATAGTTCGTGCTTCAGTGCAAGGCAGATGGAAGGAGGAGGTCAGGGACTTTCCTCCCTTGGTTTCCTAACCATTCCTAACCATTCAGTCATTCACTCAGCACTTCTGAAGTGCAGAGAAAATACAGTTTTCAAGAGAACTTTAGTGCATGAGGAGACCAAGAGAAGCACTGGGTGAGTGCTCCCTAAGGCTGGATGAGTCCCCCAGGGTAAGGGTGAGCAAGGCTCCTGTACAGCCATCTGTATTCACTATGCTAACACTCACACCTATAAAAGACGATGTATCTTTAGTTTTCAAAACGAAATTGTGAGTCTGACCAAGAGCACAGTTTTTGCACTGAAAGAGAAAACTCTAATGTGAGCTAAATAATAGATGTTAATAAATTATGAAAATGAAATCTTGCCATTTCAATCAACAGTCACAACAGGCACATCTTTATTTTCACAGCAATAATAGGCTTTAATGGTGATATAAGTGGTTTGCCTCAAAGAGCTGATTGCATATTTTAAGAATAGGTAGGTCAGACCTGCAGAGAGCGAGAGAATGATAAGCCTGAGTCAGAAACAGCTTTCCTTGGAAAGGACTCCTCTCTGTTTTCAAGTCAAATTCGGTGTTGAAGAGAATCTAAATGATTGTGGCAACTTGCCTTATTTCTCAGGAAAATTATAAAAAAGAAAAGTCCTAGAATTTGCTTGAGCAGATTGCACCTGACTGGGAGGTAGTTGCCTGCAGACTAGCCGTGGAACAGCTCCTACATAAACACAACTCTCCAGTCAAAATGCGTGTAGCAGAAACCATACGTATTAAGCAAACAACATATGTTTCTAACTAGGTGTTGGTACTTGAAAGTAAAAATAAAACTCTTTCACATATTTCTACAAGGAGACTTCTGTCAAGATACTCTTTAAACTGAAAGATATATTGCAGTTCATACTGCTTCTGCATTCAGACAGGCACAAGAAAAGTTGGTGAGCAGTGTGAGTATTTATAGGACGTGGCAGTCTGGGTGAGTAAGGCATAGGGGCTATGACTTTTGCTCTTGACACTGACACTGTTTTGTTAAATGATTTTAGTTATTTCACATGCCTCTCCACATCTTTGCCACCTGTTGTACCCTTTACATATTTATATTGCAAGCAGCTGAGAGACCTGATGAACATCATCCGCTAACCACAGATTCTCCCTGCTGACTGGTTGATCTTCACTGACAGACGGGTCAGGGAGGAGCTTGGTGCTTTGTCTTGTTTTGTATATGCTTACAGCCTCAAAATACTCTCATGACATAAGTTATATTCGCTCAAACAGTTCAACTAAGCGCACTGCATTGCTAATTCTAGCCAAACCTCCCCTGGAAATGAAAAGCACAGTTGCCAGTTCATTCAATTTCTTGTCTTTGCAAAATGTTTCGAGGTGCTAGGATGGCAGTCAAAGTGGTGCTCCTACAGTTAATGAGATACCACCTGCAGAAAGCAGTAATTCTTGAACTTAGGCCCTTAAAGAACTTTTGGGCAACTAGCTCTCTATGTGCTATTGAAAAAATAAAAGGCTTTGTTCAAGACAAGCCTGGAGCCAGCTTTTTTTGGGGTGAAATACATTTAGTAAGATCTCATCATATCTGAGAAATTTAAAATGGAAAGATGGAGCCAGAGGCCCACAAACCCATCTCTGCTTGGCATTGCATCCTCTCCCCAGCGCTTGCAATGTATTGCAGAGGCTCCTGCTAAACAAACGTAGTATTCCTCACACATCTGGGGAAGCATTCTTGGATGGGATCTCCCTGCACAGACTGAGCCATTGACTGGGGAGCTGGCATTTGTCACCCTTCCTTCTAATTATAAATAGTGCGCTGTCCAGACACACACAGTTTTAACACACAGCAAAAGCCAGCTTCCTCTCCTTCTAAGGAGGGAAAGATGCAAACACCCCCTCATCCCTTGCAGCCCCGCCAAAAAGGGAGGTAGCACTCTGCTTTTTCCCAAGGAATAACTAATGGGAAAGCAAGTTTCAGTCTGAGGGGGCAGCTGGTTAGAGGGGGGCAGCTGCAGCAAAATCCTGGCCTTAAGCTTGTGTGGACTGATCCTTGCCAAGGGATGCAGCAAAAGTAGAGGGTGTAAACACTACCCATGGCCAAACTGACCTGTATGTGAATAACATGATGCAGTTGTCTTGATGCAGCAACAGCCCAGTGAGTGCATTGTCCAAGATCTCTGTGAAGTTGGTCCAGCTCCCTGAGGGGCAGCGTCTCGCAAAGTATAATAAAACCTTTGCTGAAGGGGCAGACACTCCTTCCAGGGATCAAGGATAGAAGCTGAGAGAAGCAGCAGGAGCTGAATATCAACCCCACCATGCACAGAGCTAAATACAAAACGTATCTGCTTGACCCAGCTCCCCTGTGGTTGCACGTCATTTGTGAATAGCCATCATTCTCTTTCTGTTGCTGCTATATGGGCACTGCTGAGGCTGCCTGGAAGGACCTCCTGCCCCTCTGTGGGTACTTAGCCTCAACCAGTCCCTCTGCTGCTGCTGGTAGCCTGGTGTGAGCATGCAGGTGTCCAGGAACCCCCCTGAATACCAGGTGACAGAAGTTAACAATGATGCCTGTCTAATATGGATCGCAATGCCCCTGCCCGGCATCTGGCGCCACGCATGGCTGTTAGTTCAGGTCCCCTCCCGCAGTATCTCCCAGTGTCTACATGGTGTCCTAGTGGACACTTCCCTGTGCCAGTGAGAGTGCAAGGACTCAGATCCCAGCTTTGCTAAACAGCTCTTTATTTATAAAGGCAGGAGAGTAAAATGAATGTTGTGGTTTACTTTGCCTCATTTCTTTGTATTTACAATTCACCCAATAGAACAACACTGCACTTTTCTGACTCCTGAGGCCAGCACACTGGTTTTGGGTGCAAATTCACTGTTTCTGCCTTGCGTTCCTGTTGTTAGCAGACTGATTTCAGTCAACAGCAGGAGTGAGAGCAACAGGAGCACTTCCCCTTCCTCATAGTGAGTCAACCCCAGACATTACACTGGTACTGTACTCACTGCAGCCCATTCTTTCTAGGTCTCTTCTTCAATTTGTAAAATTCCTCCAGCATATATCTAAGAAGTAAGGGATATGCCAGCACTTTATCAATGCCACAATAATTGGCTTATCCCAAGTCACCTGGGGAGACCAAAAATCGTACAGGCATGCTATGTATGATGGCAGGAGAAGGTGCAAGAATTATTTACCATCCCTTCCCTATATATACTTCAGCTTTAGAGGATTCCATCCTAATTATTTCATATATTCATAGCTTCTTCTAAAGGAATATTTGGTAGTATTTTTAACTGAGTAATGCATGCTAAAACAATTCACTATAAATGGAGGTGCAACAAGTCTATAGACTGTCTGTAAACATATAAAATCAACTTGCTTATACCTGGCAATTGTCCATTATAGGTGTGTATCTTTTTATGTTTGCAAATACAAAAATCAATGGAACCCTGATATTTGTAGGAACAAAAGCTCAACACTCACATCTTCAAGATGAGTTTAGCTTATCATTTCAACCAGCGTAAAATGGTGAGGGGCAGGAATTAAGAGCCCATGCAGCATCCCAGAGCAATTCTTTAAGCTTCCTACCTTGTTTCCAGAAAGGGATCTAATGAATGTTTTGAATGACAGAACGACAGAAGGGAAGAGGTTGGTCTTTTCCAGAAGGCTACTTAGGAAAGCCCCCACCCACGCCCCCTGTGCGGATGGAAAAGTCTAAGGAGAAATCCAAAGGGGCTCCTGGTGCCTTTTCCTGTCATGGTCGTGGACAGCATGGCATACCTACCATACCCACAGCTTACCTTTGGATATGGTATTTCATTCTGTGAGTAGACTGAAGGCATCATGGTGCAGTTGCAAGGCTGGGAAAAAGGTGTTCTCCCATTTGCACACATAGGGGTCTCCGAAACTGTGGTTACAGGTTTCACAGATGGCTGCTTTCTCAGTGCTTTGTGCTGAGAACTGAGGAACAGTCACATGAGACTGCTGCAGTGCACTGTCAGGGCTCTGGAAAGTAGAAATTTCTGTGCTTACTGTCGACAGACAGTCCAGCTTGCCTTGGATTTTCATTGCAATAGCTGTCACTGCTGTAAGCTGGAAAAAAAAGTGCAGGGGCTTCACACTGTGACACTCTTGGATATTCTGCCTAGCACAAGGTTCATCCTAACCACTTACGGTGAGATTGGTTTAAGTCTTAAAGCATGGTGTTTAATACCCCGGTGCTCTCACCACTCTACCACAGTCATTAGATGGAACAACTACAGATGATAAAATTACATCCAATTTACCCTATTGGCAATGCTCAGTAGCAGTAATGACATCTTTATGCTGTTCTTCATCCAAACATTTTGAAATTTGCTATCTGTCACTGTTGCATAGAAATCAATCATAGAGAAATATGTTTTTATGTGTATGAATTCATCTATACAGAGAAGAACAAATGCTCTGTATAGTATGTCTTGAAAAGAAAACATTAAAAAGTGCTTTAGAAAGGTAAAGACATCATCTTTTAAAATAGTGACAAATGATGTTATGTGTTTCAAAGCATCCTTTCTTGTACTGAGTTTTGGGCCCCTCAGTACAAGAAAGACATTGAGGTGCTGGAGCATGCCCAGAGAAGGGCAACAAAGCTGGTGAAGGGTCTGGAGAACAAGTCTTATGAGGAGCAGCTGAGGGAACTGGGGTTGTTTAGTCTGGAGAAGAGGAGGCTGAGGGGAGACCTTATAACTCTCTACAACTACCTGAAAGGAGGTTGTAGTGAAGCGGGTGTTGGACTCTTCTCCCAAGTAACTAGCGATAGGACAAGAGGAAATGGCCTCAAGTTGCGCCAGGGGAGGTTTAGATTGGCTATTGGGAAAAATTTCTTTACCGAAAGAGTGGTTAAACATTGGAACAGGCTGCCCAGAGAGGTGGTGGAGTCACCATCCCTGGAGGTGTTCAAAAAAGGTGTAGACGTGGCACTCCAGGGCCTGGTTTAGGAGGCACGGTGGTGTTGGGTTGATGGTTGGAGTTGGTGATCTTAGAGGTCTTTTCCAACCTTGATGATTCTCTGATTCTATGATTCTTCACATCCCAGATATGTAGCTCACTACCTCTATACAGTACCAAGTACCCTTGGGAGCCCTTTTGGAAGATCTGCAGGACATTCAGGTTTCATAGTGTCACACAAAGCTTCCATCAATAGCAAGCTGTATCCAGTCTGAGGACTTCTTTCTCATAGTGTTTGGCATGTTTTTCTGAGCAGGGAAAATATGTCTGAATGTTAACTAGGAAGCTGCTTTGCTCTATAGTGTTTGGTACTCACTGGGCTAGAGCAATGGTGGAGGATATCCACACCTAGGCAGCTCATCCCAGCCAAAAGAGAGAGATTACCTACTCAAGAGCTGACTGGCAGTCAGAGCCTGTGCAAGATGCCCTGGAGATCTCCCTCTCCCTCCATGGCCTATACATGAGTTAACTTAGCTGGAGCTGCCATTCCATGAGTCATGTTTTTGAACCATGATTAATTTCTCTGTATCCAGTGCCGGTATTGATGTTGATCCAAACAAAATTGTCCATGCTTGAAAGCTGTAACCTTGGGATACCTGGTGTCAGTGACTTTGAATCAAGAACACTATTGGACAACACTCCTTTCCTCTAACTGGGGAACTGTAGAAGACATTGTACTCCTCAGCCACAAAGGGTTTTTAAGTCACCAGACAAAGACCAAGTTTTGCACCTCTTTCTCTGAGACATTCTGGGCCAGAAGGTGAACTCTCAGGTTAACAAGGTCACTGCAGAGATAATATAGTGCAGTAAAAATGAAATAGCCTTTGTACAGACTGACAGTGCATTTTTAAAAGCTTTTTTTAAAGACTAGAAAGAACATCAAAAGCATCTTAGAAAACTCCTGAGACATTTGGTTTGTGGAACAGCTCCGAAGAGAGATGCAACAGCCAGCCGTTACTACTGTGGCTAGTAAACAAAACAGACTTTGTAAAAAGCTTTCTTTCTACTCCCAGAAAAGTTTGGAATGAAGTCGGTTACCTTCAAGGAAAAAGACTGCCACGTAGTACAGGTAACCCTGGCAGCTCCTGGGAAGCAAATTCCCTGTGTGGAAAGGCATGTTCCCAACTGCTGTCCCTGGAAACACAACCCCAGACAGGGGAATGTTCACGGCACTGAGAATGTGGCCACCAGTTAGTCTATCAATGGTGTATCCATAGGGCAGCCCAGCTGGTTGATCAGCAGTGAAACAGCTAAGGAGAAACACTATCACAAGGGCACATCAATACAGCAACTGAAATCTTGCTGCCAGCAGAGAAAGCCATTGCGGTCAGAAGCGGGGGAAACCCCACATGGGAGATGGCGAACAGTGGATGCCAGTGGGTTGTTGAAGCTGTTTGGACTGTAGGATCTGCCAGCTCCAGAAGAGGGAACTACAGGATGGAGCCAGTCTTTGGAAAGAGCCTTGGAAGGACTCGCCTAGAGGAATAGCAGGTAGCAAAATGGTTTCCAGCTCATAGAGTTGACTGGAGAGGAGCCTGGTTGACAGAGTCCCTTGGGAGGCAGTCTTGAGGGGCAAAGGAGTCCAGGAAGGCTGGACATTCTTCAAGAAGGAAATCTTAAACGTGCAGGAGCACGCTGCCCCCATGTACTGAAAGACAAGCCAGCAGGGAAGAAGACCGGCCTGGCTGAACAGACCGCTTTGGCTGGAGATCAGGAAAAAAATGAGAGTTTATGACCTTTGGAAGAAGGGACAGGCAACTCAGGATGTCATGAGGTTATGCAGGCAGAAAACTAGAGGGGCCAAAGCCCAACTAGAACTTTATCTGGCTACTGCAGTATAAGACAATAAAGAATGTTTCTGCACATTTATTAGCAACAAAAGGAGAGCTAAGGAGAATCTCCATCCTTTATTGGATGCAGGAGGAAACATAGTGACAAAGGATGAGGAAAAGACTGAGGTACTTAACGCCTTCTTTGACTCAGCCTTTAATAGTAAGACCAGCTGTTCTCCAGGTACCCAGTCCCCTGACCTGGAAGACAGGGACGGGGAGCAGAATGAAGCCCCCATAATCCAAGGAGAAGTGGTTAGTGACCTGCTACACCACTTAGACACACATAAGTCTATGGGGCCAGATGGAATCCACCCAGGAGTACTGAGGGAGCTGGTGGAAGTGCCCACCAAGCCACTTTCAATCATTTATCGGCAGTCCTGGCTAACCAGGGAAGTCCCAGTTGACTGGAGGTTAGCAAATGTGATGCCCATCTACAAGAAGGGCTGGAAGGAGGATCCNGTCCTGGCTAACCAGGGAAGTCCCAGTTGACTGGAGGTTAGCAAATGTGATACCCATCTACAAGAAGGGCTGGAAGGAGGATCCGGGGGACCACAGGCCTGTCAGTCTGACCTCGGTGCTGGGGAAGGTTGTGGAGGAGATCATCTTGAGTGCCGTGATGCGGTACGTACAGAACAACCGGGTGATCAGGCCCAGTCAGCATGGGTTTATGAAAGGCAGGTCCTGGTTGACTAACCTGATCTTCTTCTATGACAAGATGACTTGCTTAGCAAATGAGGGAAAGGCTGTGGTTGTTGTCTACCTGGACTTTAGCAAAGACTTTGACACTGTTTCCCAGAGCATTCTGAGCATCCTCCTGGAGAAACTGGCTGCTCGTGGTTTGGATGGGAGTACTCTTCACTGGTTAAAAACTGGCTGGGTGGCCGGGCCCAAAGAGTTGTGGTGAATGGAGTTAAATCCAGTTGGCGGCCGGTGACAAGTGGTGTTCCCCAGGGCTCAGTATTGGGGCCAGTTCTGTTTAATATCTTTGTAATGATCTGGACGAGGGGATCGGGTACACCCTCAGTAAGTTTGCAGATGACACCAAGATGGGCAGGTCTGTTGATCTGCTTGAGGGTAGAAAGGCTCTACAGAGGGATCTGGACAGGCTGGATTGGTGGGCCGAGGCCAACTGTATGAGATTCAACAAGGCCAAGTGCCGGGTCCTGCACTTTGGTCACAACAACCCCACGCAACCCTATTGGCTTGGGGAGGAGTGGCTGGAAAGCTGACCATTGGAAAAGGACCTGGGGGTGTTGGAAAAGGACCTGGGGGTGTTGGTCAACAGCCAGCTGAATATGAGTTGGCAGTGTGCCCAAGTGGCCAAGAAGGCCAGTAGCATCCTGGCTTGCATCAGAAATAGTGTGGCCAGCAGGACTAGTGAAGTGATTGTCCCCCTGTACTTGGCACTCGTGAGGCTGCACCTTGAATACTGTGTTCAGTTTTGGGCCCCTCACTACAAGAAAGACATTGAGGTGCTTGAGCATGTCCAAAGAAGGGCAATGCAGCTGGTGAAGGGTCTAGAGAACAAGCCTTATGAGGAGCATCTGAGGGAACTGGGATTATTTAGTCTGGAGAAAAGGAGGCTGAGGGAAGACCTTATTGCTCTACAACTACCTGGAAGGAGGTTGTAGCAAGGTGGGTGTTGGTCTCTTCCCAAGTAACAAATGATAGGATGAGAGGAAATGGCCCCAGGTTGTGCCAGGGGAGGTTTAGATTGGATATTAGGAAAAAATTTCTTCACCAAAAGGGTTATCAAGGATTGGACCAGGTTGCCCAGGGCAGTGGTGGAGTCACCATCCCTAGAGGTATTTAAAAGACATGTAGACATGGCACTTAGGGACATGCTTTAGTGATGGACTTAGCAGTGTTAGGTTAATGGTTGGACTCAAAGATCTTAAGGGTCTTTTCCAACCTAAACGATTCTATGATTCTATAATCTTGCAGGAGGGAGGGTGAAATTGCAGTGACTAAGAGAGGTAGGGTGGAAATCACCAACCATGAACCAAAAAATAGAGAAACACTGTCCTTTCTTCCTGGGCCTCACTCTGTGAAGCTGGAGAGAGGAAAAGAAATGCAGCTTATCGTGTCTGGAGATAGATGACAGAGGGCTGTCTGACAGGCCGTCTCCTGTCTCTGATTTAAATACAAATGCAAGCCTTCTGCATGCTGACCACAGCTCTCCTTGCTACAGCTTAGGTTGCCTCATCTCTGCCAGACACCAAGCACAAGGAGCTCCTGCTTGAGAGGAAGCAAACAGCAGCACAGATGAGGGATGGAGTCTGGATCCACATGAGAGGCTGGCCTTGGCAGACTGACGTTGGGCCCAGCTGTGAAACCGAAGCCTGCATCTCATTGAGCAGGTATGACTCTCTGTGTGTGTTTCTGCGAGTAGAGCTGAAGCATCCTGGCAGCACAATGTTCAGCAGCAGCAGCATGATGCTCTGGGGCAACTGGAAGTCAGGCTGTGAGCATCAGGGTATCCCACTGGACTGTGTCTCTCCTGTCATGTAACAGATAGTTATGCTTACTCTCTGTACCTGTTTGCTCCCCAGTCCCATTCCCTGGAGATGTTAGCACCTTCTGTGACTCTATGCCTGCACCAGGAGTGGGGGAAAGTTGTGGCTTTTCTTCTTCCCAGCCTGGTTTGCTCCTTCAAGCTGCCCGAAGTGCTTACAGTTTGGGAAACCCTGGCCAAGGGGTAGGAACACTGGCATTGTCTCTTGGCTTGGGAGGAAGCACTAAATCCAGCAAGGTTCAGAAGCACTTGTCTCAGGTGACTGCAAGCAGAAAGAGTGGAAACCTACCCTAATTTAGTCCCTTCAGTTTGCAACGTTTAAGACCTACTCCTGCAAGAAGGTTGCTGTGGACATTGTCTATTTATTTGAAATGTTATGAATATGCTGAAGCCAGTGAGATAAAATCCCTGAGAAAGAACTCCTTGCTTTTGCTAAGAACACAGTATAATAACGTTACAGAGTGTTTTAAAGAGTTACACAGGGTCAAGTTTTACTGCCTGAATGTCTTTCACTTCTCCTGCTTAATCAATAGTGACATTCACAAAGGATCATCAGAAAACCCTGCTCAGTCCAAACAGAAGTAATGATAGTCAGATCGATGTTTTCTGTGATTCCATGATCTTCACACGGGATTTGAGACCACATCAGTTTGGGTTCAGCTCCTGGCCAGCTTTCATAAGCTCAAACTAGGGTAAAATTGTATTTTAGCAGATGTATTATTTCCTAAAGTTTTCCATCTGTCTCTCCGTCTACCCATATAAAAATATGTGTTTACATCCACAGCTAGGGTATAGATTAGGCAGAGGCAGTAAACTGCTTGACAAGACTCTGTGTGCTTTAAGGAGCTCCCTTAAGGAGTAGGTCATGTCCTTAGCTACTCTAAATCAGTCTCATTCCCCTGCAGTCAGCTGAGGAGCTCTGGAGAAACAATGGTGTAAACCCTGCTTGAACCTAGTCCCAGGCCCATGCTGGTGGTTCTGGCTGTGGACCAGATCTGCTGTCAGTGCCAGGGCAGCACTGCTGAAGCTAGTGGAGCTGTGTCAGTTTACATCAGCTGGGCACATGGCCCAGCGCACTCTGTCTCCCCATAGCACAGGAAAATGTACCTCGATGTGGAGATAAGCCAGAGACCATGGGGCTTGTGACATGTAGAATACGCTCTCACCAAGTTCTGTCCTCTCTCTTTACTGATTGAGGTATGTATCTTAAAAAGCTGGTAGCTCTGAAGCTTTATTACAGGTTCAGCAGCCCCCTCTGCTCATTACTGTCCCGCTGGGAAGAAGGGGAATTTTCCAAAATGTTTCGGTCTCTGGGAAGCGCACACAGAATTTGCTAGGTTTTTTCCTTTCATCTCCCTAATCCTGCTGCCACTGAAGCCATCTGGCAGACTGTCACTGTCCACAGGATTGGGCAGGACCGCATTAGGTGAGGTGGGCTTTGGAGCACATGTGGTCCAACAGCTATACACAGAAGCCGAGAGAGTAACCTCACCATGCACCGCATACCGTTTTTGGGGTCAAAAAGTGAGTTTTCCTTGTATGCTGTTGGCATGACCTGTTCAAGGCCTCTGTGCTCTCACAATAAGATAGCAAATGTGTCTGGAGTGGAAAGCAGGGAAGGTGGGGCAGCTGGTCTAATCCAGTCCAGCAGAGCTCTTGTGCCCCTGGCTCTGAACAGCACGAGATTGACAGGCAATCCCACCTGCATCCCTGCTCTGAATGAGAAGCTGCTTTTGAGCCTCCCATTGCAGCTACAGGAGGATTTTAACTATGTAGAAAGTGTCCCCTCTTCACTCGATTTCTTTCCTCTCACTCTTTGTTTCTCTCCTTGACACAAGGCATGATCAATATTTAATTTCTCTCCTTATTACACTCTCCACTGCCGCTCTGGCTTTGTTACCACTGTTCCTATCTGTTACTCCTGGCCAAAAATCAGGGGATATTTTGCAAAGGACATTTTTGAAGTCCACTCTTCCATTTTGCCCTCTTCCTCCCTCGAACGTTTTGAAAAGCCCCAGCTCTACCTAAATAGCCCCCCTCCCTGCAGCTCAGTGTGCTGGGCTGTTTTTCTCACAGCAAAGCCCAGACAATGAATCACAACGGTGAGAGCTGGCACAACACAAGCACTGACTTCAGTTTATGTCAATTGCAGATGCAGTCTGATAAAACAAACTGCGCTTCCCAGGTGAGGGGAGCAGTGGGTAGAAACATTTGTCTGACATAAGCCAGGCAGCTATCTGAGTGTTGGGCTAATCATCTGGAGTGCTGCTGGATGATCATTATTCATAAGAACAGCACAATACTGTGACAAAAGGGTAGCCTGTCAGAGCTTGTACATTTCCAGGTGGCCTGCTGAGTGTCAGACTCTGCTTTCTGCTCTGGTGAAGTATCCTGCTGCCTAAAGATGGTGCTGACTCATTTTTTTCCCCCTCTTAAGTAACAAAAGTGAGAAGTGAACCTTTTTTCCCCTGCCCACTTCTTTTGACCTCTTTGGCCCTTGCTATAGATGCTTTCATTAGTTGTGCTCTGCAATTATGTCTTCATAAACTTGTGTGCTTGTAAAAGTGTGCTCACCCTTTCACTCCATCATGCACAGGTTATTTGCATATTGGGATTTCAGGGATTCTCCCCCCCCCCACCCCAAGTGTTTTCCCAGGGCTTATGTCTGGGTGAATTGAGCTGTGGGGAGATGAATAGTTTATTTTGCAAAAGCTTAGAAGAGTTCAGTTAATCTTCTTGTAGGCTTTTAATGGCCCTTTTAAATCAACACAGTGATTTAACTATGCAGCTAAGCCCCATGTAATTCTTTGTCAGTTCTAAAATATTTAGTTTCTTTATTTATTAAGAAAAAAATTATATTAGCAATACAGAATAATGGAAGAGAATCCAAAATATTACATGGTATTTTGGTGTCCAAGAGGTACAAATCAGAAGAGAGACTGGTTTCCACCAGCTAAACTATTTGCTCCATTGAATGTCTCCTTGTAATAGGCTGAGCTGAAGGCTCAGTAGCACAAATTGACAAAATTCAGAAAAGAAAAAGAAAAGTGGAATGAAAAACCTGACTGGAGAGAAAAGGTTTGGGAAAAATAATTCTGGTACATTGAGAAGGAGCTAAAGTAGAGACAGTGGCATTACTTTCCAAGTAGTACAAACTGGGGAGTGTGGGGGCATGGGACAGGAGTAGTAGAGAGAGCATGTTATATGACCTGCTGTTGTCGGACCTGCAGACTTCACCAGCTGCCTTCATAGTTTTGTCTTGGCTTCCTTGGGCTGCCAGTGTGGATCTCACCTCCGCATAGTGCATTGCAAACATGGAGAAAGGTTTGGGGACACACCTCTCCCTCCCCCTTGCTCCCTGCAATCTGGCCATGAGGAACGGGAAGGAAATTGTGAAATATCTGATCTAACAGAAACATCTCAAAGGCATGGGCCAAACAGAGAAGACACAAACAAAAACTCCCTTGTCACCTTTCTCAACAGTAAACCTCCTCTTAGCTTCTGCTCTTCATAACTTTGGCATCATCTTTATCTTCTAGTTGACTCCCTTCCTGCAAAGCTGCCTCTCTTCACTCATTTCATGCTCATCAGCCGCTCATTTTATGTTGCCAAAGGGCATGCTTGTCAGTTTACTTCTTCTTGTATCTACTATTCCAATTTATATACAAGTTTGGGAATAGCATGAAAAAGTTATATATGATGAGAATTTGAAACTCTTAAAAAATAAGAAAAATGAAGAAAGGAGATTATAATATAACATAAACAATGAATCAGATTTCAGACTGCACATGCTGTCACCCTTCTCCTTCCAGATCAGACATGGGAAGCCCACTGGAGCACCTTTAAAACTGCTTATGGGGGATGAAGCCTGTGGTACTTATTGCTGCAAGATATTGTGGGATCTAATCATGTTGTGAGGCCACGAGTCGAAGTATTTATGGCTTAGATTTTCAAGGGAATATAGGACAGCTGGAGAATTAGTATGCATTTTTTTCAGTTGGAGGGAGGTGTCAAAATCCTTTAAGTCAGTTTTCTTTTTTTCCCTTTTGTTTCGTGGGCCTCTCACTTTCCAGTGGAAGTGAACATTTTTTGAAATTTCACATATTTCAACCAATGTGCAGCTAACTTCAATCTCTTGATGATATAAATACTCAGTGATTACTCTGAATTTAAAACACCATAAAGAGCTGTTACAGCCTGGTATTTTGGGATTTGGTTCATCACTTCCAAAGAAATGGCTGAGATTGCTCTTCTGACATTCTTTGAGTTGCCTCAAAGGCTGTTTCAGTCACAGGTAGTCTTCAGCATCCAGGATAGGACAATATTTCTTCTCCATTGAGATACTGTGGCTGAAACTTAACATTCAGAGAAGTGTGTGTGAATTGTGAATTCAAGATTAAATCCCCCATCACTGGATTACTGAAGTAATTGCTCAGCTGTCAGATTGGAGCCAGAATTGTCATCTCCATTAACAGTTTTCATAGGGAGCTATTCCCGTTGCTTATTTCAGGAAAGTGGTGGTGAAACTGTCATTTGGACTCTGACAAGCGTCCCTTTATTTTCCCTGTTGCAAGGTTCAGGATCTGACAGCTCTTTTTCAGCCACAAACTGGTCTTGGGTTTCCAGTGTGTCTCTTACCTGAGAAACACAGAGTTGGAGGATGTTGAGGAAAGCCTCAGTTTTGGCATGTTCGCTGAAACCTGTTATGTCTATTCCATTCCCTTCCTATTAAGTCATGGGAAATCTCAGGAAAGAAAGTAGTTCTGCACCTCCATTTCCAAGTGATACACTCTTTTTAGAGTGTCTGATAAAACCAAACCAAACCAAAACAAATGACTCTGCTCTAAAACTTTCTGATGGCAGTTGAGAAAAAAGGTATTTTTCTGCCCAACATCCACTGCTCCTCAGTAGGAATAAACTAACTTCACTTGTTTGCTCCCTTTTTCATTGCCCAAAGATAAATACATGCATGTCTATACTGGGTGGGCTTTAATGAAGTCAGGCATTTACAAAGCAGTGCCTAAAACCGTAAACCTTAATAATTACTGTGTATGAGTAGCACCAACATATCGAAGCCTTCCCTAACTCACTTCCCAGTGTGCCCCCAAGGCTCTTTTCCCAGGTGCTTTTTTCCCAGTTACACTAGCTGTGCAAATCCTGGACTCATTTGTATTATTTTCCTGTAGGAAACAATGCACTGGAGTATATAATCCTTTCAATATCTTCAACTATTTCTTCAATTCCAAAGCAGGTATTAGATCAAGTTTTGTGACTACTTTTTATTTCAGTGTTACTGTTATTTTGCTTCTCATTGCGGGGAGCAAGAAACTTTCAGCAGTTGTGGAAGGCTTTGCAGCCTTTGGTTGACTTATTCTGAAAGATGTGTTTTAGCATTCACAGCAATAAATGAACAGATGACTTTCCCAGTTGTTACGCTTTTGATTTACGTGTCAAACTTCAAAAGTTCTGTCTTTGAAGCAAGAGTTGTTTGATTTAGGATGGCAAGAAAGATTGGCTGGTTTCACCCATTCGCTGATCATGTCTTCGTAACAAAACACATGATGAGATGACTGATGACCCAGTCCCAGTGAACTTTTCTGTATGCCACACGTGTTCTGTCTTTGTGCTTTCCTTTGAACTTGTGCAACATGGACCCAAGGGCATTCTTTTGATACTTGCTGCTAACTAGAACTTTAAAGTAATTTTTCTGACCTATTTTGTCAGCGTAGGTTGCTAAACCTCGTCATCAGCTGAACGTGAACATCTCACCATTCTGAGTTTGGGCTTCATGCTCCTGCTTTTAGAAATCCTTGCACTAGATTGTAAACACTGGAGACACAGAAAAAAAAAAGTTTAAAAAGGAATTTGTTTTGAAAAGGCGTGGATGTGACTAGCAGTATTGGGATTACTTTAGAAAATGAGGAGGTCAGCACAACAGCACTGCAGGCAGGAATGTATACCAGCTGGCAAACCATCAGAGGCAGTGGCCAGAAAAGCATTGGATGGCTTTGGATGTCCAAGTCTAGCTGCGTCTGCACTTTGTGCCTGTAAAGGCAAGGAAGATGGTGCTGTTATGCAAAGCAGGAAAACAACCAAGGGAGGGGAAAAAGATGCAGCTACCTTTTCAACACTGGCTTTCTCTATAATTGCTACCATTTGACCACTTCTACCTTGATGAAGAAGCACTTTGAATAGCAGAGGTTTTCAGGAGTATGAGGTGCCCTGGGACTCTTCAGTGCCAGCCAGGGCTTCTCTTAAAATAGGTGTGAGGGCTTCTATGTATTTTGGACAGTAGGCATATAGATGTGAAATACAGGATCTCCTGCAGTTTGGGTTATGTCACGAAGCTGAACTTTCGGTTTCTACTGATCTTTCATGTGCTTTTAAGGATCTTCAGAGTCCTACAGCCTATTGCAGGTTAAAACCTCTATGTGGGTGAAGAACATGTTGGCTGATGTCTGTCATTAGTGCTCTGTGTCAGTGGAGGTGCATCTAGAGCAGCTTAGGCCGAGCCCTTGGTGCTCCAGAAGTGGAGTAGAGATTTCCCCGTGGGGTAGGTTACTCCTTTATTCCTCTGCCCTGACTTTTCTGTGAAGTGTCAGTGCTGACCACCCTGGCAGACACCATGTTACTCTGTATTGACTATAGGTCTTAAGGGTCTGAACTCATCTGTGCTCTGTTCTTCTTCTTGGAACGGCTTCCGCACACGTCAGTGCCTTCTGCTGCAGTGTGTGAGGACACTACTGACTGTCTTTTTATCGGCTGAAGTACCACCACAGCTAAGCTGCCTCCCACACTGCCTCCTGATGTTCTCGGCAGCATTCTCTTTTTCTGCCTGCACAGTTCCTCAGCTGTGCTCGGAGGACCTAACCTCTTCATCCCAATGGCTGCATGTTCCCTCCCCATGTCCACGGCTCTGTAGCTGACACCATGGCCTTCCCTTCTCCATGTCCTATGGCCAGGGTCTCTACAATGGTTATGCTCATATTTACTGTCGTGCTTTGGTGAGATTTTCAGGTCCCTCTCACCTATTCAGTGATATCAGCTCCCCCTTCCTCCCACCTTGGCCTCCAGTTACATGCTTGAATTTATTCATCAGGCTATCTCCACAGTCCTCTGCCTAATCCAGCATAGAACAGTGTAGCATTTCCATGTAAATTATGATACTACCTAGGCAGCTGAGATACAAGTGGCTCTGCATCAGCAAAGCTGTGGATGAGGTCTGTGTTTCTGCCAGAAAAGCAGAGTAGGTTATGTCTCCAGAGATGCGCACAGTCCATTATTAACATTTCTACCTCTTTTTTAGATTTTCCTTTGCTACTTAATAGCACTGGCACCTTAAAAAGTTAGTTAGCTTAGCCCTGCAAATTTGGTACAGATGTGTTTTAAATGTCACTTACAGATTCCTGGGGAATTTGTGCTCCTGAATCTGTTTGGGCTTGAAAAATTCTGACCTGCACTTTGTGGGAAGCTCTCAGCAGAAGGGAGTACAGCCAGCCATAGACAACTGGGACAGGACAGAGCCGATGGTTTGCTCCAGTGCGTGGATGTTCCAGGCCTGGCTTGGGCTGTGTCCCTGGGGAAGCAGCATGAAGATCCTTACATCACTGCAGCCTGTGTTGTTCACTGCTAATCAATAGAGACTTCTTATCCCTGGAGTTTGCAGTTTTTCCCCTGAGAGAGTATCAGCAAGTGGGATTTCAGAAGCACAGGCATTTGCTTTACCCTCCTGCCACTGAATTCACTGTGTGTTTTACCCTTGGGATCAGTAGGAGGAGAATTAGGCCCATACTGAGCTCTTTTGAAAATCCCACTCTTTAATGAAGAGAAAAATGGGATGTTGATGACTGTGTTCTAAAAGCTCTTCAGAGAAGACAGAATTTAAAAGGCACTGAAGAGAACAGAGTGTTGCAGTTGCCTGTCTGACCTGCCATTTCATCCCCAGATGATAGATTTTCCTCTGAGAATGATACTTTTAATTGCTTGTGAGATACTATGCCTCATCTAGCGAACATTAACGTGACAGAGCAGAGACTATAGAAAAGCTGGCAATCTGCTGTAACTGAATTTGGCTATTGTGAAGTTGTCTTTGTGTTGCAGCATGATAACAGAAAAAACAGGCCTATTTAGTGATTAACACAGAGACAGACTAATTGCCCTCTTTTTTTTTTTTTTCCATGAAGACAGTGGTTAAGTGAGCAGTCATAGCTCCCATAACAACAGACAATAAGTTTGAAAGAGCAGATGTTACCTCTTAAGATACACTCAAGTGAAGCACATGTTATATATTACTTGAGAAAATACCTGTCTAAGTGAAACTGTTCAGCTTGTTTTCTGCAGGAATATAGGCTAAACCATCATACAAGTCAGGAAATTTAATGATACCTTATTCTTCTGTTATGAAATGAAACAAAATGGATGACATCCACCCTTTGAGAATCCAGTACTCAAGACAGTCAAGGACAATACAGCCCCCACCCCCTGAAGTTTTGCTGATAGTAGCTGCAGAAAAAGTCAAAGATACGCAGTCCCATTTTTACACTAGTTCATTAATATCTTGGGATCCTTCATGTTGAGTTGGGGTTTTGCTCTTTTTCCATTGCCTGCATGGATTTTGCTTAATAGTGCTGTCACTTAAAGTTTTGTTCAGACTGCCCTTCTCCTCTTTCCTCATCTTCCTTGTTCTCAGCTCTGCACACTGTCTTCTGCGGGCTGATCCGAGAGTCTGATTTTTATGACACATGACTCATGCACTAAGGCTGCCTCTGGCACATGTGCAACCGCTTCAGTGAATGTCACTGTCTTTCATTTCCAGCTAAAAAGCAAAGAGAAGAAGGAAGTTCCTTCTCAGTGGGGGAAGCCCAGAGCTTCCTGATGTCTCTGCTATTTCATTTGCTCTCAGTGGATAGAGGAAGGAGTGAAGAAAATCCTCTGCTTGACTTCTGATTCTTTTTCAGACAGGTGAACAGCTGCCCTGGAGAAAGGTTTATTAAGGCTGGTAATGTTGGAACAAGACTCCAAGCTTTAAACACTCACCTCAGCCCATCTCCGGCTGATCCTGGACTCTAGTTCATGGAAGAATGTGTATGAATCATCTTTGTCTTCCAGCTGTGCTTTGAATGCTTTATGGGTCAAGTCCTGCTCATGACTTTTTAGATAAGCTTACAATAAGTGTGAAAATGCATGGTGCAGAGGCAACACTAATGCTTTTTAGCTGGTGGAGAGCTCAAAAGAAAATTCTACAGGAAATATGTGAAAGAAAGAGTGTATGGCTGTGCACGCACATGCTTTTACACTACAACGAAGGTTTAAGAGAAAAAAAGTAAAAATCAAGAACAGCACAGGTTATTCATCACCAAGATAAAACTCTCAAGGCAAAAATAATTAGCTATCATATGCTGGGAGAAGAAAAAATGTCCATGAGCGTGTATAAAAGTCCTTGTAACTTTTTCCTACATGCTCCATCTCACTCTTAGCCTGAGCAGGCATATGCCCATCTCTGTGAGCTTGGAGACAACCAGTTAAATCCCCACAGCACAGATAAACAAATGCATGAGAGCTCTACAGTGTAGTTAAGATTTAGTTTTTTTAAATATTGTATAGAAACTTGCATAATTTATAACAATTTCTTCCTTCTTGTAATTTGTTACTCACCTGGGATCTCCCGGTCTATGCCCAAGCTCACTGGGACATGCGGGTAGCACCTTGTGTTGAATGTTAAAGGGTCCTTTACAAGGGCTCTGCTGGACCTTTTTTTCCTATTTTTTGGCTTTCTGGTGCTGCCATGACCCAGCCGAAATGGGCATCTGGCGCAGGGAGCATGGTGAGGTGGAACGTACTCAACTGAGACGTGATTTTTATTTCTAACACTCGAGGGCACTGTTGGTTTAGTTTTACAGCAGTCACGGTCCCCCGCCGGCAAGCCCCCTCTCCGGATCCCACCGGCGAGAGCCTGGCCTGCAGCTTTCAGCGCTTTCGGGGTCCAGCCCGGGGTCCCAGCCCTCAGCTGGTATGGGACCTTTCCCTGAGATATGGTGCCTATGGCTGAGAGTGTAGAATAAGAGCTTGCCAAGCGCTGTTGCAAAATCAGGCCCATTGCAGTGCTTTCCAGCTGCTACCAGCACTTCACATTGAGTTATCTAAACAGGGATTTCAGAGCAGAGCTTCAGGACTTTTGATTTTGATGCCTCAAGCTTTAATGCATCCTAAAGCGATGTCCTGTGGACTAGGGGAATCTTGTTTTTCTCAAACCCCAAGTTTTGGCCTGTTCCAGGTAAAGATGTCCCACTGCTGTGCTACTTGACTCTGCCATTTCAGCCTTGCTTTTTGGCCCTTGTGGAGGTAGATGTGGCAGTTCTTTGCATCAGGAAGAATGAAACCTTCTCTATGTCCACTGGGATGACTTTGAAGACTTTAAATGTTGACAGGTTTGAAGCAGTTAGATTTACAAATAACACCTGTGCAGCAGTACTAGGAGATTTTGGAAATGCTGGGTTTATGTTGTCCCAGAATAAATATTTAGGAACAATTATTGCATGCTTGGACAACTTAACCCAATCTAAACAGTCTTACCACATTTCCCTGGCTGCCATCTGCTAAGGTAGACAATGTGCCTGAGAAAATGACAGACTGAAATGAGCTTTTTCTAAAATCTTACGGGCCCTTGAAAAGACACTCAGAGCCTATGGAGACCCTGAGCCTCTTCAGGAGTACGTTGCCTTTTGCCTCAAACATACCTCAGCACCTTAAAAAGGTGTTAACCGCTGCAGGCTCCCAATACTAGGGAGCACTTGGTCACTGCCCTCATCTCTCCTGGACTGGCCACTCTGCAGTCCTTTGGCCTGGCAGGAGAAGTAACATTGGCACAACTTGTCAGCTTTCTCCACTTAGTACAGTGGGCTCTGTGGGTTCTGAAGAAAAGCTGTGATACCAAACCTGTTTTCAACTGTCAGAGGGCTAACGGAAAGCTGAATCACCCATTTTTTGCTGAAACATGAACTCTCTCCAGCCAGATGTGTGTAACTTGTCTTTCGCCTCACACCCATCCTCTACTCATTTTCTCTGTGCTTGGAAATATGCTTCTACTTGTGCATGGATGCAGGTGGCGATCTTAGCACTAAGTGGCAAAAACCATTCTCTGGAACATGTGTACTGGACATTGGGGACCACACAATTGTTTCTGTCTTTTTTACTTCTGGTGAGCCTTGATCTGTGTTTGAAACCATCTGGGTGGCCTTATGCCAGCACACCGTGTTACTTAGTTTTGTTCTTGGAGATGTAACAAAATAATTCTAGCAATCAAGGAGGCCAGCAACAGACGAGGTAATTGATGCATTTATCGATGGCTTACTAGCTTTGAGCAGCAGGAACCACAGGATGAGACATATGCATTACATCTCTGCTACAGCTAAACTAGGCTGAACAACATCTGCTGTTGGGTTAACAGATGACAGATCAGCCAGACATTGATATGAACAGCAACATGCCAACAAGTTAGCGCTATTAGCAGCACTTCACACTCCAGTCCTTCCTGAAGCTGTTTAAAAAAATAAATTAAGCTAATAAATTTAAAGCAGAACTGGAGATCAAACTGAAAATGATATGGTCAAGTGGGCCTGGTGTGCTTTAAAACTTGAAGGCTGAATTTCCAACCTTCCTAGTGGCTTGCGACTTTTCAACAGCGAGAAGACAGCTAGGTGCTACTTATGTTGAGTGCAAATAGAAGCTCTGATACTTTTGCAGGCAAAGACTACACTTAGTTTTTTGCAAAGGAATCAATTTCTCAGCCTTGGCCGTTTCTAAAAACAGGTATGGATAACACCAGCTAATAGCCATGGGGTTTAGGAGTGCATCACCCTTGTGGCACCAGTAAAACTGAAGCATTAATCCAAAATCAAGTGTTTTTTCACTGGTATACAGGAGGAAGCAAAGTTATTTTATTCTTCAAAAGAAACCAGGGCTCTGCTGTTTTGAATTTCTCAGAAGATTTTGGTTCAGACCTTGTGTGTAATGCAGCCAACAGACTGACTCCTCGTGACTCCAAAGGGCGGGGATAGGGGTCATTTTGAGATCCTACTTGTCAAAAGTTCTTTGACTTCTCCTCCCTCCTCCTTTCTGTAATATCAAATATCAGACCTTGACGCTTCTGCACTCCTGTTCATGCAGGGAGGTGGGTCTCTGCTGTCACTTCCATTTTATGGATGGGAACTGAACACAGTTTGGACTTGTTGACACTTTTGAAGGAACAGGGAGCTGAAGCTGCCTTGCCTGGTGTCTGCCTCAGTGAATGAGCCTTCCTCTGAAAGTTCATCACTTCATGCAGCCCACTGTGTGCAATGACCTCATTCCTCCTGCTGAGCACAAAGACTTTTTTACACAATTTCATCAGACTTTTTACTGATACTACGATATTGCTTTTCAGACATTAGAATTGATTTTTCCCAGCACTGAGCTACTCCATGGGCTGAGATGAGCAGCAACTCCAGCAGTTCCTAGTCTCAGTGCACTCAGACTGTGTCCTCACTGAAACTCTTCCTTTTTCCTCACCTTTGAGGAGCCTTTGCAGGGGCTCTCTATCTTCCAGGGACTTGGGGAGATGTGGCAGATTCGGTGCCACTGGAGTCAGGTGCATATGTGTGGAAGGGGAGGGGAAGGGAGTAGCCTGAAGGGTCTTTAGGGCTCTGGTCTGAGCACTGGAAGCAATGAAAACCTGAGCCTTGGCCAGTATCAACAGCTTAAAGACACTGCTGCAATCCATACAGTTGTGCATGTTTCCTGCTCCAAACCTTATTTCAGACCTCAGAAAAATATCAGGCAATGCTCAAGAGGCTTAGCAGCACAATGTGAGATGTGATTTTTTTGTAGAGATGACTTCTTTACAATGAAAACCAGATGGTAGTCCCAGTGCAGTGATGAACTGTCAAATTTGTGGTGTCACTCAGCCTGACTGGCAGAGGCTGGTAAGGACCACAGAAACATACTGGGATGCTTAGTAGACTGTTACTCCAGCTGTGTCATACATACACGCACAACACTTCTTCCCTCCACCTTTTTCCCTGTGACTTAGCAGCAGCTGATTAGCTGAGTGGCAAGCCCATGAGCTAAGGCAGTGTATCAAATACATTACAAGTCAGATCTTCACAAGTACACACATATATCAGATACAACACAAGTATCAGACGCGTCTCAAGTCAGATCTTCTAGGCCAAATACAATACACCAATTTCACATATAAGATTAAGGATGCCCAACA
>WAAD01038776.1:181267-204375 GCA_013389945.1 Fregata magnificens
TCTAATTGTTCTCAGAGTTCTTGCTAGAAGCCTTTGCAGCTGAATGGCATTCTTCTGGAAAGAGTGCTCCCTGAATTGGTCCCCACTCTTTTCACTTGTTGTACCCTTTTGCACTTGGTAAGAGAGGTTATGGGTTCTTTTTGCACCGGACTGGAAGAGCAATATGAATTTTATAATGGTTTCACTTGGGAAGACTGCCTCTGGAAATCAAGATCACTTCTCTTTNAGATGAAGATAAAGGAAAATTCCCTAAGCTACAACTTCACTACAAATGCATCTGTTGCTGAGGACTGTGCAAACATCTGACTTGTCATCTCCACTGAGCAAAAGCTATGCCTGTGGCTGGAGCTTTAATGGCAATGCTTTCTCTTGGGACAGAAGTTGGGATAAATTCCGGTAACCCACCCCTCCTGTTTGTAGAATAACATTGGCTCAGTGTACACAAAAATGCCTTAAACTTTTAAGCACACTGCCCAGCTTTGAGCATGCTAAATTTGTGTCTGTCTTATGCAGCTTTCACATCCCGATCCTTTCCATGCAGCAGATAATTTTTTTTAGAACATCCATCAACTTTCAACCTTGTTGACATGCCTGATGCTACACAGAGTGTGGTGCGTTTGAGTCTCTGCAGCACAAAGGTGGTGAGCTGCCCCAGTTGTTTGAAGCCATATTCTTTCCTGTCTCCAGGCCGTACCTCCATACCTGGTTCTTGTGACCCGCCTCCTTCATAGACAACCCTTTCTTCTGTCCCTGGTTACATGCATAAAATGGTTGTTTTCCTACCACGTACTTGCAGATGAATTCCTAACTTCAGAGTCATCACATATTCTCTCGTACTTCTCCTGTTTGTGCCAGGCCCTCTCAGTGCGTGGTGATACCAACAGAATCATGGACACAGAATTTGTATTGAACCACGTTCCTGTACCAAATAAAAGTCGGCCATGTTCTTCCTTCCAGTTCTCCTTCTTGGACTCTTTCTCCTTGAAGAGGCCTCCATTTCCAAAGTGGTCCCGTCACATTGTTAGGGACACCTTTGAATAGGAGGGCGAAAGGAGACTGTGCCCTATGTGCTGTGTTAGGAATGGCTGGCATGGAGTAATAGACATCTGAAAACTTCAGGGAGTGAAGTGGGAAGTGCATGTTAGTTGTAGAAGGACACAAGGGAGAGACACGCAGCATGCCGGGGGTAGAACATCACTCTGGGCCTGTATTTGTATCAATATCCCATTTGCGGCCTTCCAGCTGCCCTGGAAAGCTGGAGCTTCCATGATGATGCCCAAGGTTTGTAGGAATATGATGGACACAGTGTGGGGCAGCAGGAGTCCCTTGGAAAGAGAAGCACCAGGAAGCCTATGTGTCAGGCCCTGCAGTTGAATCATCAGTAAGACTAAACATCTCTGACCTCTTCCTAGGATGTGGTACTCCCTTTTCTACCCTTCAGCCTCCACTCTGCCCTGTGATATAAAACTAGCAGCCCAAGGTAGCAGTTAGTGGTCTGAGATGCGGCACATTTGCAATCTGCTGGAAAAGACGGTGGACCATGAGATCAGGGACGCTTGCAGGGGTGCTCGCTCTTGGGGATAAGGGAGATGAAGGGCAAGTGGGCCTCTAAGGGGGGGTGGTCCTGGAATGAAGGACACCTGGATAGGGCATATATATCCTTGCCCAAAGTTACTGTCCAATCTCAGGATTCGAAGCTGCTTGTGCAGAATCTGAAGCAATCCTGCCAAGCTCTAGGACCTGTTAACCTTACATTATTGTAAGTGTCTGCACAGAATAAGCAGCTCTGAGTCTTGCAAGAATGACTGAAAAGCACAGTTCCCTCCATCTTCTCCCTAGAGATTGGACTTGGAGGTCTTCTGGACAGCACCACGACAGCCGAACAATGTCAGGACCATAGTTTGGCCATGTGGGGGTCTGATAAGTTCATAGTGTTCTCTTATTTGAAGAGGCCTCAGGCAGGCAAGGCAGACAGCTGAAGTGTCTAGACGTATGGTGCAGCTCAACACTGGATCCAAAAATCCCAGTCAAGACGCTAACAAACACCCAAGAGCGTGCTGCTCTACAGAAAGTCTGTGAGCCCTTCATTTGTGCATTGAGACATGGTGGTTTCCCCAGCCCGGTGGACTCAGAAGCTCTCCTCCACATCCTGGCAGCTGCTGTTAGCTCTCCTAACACACACCTGCCAGGGACCTGGCTCTGCAGTGTGCCTTAAAGGTAGATATTGCTATTGCACATGCCTGGTTTGCTTCACGTGTATATAAGGAATAACCCTGTGCACCAGGACAGGCTGGGGGCCAACCAGCTGGAAAGCAGATTTGCAGAAAAAAGCCTGGGGGTCCTAGCGGACACCAGGTTGAACATGAGCCAGCAATGTGGCCTTTACCGCAAAGAAGGCTAATGGTGTCCTGGGCTGCACTCGGAGGAATGTTGCCAGCATGTCAAGGGAGGAGATCCTTCCCCACAGCACTGGTGAGGCCACCCCTGGAGTGCTGGGTCCAGTTCTGGGCTCCCCAGTACAAGGGAGATATGGACGTACTAGAGAGAGTCCAGCAAAGGGCTACTAAGATGATGAAGGGACTGGGGCATTTCTCATGTGAGGAAAGGCTGGAGGGAGCTGGGACTGTTCAGCCTGGAGAAGAGAAGGCTCAGGGGGGAGCTCATCAACATATATAAAGACCTGAAGGGAGGCTGCAAGGACATCGGAGCCAGGCTCTTTTCAGTGGTGCCCCGTGACAGGACCAGAGGCAGCGGGCAAAAACTGAAACATGGGAGGTTCCTCCTGAACGTTGGGAAACCCTTTTTCACTGTGAGGGTGACGGAGCACTGGCACAGGTAAGCTGGAGAGGTGGTGGAGTCTCCCTCCTTGGAGATGTTCAAAAGCTGCCTGGACATGGTCCCGGGCAACCGGCTCTTGGTGGCCCTGCTCGAGCAGAGGGGTTGGACAAGCTAACCTCCAGCAGTCCCTTCCAACATCAGCCAGTCTGTCATTCTGCATGATTTAGTGTCACTGAAATCAGTGTTTCTCTTTTGGAAATATTTACTTTTTGATAACTGGTTTAATTATGTTATGAAAATGTTCTGCCTGAAAGGTTTGGGATGCTGTAACATGAACATATCACACATGTAACGTGTATATATTGGTTTGAAGTACATGCTGAATGTCATCCCAGGGAAAGGATGGCACAGAAACCATTCCTGATATTTGATGCTGTAAATATATTAGTGAAGCAAAACTACTGTCCTTAAAATAGATTGAAAAAAACCCCAGACATTGCCAATGTCTCTCTAAAGATATCTTTAGCAAAAAGTTAACAATTTTCTAGTGTTAAATATTTATGGGCATATGGGAACACCAGTACTGCCCTTCATCAAGATGGCTTTGAAAGAAGTTATTTGAGATGGCAAATCTGTAAGTTGGTGTGTGTGATATGAAAGGACTCAGGAAAATGAAATAACCAAATGAGGCGAAGCACATTTAAAATTATTGAAAGGATTTACTGCTTTTAATGCAGCTGTCAGGCAGACTAGATCTCTCACTTGGTTGTTGCTGTTGCCTCACTGCACTTTCATATGACAAGGCTCTGCTTTCTCTAAGGTTACTGACTGCTGCATCCTGATCGCATTGGATTCTGTGACAAACATCCTTCCCGCAATGCAAGAAACAGCTGGGCAGTGGCAGGGGAAGTCTGAGTCTCAGTTAACTTGAAAGATCCTATCTGACATGGATGCAATAGTTCAAAAGATCCTGGCAACGTAAGTAAATCTACAGCAACAAGATGATGGAGAAGGCTCCTGGTACAAGTAGGAAGACGGGCCCTTACTTTCCAAAAGGAGGGGTTTTATGGTTTGGTGAGATGTTGAGCTTGTTTAGCTGGCTAGTGCTGTAGGAAAGTCTCAGACCATGCTGCATGGAACATGAGCTCTCAGTTGCCAAACATCATCCAAAACACCATTTCTCCTCGTAGCCATCTGTGACTAACCGATAAAGGCTCCAGGACCAGAGGACATGGAAGAAACAGAGGCTCAGGCCAGACTTCAGTTGTAAATGTGATCAGTAGGCTGCAGGGCTAATAACCAAAGGAAAGAGCTACATCAGGTAAGCCATTCACAGTGCACAGACTTTGCTGGTCCTGCAGGACCTAAAGACTGTTCTGCTATGCCTTCTGGAGCTCCATCCACCAGGATTATTTAAGTACGTGGAAGCAATGAGTGCTCTTGTAACAATGTTGTTTTTCACTGGTGACAGATCTAGCCACAGAGTGGGCTTTCTTGTGCTGTAAAGCAGTTGGATACAATGGGACTAAGCACAGTGTAAATGCCAAGACAGATTACAGCAAAACAGACAGTTTGGAAAGGGTTGGACCATGGCCAGGCAACGCATATCTGTGCTGGGGAGCAGTGGGGCAAGACCCATAGCTCCTGGCTCTTTCCACACCCATCAGTGCCCCGGGGTAGGGTGCAGCCAGCTAAGTGTGTACCTCCCCAGTGGAACTGCTCTGCTTTGCCTTTGCAGTGGTCTTCCACACCAGCGTGCTGGCCATGCTCACCAGGGGCAACACTGCACATAGCTTGGTTGAGCCTTTTCCCCGCAATTCAGCACAGAGCCAAGCATTCAGCCTTGCCTCTGCAGAAACTGCCTGACAGTCGATGCTGGGAGCCGGGCAGCAGTGGAATTTTTCATTCCATTAAGTATTCACACTTTCTTCCCCTGTCTTGCTGTTGTTGTTTCTAAACATGACAGACAATAATCAGAAAACAAAAGCATTTAAGTTCTCTCCACTGGCAAAGCAGCACATTCACAACCAACATCAAAGGTGGGGTTTAGCGATCATTAGTGCAATACCACACTTCAACATGATCAAAGCAATCAGTGCCCAGACACAGTAAAGAAGATGGAGCTCTGATTCAGCTCCTCCATAAAAGCCAACAATAAAGAGATCTGGGGAGAGGGTGAGAGCACAGTAAGTATATGAGGGCATGCTGTTGAGATATCCTTTTACATCAAAACCAACTCTCATTTCATATCCAATTATACCTCTGAGCTGTTCAGCCCAACATCACTGTCATCTCTGGCTTTCAATTGACATTGCAAATTGTGGAATAGAAAAAGCTACTATAAAGCATGTCTCAGCTGAAATTCCTCCTGAAGTTTGTCACTGCAGATGGGTAACTCTTTGAGAGCTGGGATACTTGCTCTGGCCTTATTGATGCTGCCAGCCAGCCACATTCCCATTTGGGTGAGGAGCTCTTTAGCTACCGCCTAGTCAATGAAAATAGCCTTTTTGCTTATCATCTGATACAGGGTAGAAAGCCCTGAGCACAGGGACAATGGACTTTGCGCTGTTGGATGTCCATAGTCCAAGATGTCCATTGAAGGCAGGGTAGAGATGTCATTCACCAGGCCGCCGTAAGGGACTGATCCTTTTGTCTCTTGGACTTGTGCAGCTCAGGCTACAAAAGTGCACCTGGAAAATCCCAGAGGAAGCCCTTGCCTTCTGCCTGAGTGGGGGCACCTCTGAAACACCCAGCTTTGTCTTAAAATCCTCAAGATGTACAGACTCTTCTATATGCCAGGGGCATTGTCCCAGCGACTAATTACAGCAGTTAGATATTTGTGCCCTGTTCTCTGAATTCAGGTTCAAGCTTACTGATTTGTGGGGTGTGGGGGGGAGGCTGGGAGAGCTTGTGGTTTGGGGTTTGTGGGTGGGAGGGTTTTCTGGGGAGGTGTTGGGTTACCAAGACCTCAGATTCTGGAAGTCTGGTCCCAAAGTACATAGCCCGCGACTGTGACTGAGTCACTCTGTCTTCTCTTGTGTAAGCTAAACTGTCTTAAGCCCTTCTCTGGAAGATGGATTTTCCACACTCCAAATGGCTTGTAAAGAAGATGCTCTAAAAAGTATTTCAGGGGGAGAATACAAACAAAAGATCAGACCCAGTAAAAAGAAAGATGTTCAGTGACAGTTTGCAGAGCCGGAGACTTGTCTGGAAGCAGCAAAGCATCAAGAAATACTGGCATGTTGTGTTGACAACAAATTAAATATGGGTTTGTCAACTGCTAAGGGAGTAAGAAAGGGAAGTAATTGAGTCATGTGCGTTGAAGAAAAGGAGCCATGGGAAGTCACAGAGGATACAGAACAATTCAGTAAGAGAATGGGGATGTTTTGCAGGGGGATGAAACTACTTTGCTTAAAAGGATGAGATGGGTAATAAAGTTTGAGGCAGAGAAGTGCTCATCTGTGTTGGCAGTGAGTGTAAAACTGATGTTTCACTTACTCCCACAAAGCTTCATCAGTATACACAAGCGAGTAATGCAGCTCTTCATCTCTATCATGAAATGGCTTCAGGTGGATAGCATTCCCATTTTGCTTTATAAATACCCACTCTCTTCTGGGTAACAGCAGTATAAGCTGTTCTATCTGCTGGAGCCTCTTTAACTTCACCTACCTCCTATTTCCAAAGTAAAATGGGTTTTCTTTCCCAAAACTCCAAAGTCACACAATGAGGGAGTATAGTGGCCTGTGGCTCTTCAGCACGGAGCCAAACACCCATGTAATTCCTGGAAAAAGCAGGGTATGGAGGTATGGGATCCTTGGGGGCCGGCATGCAGAGCGGAGGGTGCACGCCAGCAAGCAGACAGTGCTGGGTAGAATTACAATCTGACACAAAAGGTACCTGGGCACTTTTTGCTGCTCTAGTCTTCCGCTGTGAGCCCCTTCCCCTCTGCCAGTACTCTAGGTCCTTCCCTTTGGAAACAGAAAAAAGCAAACATGCTTGGTTGTGATCTCCAGCCTGATGGGCAGAGCATCCTCCTGAGTGGCCCCGACTTATACAAAGCAGGAGATGACCATGCTGAACAAGGCACTGCCAGGGGTTTTGACCTCATCTTCAAATAACATAGGTGACAAATTTGAAAATTGATCTCCATCCCAGCCAGGGATGCACAGCAGTGCCTGGCCACACTGTGCAATGCTGACCAGCTCAGTTCTGCTTATGCTTGTAGCCACTGCTGAGGCCACTAGGACCTGCATCTGCAGACTCTGGCACCGAAGGCTGGAGGTGGGCATGCAGCTCCAGCATATTTAGCTTTCTGGGGCCTCAGCTTCAAGGACTTGGGTGCCCCTGTCATCTTCAAACTGGGATTTTAGCTTTCCAAGTTGCTTGCAATTTCTGAAGAACATAGCCAAGGCTCTCCACTGGAGCAAACTAACATGGGTCCTCTTGCCCAGTGGGATCCTGGCTGAGAACTGTCTTTCTCCATTATTCACTGCTCAGTCCCCTTCCTGCTCTGCCCATAGCCAACTCATCTATTCAGTGTGTGCTTGGGGGACAAAGTGGAGCGTTCTGATTTATAAGTGTGAATTAAGGCATAGAAGTGCAGTTTTAAGTTGTTCTAGCTCTGCACAAAAGGCAGTGTCTCCTTTTCCACACCTTCCAGTGGAAAAGTGCCTCTCCCTTGGGAATCCTGCCTGCTAGTGCTGGGGAAGTGGGCTGCAGGTCAGGTGGTGTGGTTCTGCTCACATTATTCACTGGGGATTGTCTGCTCCACTCTGCTCTCCTCTGCAGGAAATATGTAGTTAGTATTTTTATATGATCACCTCAGATGGCCCTTCTGCATTTGTGGCATGGTGGGATTGTGCCTAGGACTTGATTTCTGTGCAAAACAGTAATATGTCCCCACCTCGATCAGCACCACTGCCCTTTCTGCTCAGACCCTGCATCCAGGCAAAGGCAATTAAGGGAAGATTCCTGTCTCTGCTGCAAGTGGAGAGGAACAGGTGGAGCACTGGCACAGAGAGTGGCTCCTCTTTCTCTTCCTTCACAGCCAGGGTAGCAGAACCCAGGTGTACTGGATTTTCATTGGGTAACAGTGAAGCAATACAACTGGTGAGAAAGGACCAGCAGTTACCCATTTTCCAGGAGGTGGCTGTTTACCTGATGCTGTCTGTTTAGGACTGTACCTAAAGCTACCCTCAAATTCAGACTTTCTGTGTAGTCTGATCTGTGCCCAGAAGAAATACAGAAAGTTTCCCTGTCTGCTGATGATTTTTGTGAATCTAACCATTGTACGAGAAGAGATGCAGTAGCTATGGGACAGCTCACCCTTGCAAAGGATGTGCATACAGAAAAAAACATTTGGTATGGTCCTACAAATAAAATAAAGGGGCATCTTCCTCAGGGCTTAGGTCGCTTGTGATTCCCTGTTCCTTATGCCGAAGTGGACACAAATTTGTCTTGCCACTCACCAGCAAGTAAATTTGAGTGGTGTAGATAGTTTTATGCAGCAAGGGTATGCAGAGCTTGACTCCAAGCTTATGTACATGTAATACCTGAGGTAGCATGAGTGCTGCTGGCAGTGCTCTGAGACAGCATAAAGCCTTGAGGGAACCCATTCCAGCCTACACATCTTCCCAAGCAGATTTTCACATCCTCTGTGAGCCCCAGGTTATACTGTTGCTTATTTACATGAATAGCCAGAGGTGTAATGTACCCCATACGATCCCACAGGGGCTGAATCCCTGTCCTGAGAGCACGCTCATGGGCAGAGCTGACACCGTCACTTGACTCTAAGTGCAAGGCTACATACACTGCAGGAAAAGGCAGATCCCATGCCTCCTCCTGCTTTTTCGTGTGCCTCTCTTTTCTCCAGCAGCTAGAGAGACTCCAATGCCCAAGCACCAGACAAGGTGTTTGCCTGGAACAATAGCATGTGCTGTTCAATGACCCTTTTTCCATCTTCCCCAAGGAAAAGGCTTGCAGACCTGAGGAACAGAGACAACAAAAGAGGAGCTACTGAGTGCAATAGTAATAGAGGGTTTGCAGAATGAGTTTGCAATTAGGGGCTGGGGAGGAAGGGACATGGCTGGTCCCACCAGAGGGCTTGACTCCTCTCTCCCCAGAGGTGCCCCACAGGACTGTGCCCTGGCTGCTCACAGTAAAGGCAGCTGTGCACACAGGCTCACAGTTGCCACAGAAGTGGCCTGTGCCCCATTGCTCGGCACCCTTGGCCTGTCCTCTGGCCACCCTGACTGCAGACTCATGCTCTGGCCCTGGCAGTATGTCTGTCTTTCCCCTGGTGGAGAGCTGGAGAGACTACCTGGCCTTCGCACACAGAGTTGAAGTATGAGATGTGCTCATGTGTAATCTCCAGGTGGACGGTGGGGAGAAGACCACAGGGAAGTGTGGGTGGGTGGGATGCAGAGTGTGCCCACGTGCCAAGCAGCCCCACTGCAAGGGGGAGGTGCTTACAAGCAGCAGTGGTCCTGCTGGAGAAGGAGAACACTTTCCCCACAGAAGAAGCAGGCACCAGCTGGGAATTCCTGGGAGGCAGATGCACCACGATGGGAGGGTGACACCACTAACCGCAACTGTGCATTATCTTTCAGAGCAGTGGTTTATTTGAAACCTGTTTCCAACTGACCTGACAAATTCATTTCCAAGGCAACAACAGATGGCAGCAGACAGATGGCTCAGTAATTTCAAAGCCTCTCCAGAGAAAGGAAGTGTCACTATAAGCCTGCACTATCTTGGCATTAGGAAAGAATGGGATCTTAACATCTGCATTAGCTGAAAACAGTGTTAGGAGGACATGTTGTAGGCTGGATTTTTTTAGTTATTCTCATGTTCTCCACTGGCATAGCTCCACGATTCTCAAACCTTCTCCTTATCTCGAAATGGTATTTTAAGCCAACATTTACATGACTTATTTCATGACTGTAGATGTTTTCTCTGCATCATCTTGGTCAAACCATGTTGTTGCTTGGTGCCTCAGTTTCTTGTCTGCAAAACATAGATAAAAATCCTCCACTGGTCCTGTGCTTTTAGATTACAGACTCCCTGACAGAGAATTTTTCCATATTTTTCTTTTTTTTTTTTTTCTTTCTTTCATGGTGCTGGACTCTACTTTGGCTGGAACCTTATCCCATGCAAGAAACAATGGTTGGAGGGCTGGATTCCTTTGCTACGAACACATGAGTAGGGGGACCTCAACTTAGACTGCTTTTTTGTTCTTTGCCTTGCTTTATTGGGTTTTTTAAATTTATGTTGGTAAGGGTTTGCTTTTCCTTGTTGCAGTTTTACTGCTGCCTGTCCCCTCCCAAGATTGAACCGACTCTTTTGACAGTTTTTTTCCATTTTCCTCTTTTCTTGGGTATTTTGTTGCTGTAGCTTTTTGAAAGAATTAAGTTTGTCCTCCCCTCTGCATTCTCATTGCATGGTAGAAGGCCCATCAAATGCTAAAACCAATAAATAAAAAATTCCTTTGCTTTACTAGAAGTGACCTCTTCTTACTGAAGCCAGGTTGCATTCATTCTCCGCTCTGACCTGTCCTCCAGAGTACATGTAACTTTCTCATCTTCTGAGAAGGTCATCACACACGATCAAAAGGAATCAAAGGGCTGGCTCTGTCTTGTCATCTGGTGCACACCCATTAAGCAGAGTCAGGAGAGGTGAGGCATGTGGCACAGCATAAATTCTGTCTGGGGTGAAATGGAGAGATTAAGTCATGGGTATGGATAAGCATCTTATTTCTCTCACCTGGGGTAAATCACAGCTCAACCCAGTGGACTTATACGCTTATGAAGTTTGTGTAACTGAAAGGAGCATCAGACCAGTTTTCCTTGTTCCAGGAAGCCCATTCCCTCCATTCCATCGTGGCTGTACTTCAGGGGTTAGAAGGCTACCCTGAACTTCCCCTTCTCCTTTGCTAGTGAGAGCAAGCTTGGCCACTTCGAGCTGCTGGAGTTACAGAAAAGGTTTGTCTTCNGTCAGAGGGAAAGCTATAAAGGTATAGACAAAATGGAGGTGAGAAGATCCTTGTTGTCATTGAGTAGAAGATGACATTGAACACAGAATGAGAAAGCAAACAGCGTGAGCTTTATTGTCCTGTGGGAAGATGCAAATGGGGTGAGGAAAGAACAAGTCCTTAGGATGAAGCCAGTGAAAAGTGACATAACCTGAACAAAGCAAGGGATGAGCTGAGGAGCAAAATATGGCAATGCCCATTGAAACTAGCATGCAGAAAATGACTGTGCTGAACTTCAGCAGTTACCACAGGGCTGTACACCGATCAGAAAACCCTTGGGTGGGTATTGCGATGCAGGCCTACCAGACACAAAAGGCTAGACCACCCTGAAAGGGAGCAGGACTAGTGCCTGTATGCAAAGATGGGTTTCGCACAGCTGTGACACGAAGGGGCAGAGGTGTGCTAGGATGGAAATGACAGGCCACTGCAGGCCTCCCATAATGTGGAAGGGGGTTATATCTGCCTTTTGAGATACGCAGGTCTGGGAAAACTCTGGCTCTGCTTGCTGCTGCAGAAAGGATATACAAACTTAGAAGGCAGGAGATGCTGGGAGCGATGTAATTTTGTCCACAGTAAGTCTTCTTACTGTCCTGCTACCTCTCATCTTTTCCCATCAGGACTCAGCAGTAAGAGCTATCCTGCTTACAGAATGTACCCTAAGATCAAGCAGGATCTGGGGGCTGATGGATGCCTTTATGTCCCTCTAGCAGAGAGCTGGGCTTAGGCTTACCATTGTTCATCCAAGTGATGGTTTTGATCCTGGGCTGGATGAAGAGGGCAGGCTTCCACTGAGAGCAACGGTGTCTGCTATACAACAGAGTTTGCCTTGCCAGTTGAAGGAGGGACCTATAAAAAGGCATATGAGTGACCGTGGGAGTTGGCACAAGCTACTGTAGATGGAAAAGACACCAGTCCCCAGGTGGACTTAAATCCAAACCTAGAAGAAGAGGGACTGAAAACCAGTTTGTGGACTGGGAGAAGGGCAGGGGAAGAAGTACAGCAGCCTGACCTTCTGGGAAACCATAAATTGCAGTCTCAGGTCCAGCAAACATCCAGCTGCCTCCACGCAAGCTGCGAAATTAGAGAATTAACTGCTGGATCCGTCAGAGAGATTCAGAGTAAAACAGAGACATCCTGCAAATATTCAATAAAGCCAAATGCAGGCTGTTGATGCAAATACGGCTTCCATCATCAGAAACAAAGCGGGGGAGCCCAGTAACTGCTCCAAAGACACTGGCAAAAATTATGCAGCTGAAGCCAGGTTATTTTTCTAAAGTATGTTATTGACTTGTTGTCCCGTGAAAATGAGATTTTCTGCCAGGAGTCTACCTCCAGCCAGGAGCCTTCCCTTAGCACACAGGGAGCAGGCGCTGCTCTTAGCAGGCACCTGGCTGTGAGGGTAATTGAATAGTGCAGTAAAGCAGGTTTGGGACTCACCAGCACTCAAGGGCTTTAAAATGAGATTAGACAGTTCTTTAAAAAACATCAGCTGTAATCTAGCCTCTAAGGAAAATGCTATTGCTGGATGACATTTTTCCGGGTGTTTAACAGGCAAGGAGGTAGAGCAAACACGTCGTCTCTGCTGCCCAGCGCAGTATTGGCAAGTCTTGACCATGTGCTTGGAGGCCTGGTGATCACCACAGGTAGGAAAGGAAATTAATTCGTGTCATATGCCACTCATGTTCTCCTATTAAAGCTTCCTTAGAGAAGGCTTTAAAGTTTCCAGGTGCAAGAAGAGTCAGACGAGCTGGACTTGATAAGACACTCCTCTGTACTTACAGAGGTTATCAATCATCCTGCACATTGTCACACACGACATAAGCTCTTTCCACTTGGGAAAGAGCAAGTAACTCCCTTCCTTCCCAGTTGGTGAAGGTGACTTGTTGGTAGTATTTGTGTGTTATGTCCAGAGCTTGGCATCAGCCTCATGAGTTTGCCTTGTAATTCTGATAAGCCAGGAGCAGATAACTCATTGGAAGAGGAATTATCATGGTAGATGTTGGGGAATTTTTATGGTACCCCTTGAGGGGAGTTAAACACACTTTTGTGCTTAAATATAAAAGAAAAATTTAATGAACAATGCACTGGGCAGAGTCCTACGGCAACAAGCGGTTCTACACGGAGTCTGCAAAGATGCATGACAAGCAGATTCCTTATATACACTTGCACCAGCACCAATCCCGAGAGCGGTTGCATGGGGCACCTTAGCCCAGCTATGGGTCCATCCCCCAGCCCAGCTCTGCTGCGCAAAGGTGGCCCCTGAGCTTGGGCCCCTGACCTTGGCTCCCATTCCAGGATGGCTACAAGACAATGCTGAGGCTGTTTCGTATCGCATCACCAAGGGAAACTTCACTCCCTTGCAAGGAGTCCTTCTGTCTCTGGCATTCCTGCATCCAACCAGTTTAACTCCTTCTTGCAGTTGGGCCTTCTTGCCCTCTGTGCCACGTCATTCTTCAGTCACAAATTACCACTGCAGAGCAGTTACAATTAGATTTTCCCCTTCATAGATTAAACTGGCTCATGAAGGGGTCTTGTTAGACTCTTAAAAAATATTCCTGAGGTGCATTTTAAATAGGGGGACAGAGACTCTGAACTGGGTTTTGTGTCAAGAGAAGAGGCAATGTATGCTTGTTTTGACCAGTACTGTTAAGGAGATGGGCTGCAGCCATTCACAATTTCAGGCCTGCTTTGGAAAAGGGGAGCCGAGGCCAGACTGTTGCAATTGTTTGAGAGGTACTAGACACAGCATGTGCAAAACAGCACATGCACAGACTGGCTGTGACATGTCATGTATCCCCACCTCTGACCCCTGTGCTGTAAAATGCCACTGACATAAGCCTCAGAGAGGCTGTGTGCATTGCCCAAGGTCACACAGGATATGTGTCTGAGCTGGAAATGGTGCCCTAGTCCCCTGGGACACCACATCTCAACAATACCAGCCTTCCTGTTACCCTTAGCCTGGCTTTTCTCTGCTTAAACACTAGCGCATGTTCCCATTTCCCCTGTAATTAATTAGCAAGAAAGAATTTATTCTCTGAGAGAAAAACCATCTTTCTCAGCCTGCTGTGTGTTTAGACAACTGTCAGTCTCCTGAATAAATTGATACAATGACTATGCTGAATTTTTTAATCCTTATGGAAAATAACCACTACAGTTTCTATGTGTGTGTGTGTGTGTGTGTCTATTAACTTGACACCTCCCCAAGGAAGATGGGAGCTGTTAGCCCTGAATAGGCAGTGGACTTCCAGGCAGTGACACAGGGCTGCTGGCGCCTTGCTGGTATCATGCATTTCTCTACCACCTTGCAGGTGAGGAAATTCTGCTATGGAGCATGCTGTCTTGCACTGCCCGGAGCCCTAATCTCATCCTCCCATGGACAATGCAGTCCATGGTGCCCCCAGGCAAGGAACTGATCTGCAAGGAGTGGGTTTGAAGAGCACAGGACAGATCCCTGCCCATGCAGCCATCCCTGTGGTACACAGAGGACAGCTGCCCTTACATGCCATTATCTTTTTTATGGCTACACTGTTTTAAAAGCTGGTGCATCTTCATTCTTGCAAAGGCGTGGTATTCCTGTGTTGATCCTGGTTTGCTGTGCTCTCATGTCAGTCTCCAGTAAAGGCCAGAGCTGATGGCTTCTAGGACCACTAAGCTCTTGCTCTGCAGGCTCAGTTGCCTGTGAACTGCTGTTGCACTAACCACAAAAAATTCAGTGAAACAGGTGGTGCCATCTACTGGGAATCAAGATTTTTACTTCTGTTTGATTCACAGACAAGACCTGGAATCTAATATAAGGCCATCAGTCAGACTGCCCCCAGGCTTTATCTGGCATCTTTGCAACAAGATGTTCACGGGTAGGAGGCAAAAACCATTCACACTGGCACCATTACAAGTCAGGATCCAAATTCAGTCTGTCTGTGTAGAAATTTCTGTGGGACTCTGGTGTGGCATCACACCACCACAAATTACTGATGCAAGAGCACATGAAAGAGCCAGGAAGAACTACTTCTGCCTTTTTGACCTGGGGGAAGAAAATGTTCATCCTGCTGTGGCAGAGTGGAGATTAAATGCCCTGCAGCTGTGACAGACAGGTGCAGGGTTTTATGGAGGGCTGATAGCAGGGGAAAGCACTGAGCTTGCAAAAGAGCTCTTGGAGAGATTCTCTGTTATGTTTTTACCCAAGATGTTTTCCAAAAAGCTTGATAGAACACCCTTACAAAACAGCATATAATTTTGTCACTAACCTCTGCCTCAGAGCCTAAAGCATCTGAGGAGCAGGGAGCTCTGCAGACTGGGGAGAGACCTTTTGGAGTGCCCCCGTCCGAACACCTGGGATATTGCATGTGGCTGTAGTTTTGGTTATGACACAGATTGGTTCAGACTGCTCAGCAGCCCCTGTATCCTTCTGAGCAGCAATTTTTCTTTGCTGTTCAATGAGATACACATTTTCTGGTCCATAATACACATAACCAAATGTTGAGCCAGGTTTTGCTGCAGCACGCTGCCATTTTTTCAGATGCCTCATTGATAGAAGCTTTAACAAACCATTTGCTACTGGCCTAAGTCTGTCCCCACTTAATTCAGTGAGAGAATTATGATGAATGCCTTAGAAAAATCCCTTCTGAACTGTAACTTTCTCTCTTTGTAACATTTGGAGCCTCACTCCCTGCCTCCATGTATTGCTAGCAGCTTTTGTCTAACAAGCAAGAAAGCAATTAATTCCTGATATTTTAGATGCTGTCCCCAAAAGTTATTTTATATGAGCTATTTTCTGTATTAGAGCTGCAACCCTCTGTTTTGCTCTCTATAAAAAGTTCCAAATCAATCCAGTTGGCCTAGACACAGGAATTCATCAGGGCCATATAAATGCTTAAATGCCTTGCCAAATAGACCTGAGACATTTTCAGAGCAAGAGATTAATATATGGTTTGGATCCTGACTGGATCTGCAAGGCAGATACAGCATGGAGGTATGAAGGTGCACTCCAAACCCTAGTCTAGCAAACTTCTGTTTAAGTGAAATGCAGAAATGGAGGGACTTGAGAGCATCCCTTTCCAAGATGCTCTGCTGCGAACTGGGATGGGCGAACTTCTTGCCATGTTCAGTGTCCATTTACCAGAATAGGACCTTGAAGCTGGATTTCCTCATTGATGGGCTCTTGTTTAAAGATGGATCATTCATCTTTCTGCTCTCTGTTTTGAGGGGTTTGTTAGGCTTTTTTTTTTTTTTAATCCAGCTGTCTACCCTTGCTGCTCTTACATGTGCCTGAAATAGTTCCCTGATGTCAAAGAGGCTGTTTTGTGTTTGGGTAGGAAAAAGAAAACAAAAAACCACATTAAATTTCTTTGACTCCAAGTGTGGGGTTTTTTTTTTATTCTCTCTGAGACAAGTGTCACACATTCAACAGCCCAGATAAAAACTGAGCAGCCTTCTGGTCTGTAGATCTTTCAGTCTTGTGACTTTTTTATGTATAGGTGGGAGAAAAGCCCTTTCAAAATTTCTTACCTGAAAATCCCAGCCTGAAATACTACTGTTTCTGGAAGAAGCCAAAAGCATCTGTGGGAAAATTGCCTTTGGAACTCTTTTGCAACTGTTTAATGTGAGTTGCTGCTTAATGGGAAGAAGGCAATATTGTCCCGATTCTTGTGCTCCCAGGCCATTTTAGGAGTTTTAGGGGTTTTTATACGCAAGACTGGTTTTCCCAAAAAATACTGAGACTTGTAGCTCCCCTCTTAGGAAGACCCAAACACATACTCCAGTGCGCATAAACTCCCTTAATGTTCTTCCCATTCTTAATCCTTGACATTGAGAGGATTTAAGTGCCCCCTTAAAAGGAAGAGCTAGGAAAAATTCTTGATTTGGAGAAGAAATGTAATGCTCTTGGCCTTAGGAAGCAGAAGTATACTGCTCTTCTGAAAACCATACGTAAGAGGGAGAGGGGACAGGGGTGAGAGGAAGTCAAGGGGGTGAGAAGGCTGGGGAGGGCAAGTGGGGACATCACACTTAAAATGAATTCCTGCTTAACCATGATGTCAGTCTGTGTGTCACAAAGCCTCTTTAGATACAATTTTAAGTGAAAACATGTTTGAATAATTTGTGTCCTTTCTTTCAAAAGGATAAGTAGTCTCAGAAAAAACCTTTTTTTTTCTGCCAGAAGTGGTTTATTTTTGAACTGTGAGGCCTGATGCCATTCTTGTCTACGTAACTTTCACATTCATGAAAATAGTTTCACTGGCTCTAACAAAGTTGCTCCTGATTTGCACCAGTGTCCAACATCCCACCCAAAGAAGAGTTAGAGGGGAGAAGCAGGAGGGAGCCCAGCACCAAACAAGAATGTCCCCACAGCCTTCAGAGCTGGAGCTTAAAGCAATATAAAGCATATGTCATATCCCTTGCCCTCTGAGCCAGTGACCTCAGAAACTCCAGTTTATACACCTTCACCCTTCCTTTGCTAAAAGGAAAGGGAAAAGATTGTCATGGTACATTAACATGAAGGCTGTGCATGCAAGTGGCTCCAGGGAGATTTATAGCCATGGAGCTTTCTTAACAAATAGCCCTTGAAATAGTGCTTTGGGAGGGGAGAAGTCAATCTCTCCTGTAGTACCAGATGGAATAAGCAGCTGAGATTTTTTTTTCTCCTCTTTTTGTGATCCAGGGAGAGTAGAGCTGGACTTGTCTGAGTTGCCTCACAGAGGCAGTGGTAATACTTACCCGCTGACATTGGTTTGTTCCTATGTAGCCCTGGAGCATTTGCTGGGGGTAGAGGGGGATATTGCCTCCTCCTTCCCCTCTGTGAGGAACAGCTTTTACTAAATGTTTCTGGGGGGGAGTTGATCAGCTTGAAAAACATGATAGAGGGTATCAGGAGCAATGGGGAGACTTGTACTGGTTTCAAGTGCTTTTGGGCCAAGGACCTAATTCAGGCCAGTACAGGCTGAATTTTGCATGCGTGCTGAAGCCCTGCCAGTGTGGCAGGCAACAGCACTTTTCAGCAGCAGCCTGGTTATAAGCACGTGCTAACAAAGCCCTTGTGGCCTAACTCAAATGAATGATTAACTCTGTGTCTCCCTGGGCCATGTGGACCATATGCCTTTGATGGCTGGTGCTGCCTGCTCTGTGAGCACGGTATTCATAGCCGTTACCTCTCCTGACCCAGCCTGAGATGTGACTTTTGATGCTGCTTTCATGAAGGCTCTTGCTGAAGGTGGCCTCACTGGAGAGTGAGCTCTGCTCTGCCATGTGTGGGGGTCACCAGGAGCTGCTCACACATGCATGGGCCAGGCTTTTTGCCACAGGAGCCTCCTCATTTGGTGACACAAGCACATAAGTGAACATGAAGCAGAGGGCGTGCATGACCCTCTGTTCCAACAACATGCTTTGTCATGGCAAATGGCGGCACAGGTTGCACACACTCCCTCCCGCTGCTGACTTTGGGTGGCACTTGTGCCCTCTCTGACAGGTAAGGCTTCTCTGGGACCAGCTCACTGCTGGCACCACTTCGGGGAAAACGTGATGAAGAGAGAGTGCAACAACACTATATTTGAGTCGCACAGAAAAGGACATGCAGGACTTGCTTGATCAAAGAAGCAGTAGGCTGACAGTAATATAATACACACCTTGGAAGTGTTCCTGCTTCAGGTGGTGAGTAACTCTACATACTGGATATGGTACAACAGAGGGGAAGGGAGGCTCATGACATCTATCTGCTGTCCTTCCCCAAGTACACTTTCCTGGAACTAGAAACATCACTCAGCAAGCCTACGTGAAGCTGTGTCAGACTAGCAACATTTCCATGCTGTACCTGTAAATTATGCTGTGCCTTCTGGTACATCTGCACAGTAAGTATTTGTATAATTTGAAGAGAAGGGGGGGAGATCCCAGCCTAAAGCCTTTGCTGCCCCTTCTTCTCCCCATGACATCTTTTGGTGGAGCGCCACGCAGTCCTGCCCATTCCCCAGCTGGCCACGCTCGGAGGACCCTGGAGACCCTGGGATGTGATTTCTGGCAGGAGTGGGTGAGCTGGGTGCCTTGGAAATTGAAATTCAGGTTAGCAGCATCACGGGACCAATTTGTAAGTATTGCATTCAAGTGGCAAATAAGTCTTGTTTCAAATGCAACCTCCTCACGTGGGGTTTAGCAGCCTAGGTTGGTTGCAGGAGTCCTGAGGAACCCAGTGATGTGAGACTGCAGTATCATGGGGTCAGGCTTCCAACTCTGCCTCAGCAAAGCATTGGCACCCGTGTCTAGCTTTTCAGCACATGAAAACCCTTGTTGGCTACTCTGCATATTTAAGGATTGCAGCGAACAAGGGCCAAAGCAGGGTAAAGCCAAAGGACTCTCCGTGCTTTTCAGATCTGATAGTTAGAGTGCCCATTTCCCTTCTGGGATGACAGCGCCATGCTTGCAGACTGATTCATGCCATCAACCTGTCTGCTACCAGGTACAACAATTTGGAAATGGATCTGTTTTAACTCTTACTGTGGAGGTGACATTCCCTTAGACACTAAACCCTACTACGTGACTTCTTCAGAGATCTGTGGAATTGGCACAGGCTAGAATGACCTGGTGGGGATAATCCTGCAGGGATGCATTTTCTTGAGGTTTGTCAAGCTGAGAGCACCACACAGTATGCACATGGGTTTGGTTTTTTCATCTCCTGCTCTTAGATCATAGGTGTGTGTGGAAATCAGGGGGCCTAAGAAATCCCCTCCTGTTTTAAGTCCTTTCTTATTTCACTCTGGCGCCACGTGCCTTCGCTCCCTCACATACTTTTTGTGATCTTTATCTCTGTGAGTACATTGTCACAGGCCAGACTTGAAAAGGGGACTCTAAATGGAAATCAGTAAACAGGAATTGCATGTAAAGGACCAAGTGGTGGAGACATGGTTGCCCATCACCATGCATTGAGTATGTGCCATAAGGAAGGAGTTTGAGTGCTTTAGCTTGTCCTCTGGGACATCTATGTGATGAACAGGTGAAGTCTGATGGTCAACAAGTGTTCAAATGCTATTGAGAAGTCCAGGAAAAAGAGATCAGATGACTTGGTCCCTGCCAAAAGGACATTATCCAACAGTTCTCTGAAATGGTTTAATTTCTACACGGTAGCATGAATGCAGGTTGTGCAGGGCTGAAGATTAGCTTCACTTCAGTGAGCTGCTGGTGGCCTTGGCTATGCCTGTTTGTGTCAGGAAGGGCAGGTTTGTCTTTGAGAGGTATTTGTCTGAAATGGAGGTATTGCATGTTTGAAGGAGAAAGGGCAAGATGGATCACTGCTCTGAATGACACACTGGCTATTTCAGTGAGGAGCAACACTGCGTGCTTTTGACCCTTGCAAGCCAGGAAGGGCAAGAGTTGAATTTACATCTTTTTGAGTCTGCTGTGTGAGCATCATGGGCACAGAGAAGGCCAGCAGCCTACCAGTCAGGGAGTGCAAATTGTGTAGGAGGCATGCTGTTTGAGGGTCCTGAGACAGTCATCAACCCTGCAGCTAGTGAGTATCACTGTTCCTTGCCATAGGAAAATAGTTCTGATGAGGTTTTCCTGCCTTCAGAAGATTTTTGGTGCAGGATTTGGTAGCTCCCATGGAGGTAAATAGGGCTTTGTATTCTTAGTCTACATATTGTCTTCCCAAGCCCAGAGTCACATAGTCCTTGGTGACAACCACAGTTTTCATAAAGCATGCACTGATAACAGCTGTGATCATGAAGAAGAATGTGAAAATGGGATTCATCAAGTACTCAAAACCAAATTCCGCCTCTATTTATTTTTATATCTGATATTTTCAGGCCTGTCCCATGATTTTTCGGGAAACAGAAGTGATGGTGCAGATATTGTCAATGCTAAGCTAAAGAGCTTAGTGCTTTTAGTACTGCTGCCAGGCTGGTGGTGCATGTCACCCCAGCTGCAGCCCTGAGCGTAGCTGCCGCTTGACCACACAGTCCCTTGGACATGCTCTCCAATGGGCTGGCTGAATCTCCCCACTGAACGAATAAGCCAGTTTAGCAGCTGTGACTTTGATTTCAAACACAGCCCTCAGTGCTGGTGATAGTCAAAGGTGCCTTTTGAACAGCTGAACTAAAGTTCCCCATGCTTCAGAAATGGCTTTACGGATTCTCCTTTCAAAGGAGCAATACCTACAATGCAGCCAGCCACAAAACCCCACCATCCTAGCTGAGAGTCCCAGTTTGCTTTCCATAGCAGACTGCTGCTGTGGTTGACCAAGAGTAAAAAATATACATTTATTTGCAATGGATCGAGCAATTTTTTTCTTTTTGCAATATCTGTAAATGATCAGCATCAGGATCCTGTCTGATTGCTGGATAGCTAGCAAATCCAAGTTGAAACATCTGTGCGTCAGATATGCATCGCTGCTGATCCATCTGCAAAACACATCAGATGTCAGTTGATTGACTTGCACTTGATTGGGCTGGGTAACCAACCAGTAGGAAAAGAGAAACTACATAGCGTGGTGAGAGTTGTTCTCCCTCACCTCTCCTTTTTAGCTCTACATTTTTGTTCCTCTGTTCACGTTTTTGCAGTTGTTTTTCTTACATGGTGCAGTTATGGTGTTGAATATGGATAGGAGAGTGAAAGCCCACATTTCGAAAAGGAGGGAACACAGCTGTCCCTGGCAAAAATAACTGTATCTGTGACTACCATCACCAAAAGCGTAAACGAAACATGTCATGAAACCTTCCAGAAACAGCTTTGGGATCTCAGCAGGAATACTGGGGAGGCTTTTGGGTGTGTTTCTGTAACAGAGATTTGAACAATTTTGGGTGTCTTTTTTGGCTTTTAAATCATGTTGAATCAAACACAGTTGTGATGCTAGAGTTTGTTGTTTGAAGCTGAAGTAATATTTTCCGTTTTGCTAATCCCTGATCGCATTGACGCTGGTCACCCCCACTCCTCATTGCTTCCTACTGACCACTTCCTTGGGTCACATGCACATACAGTTGTTGCAGTCTTCATCAGAAATACTCTTGGTCTTCCAGCTGCTTCTTTAGTGACCTCTGGAAGTGCAGACATGCATGACGATGATTAAGAAGACTCTCATTGTTAGCTTTTTAATGTGATGTGCAAGGCGATGAGGCCTGGCTTATGACTTTGTCATAGCAACTACCGTATCACTCAGTACTGCAAAGTCAGCCTGGACCTGGGGCTTATCTCTGCCCCTCCACCAATTAGAGAAGGATTCAGACATTCTCACTTCAGTAGCAGATCTCCTAACAGTGCCTGAGAGAACAAAATAAAATTCTGTCTCACTCACTTACCTCTGCATTGCTTCTGCATCACCGTGGGAAGTGATAGCAGCATGTTGCTGTGAGGTCTTCAGGCAGATGTGATCACCCAGACATGGTACAGGCAGCAGGTAGTAAGTTAGAAGGTGACAGCTTTATACAGACATCTTTCTGAATCTAACTGCTGTTGATGTCCCACATCTGGAGAACCAGCAACCAAATCCCCTGCTGAGATCATGTCATGCTCTAGTTCCTTATGCTGCTCTGAGAGCAATGGGAATGGAGTCTTTCTGCACAGGCAGTGCTGGTAAAACCCCAACATTTCTGAGACAGAGAGAGACGAAGGCTTGCTTTAACAGCCTTGTGGGACTCTGTGGCTATTATAGCTGACAGAGGGGATCTGCCACACAGTTTAAAATCAGAGCTATCACCCCTTTAATGATCTTCCCTCTGCAACTCAAGGATAGCTTGTTAGCACAGTAGTTCAAACTTCCCAGTATGACTGTGATGTCTGGGTAAGTGTTTTGCAGACTGCCTTTTAATCCTGGTAGGAGCAGAGCAGTCATTCAGCAGCTGGCTGGCCTAGCAGATGAATCCCCTTTTCTGTAGGCATCCCCTGCATGAGATCACAGATGTCTACATGGGAAAGGAAACCTCATCAAAGGCTGTGGCTCAGGTAAGTGTGCATGAGCTGTTTTATTTGTATCATGTCAGCTGGAGGAAGAAAGCTCCTTTGGTGGAAAGGTCTTTCTGCATCAAGAAACCAACAGAAGAACACAAAGAGCCAGGGAGAATCTCCATCCTCTGTTGGATGCAGGGGGGAACATTGTCACCAAGGACGACAAAAAGGCTGAGGTACTTAATGCCTTCTTTACCTCAGTCTTTAATAGTCAGATCAGTCATCCCCAGGGTATTCAGCCCCCTGAGCTGGAAGACAGGGACGGAGAGCAGAATAACCCCCCCACAGTCCACGAGGAAGCAGCCAGCGACCTGCTGCGCCACCTGGATACTCACAAGTCTATGGGGCCGGATGGGATCCACCCGCGAGTGCTGAGGGAGCTGGC
>WAAD01038776.1:205461-219089 GCA_013389945.1 Fregata magnificens
CCTGGTTTAGGAGGCATGGTGGTGTTGGGTTGATGGTTGGACTTGATGATCTTAGAGGTCTTTTCCAACCTTAATGATTCTATGAAATGGGGAGAAAAGCTTGGATCTTATCAATGTACATAAATACCTGAAGGGAGGGTGCAAGTAAGTCGGAGCTAGTCTTTTCAGTGGTGCCAAGTGACAGAACCAGAGGCAGTGGGCACAAACTGAAACACAGGAGGCTCCCTCTGAACATGAGGAAACCCTTTTTCACTGTGAGGGTGACTGAGCACTGGCACAGGTTGCCCAGAGAGGTAGTGGATTTCTATCCTTGGAGATATTCAAAAGCCATCTGGACACAGTCCTGGGCAATTGGCTGTAAGTGGCTCTGCTCAACCAGCGGTGTTGGACCAGAAGACTTCCAGAGGTCCTTCCAACCTCAGCCAGTCTGTGATTCCATGACAGTGAGTGAGGGGATCTCTTCAGACCAGTCTGATGTGAGCATGGTCTCCACCCAGGTACTGGGAGCAGAGTCCACCAGATCAGTGGCAAGTGGCAGTGAAATGCCTTAGCCATGATACTGTGTTAGTAGCAGTGCTTACTCTTGTACAGCTCCGGAAGCATATTAACAATTACCCACATTTAACAACCATGGAAAAATGAGGCACTGGAAAGTTGATACGGGGTCATCTAGATCTAAGACAGCTTCACAGGCCAATGCACTAGGCAATATCACTTAGTGCATGAGGTGGTTTTGCAGTGCTGTCCCTGCAAACAAAGAAGCAACGCATTCCTGCATTTTCTCCCACAAAAACTCTGAGACTTCTTCCTTTTGCTTCTGCCCTTTATGCCTGGGGACAGTTTGACTGGTACCTGACAAAGGTGAAATTGCTGAAAGTGTTCCCAGCTCAGATCTAATAAATCACATAAAAGTAGAAGAGGAACAGAACTGGAAACGTCCCAAAATAATCAGCAGTAGTTACAACCTGTTACAATCTATTAAACTTGAAACACAAGCAAAGATTTGGTCAGTTTTGTTTCAGAACTAAGTAATTCTGCAGTATAAACAAAATGAAAAGCCAGCAAGAACATTTCCCTTCCACTATGTGGGGGAAATGTACTCCAGATGCTTGCAGCCTGTTGGTAAAAAATAGCAGTGTGATGGACCGGATAGATTTTGAAATGATGCCTCTAACTGATCTAAAGAATAAGTAATGATAAAATGTCCAGCAGCTGGCTAGGTGGAAATAACAAACGGAAGATTGTAATCCAGGCCTCAGAGATGGCTCTCACTGTGCTCCATTTGGGGGGAATTTTTGGAGGCCAGACCCAAAACCAGCCCCTTATGTTGAATGATTCATTCTTTAGATGTACTGATCATCTGATAGGGGCAATTTTCCAGTGCCTGTCTGGTCTAAATCCTACATACTGTTCTGAGCATGCAGCACTGGAAATGAAGAAGAGCAACATTACTGCTGAGACATTTTGCTGCCTGTGGAAGTCAACCTTGGCTCTGTGAGAACTTTTGGGATCTTCCCCAGCAACAATAATCCATTCTGGAGGAAGAACACAGGCACTGAGAAGAACAGTGCAAAGCATCTAAAGTTATCACCTAGTAATTTTGATGTTAAAAAATGTCAGCTCACCTGGGGGAATGCTGGGAAGACACTGGAATACTTAGCGACATAAGGCAGAGAGTTTGTCTTGCCTAGCTTTTACCAACCGAAAGTCAATCTTCTCACGTGAGCTACTGTGAGCCTCTGGGCTTCTCTGTACACAGCGCTGACAGAGATAGTGCCAGAAGATGATTCCTCTCAGCCAAAGATTTATTCTTGACACCAGAGGAATTTTTTCTCAGTCTTTGTCCTTGTTAAATGAAATAGGCATTACTAGCTCCAGTGAAAACTATGTGAGCTCCAACAGGCCTGCCACCTCCTCTTCCTAGCTAGGTTTGCTTGAAGAACTGCTTAGATTAGGGCAGAGAGTTTTCTCATGTAGGTGGGAAGAAAGTTTCAGGCTGTCTCTGGGGGGGAAAAATAATGATCTAACTTTGCTGTAAGTGGGTGTTCTCTGAATTGTGGCCAGGGATGGTAAAAGGCTCTCTGCTCTGTGAAATCCAGCTTCAGAGAAAGTGAACATGCAAGCTGCAAGCAGCTCCGCACAATGTCTCACCTGAATGAAAAAGCATCCAGAAATCCACAATCTTTGTTTTGAAGCAGTCATCACAGAAAGGGAGGTGGTAGGCAGAAAGGAGCAGCCTTCTGTCCTCAAGGACTTTGAAAACAGCAGTTTTCTTCAGTTCCTTTGGGAAGACTCAGGAAAACTGGAGACATGCAGGGATCCACCTGGCTTCCACTACTCCAGTGCAAAATGTGCCATGAACAGCTGAGAAAGTGCAATTGCCATTAGATTTCCAATAGCATTGGCCCATCTTCTTGCAGGGCAGAGGAGTGATGTGCCTTTAGAGGCAGGAACTAATCTACCTGGCAAACTAGGCATAACACAGCCAGAATTCTGAATGTAGCAGTGGGAATTTCTGTATGAAGGAACAGAAGGGTGTTCAAGTCAGACTAAACGGATTTAATTTCCTGGATTTACTCTCCTGGATTTACTCTTGTTTTATTTAAGCCAAGCAAAACCAGCTTTCTAAGAGTGAGTTGCCCTCATGTCTTTGTGTAATCAGTTTAAGAGGACATCTTAATGTAAGCTGAAGCTAGTCTGTTTGTGAGAAAGACCTCAGTATAGATTTGGATCAGGCAGTCATTCAGCAATGTTGATTTCAAGTGCAATATTTGCAGGGAAAGGTGATCTCTTCTATCACATCTGGTGATGCAGCTAGGGTGAAAGGCAAATGTTTAGGTGCATAGGACTTCAAGCTAGTTAACTGAGTAAACATGCCTTGTTTACTAGAACATTAGAGGAAAGCAGTACAGAGAGTTTCTGCATATTTCTTACTATTGGCTGTGACCGGAACATTATCTCTGTTGCTAATATTTTAGGGAGTTTACTATATAAACAATAAGTTATAATAAAAACAGAGACAGGTCTTGGATCCAATCCTAAAGCTCCAAGGAAACATTCCTATCCTTTCTGTCAGGCTCCCCAGTTTTGAGGGTTGCTTGTCTCTGTTAAGTCTGTAAGCCATCTACCGTAAGAAAGGCTTAGTCCTAAACTCTTGGTTCTGCTTTTGCCAACACTGAATAATAACATTTGTGACAGTGGGGGTTGCCACAGATGTATCGGCATGCTTGATTGCAATGCTTTACCTTGGGAACACTTTTCATCCTCACTCAGCATGGTTCCATGACCCTGGCCACCAAAGGAGAGCATGGATCACAGAGACAGGTCCAGAAGTAGCATAGCTGCTTCAGCACAGTGCCACATGGCCACACCACACAACCTGGTCCCTGCAAGTGCTGCAGTATTGAGCTTTGCAGCCCTACCAGCCTTTGAAGTAACTTTTTTATCTCAGCACAACACTACATGTAATAGCATATTCATCCCACTGTGTATCAAGGACCCTAAACTCCTGTAGCTTTCAAGAAAACCTGAACACCAGTGTGTTGAGCTGCATCCCTCAACTTTTCTGAAAACACAAACTGTAAAAATATGATCCAGTTTCTTTCACAGGGTGTGCTCTGTTGGTTAGAGAAGGTGACCAGTCCCAAAAGCTGGTTAGACTGTTGTGACGCATCAGGCAGTTTGCAAATACCCATTGCCTCAGCTTGTCACTATCATCTGCAACAAGATCTGCCTTCAGAAACCAGAACAGGTGTGTGAGGACAGATGGGTGGGCTAAGTCATTGTCAAAATGCTTCTGGAGACCAGAGCCTGCTCTGGGGCATGCAGGCACTGCCTTACTATTAGCAGACAAGGGGCAAACCCACTCTAAGTCTCCATCCCTACATTGCAAATTTTCTTGCAGAGGATCAGAGAGAGCAGGCCCATGGAAATCTGCTGGAGTCCAGCAAGAAACTGACCTCTGGGTAGGTGCTGGGGAACAAGAAGGGTGCATTAAAGCCAGGAGGACTTGACCCCCAGGCAGGAAGTGACAAGGTATAATTTTGTCCCCAGGAACGATGGGGAGAATCCCAGGAAGCAGGGTGTAAATTATCCCATTTCCTCTGCTGGGGTTTGGCCAAGGATTAACACCCCTGTTTGCTTAGGAGAGGTCCTGCAGTGCTTTTAATATCTGCAAGGGCCCACGCACTGCTGCTGTCTCACGCGAATGCACTGAAAAAGCACTTCTAAGCAAGCATCATGAATCAACACCAGCCCAGGCTCCGCAGGAAAAACAAATAGCCAGCCCTCCAGCCTTTACTGAGGGTCTCTCTGTAATTTATGGGGGCCCAGGGGCACGCTTCGTGAGGAAGTGTGATCTCCTCCCTGCGTTTAGGGTTACAGCCTGCAGGCCATTTTTAGAACCGGCTGGGAGCTTGTCCTGTGCCAGCACAGGAAGAACATGTCCTGGCAAAACTGAGCCTTGTCGTGGTCTCCACTACAGGCGTATTAGCTGCTCCTGATGAGCGAGTGGATGGAGTTTCCTTGCAGGATGATTTTTAGCACAGCCCTGGAATTGTTACCACTGAGTCAGGCCTTGTGTTTCTAACATCACCACCTTGCAGATGAATTCATCATGGGGGATGTGGGGGGGGACACAGTCACCTTTTGCTATTCTGACACACTCAGGATTCACCATCAAAACCAGAGTGGTGGCATCTTCCCTGCTCCCCTCCCAAGGCACTGGCCTCACCCTCTGTGCCAACCTGCCACCCCCCATCAGAGGTCTATCTTCTAAGTGATGATGTTTTTTTAAAGTGATTATCTTAGAGGAAAAGGTTGACTTGATGTAAGCATATGGTAAGGAAAACCCCTTCCATACATAACTGATGCTCCAGTATCCACTGCAGTTTAGTCAGTCTGCAGCTAAACCCTACCAATGAGTAGTCACTTCAGGGGGCCCCACGTGGCCAGCCAGGGACTAGAAGCAATTTTGCTGTGTGTGCAAGGCACTGAGCCCGAATTCACAAGCCCTGCCAGGCCTGAGTTGGCATTCTGGCAGCATTGACAGGCAGGATGAAGGAGGAAGAGGTTGGGAGAAAGAAGTCCTTATTAACAGAGTGTCTTGGGTGTGGGCTAAGTGCAAACAGGCAGAAAACTTCTCCTTTGCCAGCTAGTTCCAGGAAAGCAATCATGTGGGTGATGCGAAAGATAAGAAGGCAGTGCAGACTGGAGGCGCAGCAGATGCAGCGAGGCTGCTGAACCAGTGCGCACAGTGGTCAGGAGGTAAAAGAGGCGGTGAACAAAGCTGCGTTCTGGCGCCACAGGTTTTGTGACATGCAGAAAAACTCTTGCACCCTAGTCCCAGAATGCAGGATGGGTATGTTGGGCTCTTTCCCCTTTCCTTGTCAGGAACTGAAATTCTGCTAGGGTGCATTTGCCTGGATTCTCATTCAGGCGAAAACCATGTACAGGCTGGAGGAGGGAACCATCCAGCTGGTTCCCTACTCGAGCCTGTATATGGTTTTTAGAGGCCCAACTTTGCAGGATAGATAATGAAAATGTTGTTTGGTTTTAATGAGTTATTCACAGTCAGACATTTGGACAAACGATGCAACCTCTTCCTGCCCTTACCTATCTGATCTTCTGACTTGAGAATGACCAGCATATATCCTAGAAGACTTGGTATTCAGCTGAAAATATTTTATTAAATTTTTAGACAGTTAGGAAATGTTATTGTCTTTGATGCCATTTGTCCCAAAAGTCTTGCTATCTTTAGAACACAGTCTCTGTATTGTTGGTACTTAAACATTTTCTGTCCACTTCAGTTGCATGAATGTCACTCAACCTCATTGCTGTACCTGTCCAGAGACAGCTTGACACGTCTATCATTCTTGCTTTGTTGTCATATTGCTTGACAATGGAAAGAGCCACAATCAAGAAGAGAGCAGAGGAAAGAAACATTCTCTAACTGGATTTAAAATGCTAAGTGCAACTTTTCTTAATGCTCTATACTGAACTGTCTGGCACTTATATATCAGTCATATAGGACCAGGAAGTTAGAGTCCAGAAAAACGTAGTACCTCCTTTATTCCTTCTAGTAGAACTGGGCAAGATTGCTTCCTGTGCTGAACCCAGCTGGTTTTATTCGAGCTTATGGTCCTCCTGCCTTCTGTGCAGAGCTGTGAGAGCTGGCTCACCATGGCACTGAATGCTGGGTACCAGTCTGCATGCTTTGTGTGAAGTCTATACATTGCCCTGCTATTGGCCTGTGATGTTGGCAGCTGTTGAGCAGGAGGACCCAGGGGCAGATGGTTCATAATATCTAACATATATTGGCGCACCTAGTGAGGCCTGAAGCCCGCTGAAGTGGCCTGAATCTCACGAAGATGGATAAGGGGGAAGAGACCAGTCCAGGAAAAGTACAGTCTTATCCTTCAGGATGCATCCACAGAAATCATGTTGCCATCTTCTGGTCAAGATTGTCTTTATGGATCATAAGAGGAGTAAGGGCAAAGAACAACACATCCCAAATCCCTTTATCTGCCGGGAAAGAAGACTGGAGTCAATGATGTCGTGTGCTCTTTAAAATCCCCCTCAGTATCTTGTGCAGATCTTGCCTTTGCATGGGTATGCACTTGGGCTGCAATCCTGTGCAGTCTGAGTCAGGAAAGTAGCTCTGACCCTTCGTGTGCAGTTTCAAGAAAGCAGATGAGGTAAGCCTGTGGGTGGGCTTCTGTCACTGATAAAAGCCAACCCTGTGGCCTGGGAAGAATAAGGGAGTAGCAGCTAGCTCAACTACTTCTCAGTTGTGGAGATGAAGAGGCCTGGGAGATTCATGGAAGTCCTGCTTTGGATCTTCTTGCATTTTCCATCTATGGGATAAGTGTCCCTGTCTGGCTGAAGGGAGGCTAGATGAGGTCCACAGGTCCTTCTGCTTCTGCTGTATATGTTAGAATTAGGCTTTTCCATCCAGAATCTCACCATGAAGTGTGAAAGCTCATGGCTAATCCTAGCAAATGCCTCTGAGGTTTAAAAAGTGAGGCTTTGATTTAAAACAGTTGCAGATAGTCATGGAGACTAGGTGGGAGTCCTGTCCACCATTGTAAGGCAAAGAAACAGGGTGGAGTAACTTTAGTGCATGGGCCTGGGGTCCAGGGAAGAATGGGCTGGCTTGCAAATGGTTTGGTGCCAGCTCCTGGCTTGCTAATGACGTGATACAGATGGCTTGTTACCAGGTCTTTCACCTTCACATGATGGGGAGATATCCTTGGGGAAGAACTGTCTCCCCAGGAACTTCCCTCCTGCGTGGCTTTACATGTATTCAGTATTAACCACGTAGAGCAATGGAGGGTTCAGCTTCCTTTGATTGTTCTGGTTTCAGTTTATTTTCTACACAACAGGGTGTTTGACCAGATCTCAACCTCGAAGTGGAGATCTAGTTCAGCTGTGGTACTACATCTACTTCGGGTTATGCCTGCATCCAAGAACCCTCCTTGTCTGCAGCTTGAACATTCTCCTGCTGCTTCCATGTCCCTGGCAACTCATTTACGTGAAAGACACCACAATGATGAAAAAAATTGTTTTATGTTATCATAGTGGGTGCAGAGGAAGTAACTGGGCCTCTGTAGCACATCTTTAAGACGGGATTTACGGAGTAATCCTGCAGTCACTGAAGTCCTGGACAGAGCTCTCAGTGGAGAGAGCGCAAATCAGATCCAGACTGGCTAAGAAGTTACACAGCTTTCCCAGCAGAAATGGTCGCCCTACCCAATAAGGGTTGGACATTCTTCCAGCTCCTCGAGATCACCTGTTCTGCAAAGCTAGGCACAAGAGCCGTGACTGAAGGGCAGTTATTAGCCCCCCTCCCCACCCCAAAATGCTGTTTCAGCAAATAAATTCAGCATTAAAAATTGCAAGCACTGTATGTCAAGCTAGAGTTGTGCCATTTCTTGGAACAAGTAGAAAGCACATTTGTTGGCTCTTTTTTTTTTTTTTTTTAATCCTGATGAGAAACTGAAGTAATTTTTCTCAATATTTAGTGGGGAGAAAGAAAATTCCCAGTTGACTGAAAGCAAATGAAGGGCTGACTGAAAGAAAATTCCCAATGAAAATAGAGCTAGAATAGAAACTTAATTTCAGCTCTGATGCACTGATGGGCTGACAAGAAAGAAGAATCTCTACAGTCGAGTAAGGGATAATCACTGACAGGCTCATATCCAGCTATGTGGTCTCTTGAGAGAGCTCAAGGCTAATCCAAAATGCTAAGAAACATTTTTGGTATGCTGTTTCTTTAATTTTCCTGGGACATTTTGCAGTGCTTGAAGCAAACTGTCTATGTAAATCTTTGCAGGATCTGAGCTTTAAACGCCTTGAGGCAGGGATGGTCATTCGCTGTGCACGTCTGTATAGCAAATAAGCCAGCAGGATCACCAGTGGCTTTCTGCCGTGCAAGGACACATTCAAGTGCTTCTCAGAAGTCAGGTCTGAATGGGTTGGCACATGCACGGCAATTCTGTGGTGCCACAAATGCCTGACCTGAGCTCCACCACCCCGAGGAAAAATCCCGCCCCACTGAAGCCAGTGTCAGAACTACACCGTTTCCCTTGTGCTGCAGCTTCACTTCCATGATGCAGCCTGCGGGTCTGTTTCTGCCTTAGTGACTGCAGGGATATGTTCACCGTGTATTTATCTGGTTTTACAAAAAAAGGCACCTTACACGCTGCTAAGACAACATTTTGCAACAAGTTAGAGTGTTGCCTACACTGTGTCTTCAACCCTGACAGCTTTGCTAATATTTTTTTAGGGCCAGTTAGAAAACCAGGACAAAATAAGTGTTTTCTCTTGGAAAATTCCTCCTCTCTTTGTGGAAATCTTTAATTACAGCTGCTAAAAAATCAGGATAGCTTTTCTCCCCCAAAGACATCCTGAAAAAAAATCATGCTAATTTAATGGATAAGCTGAATTCAATGCATTTCTACCCATTTTAGAGTTTCTTCAGTTGTTCCAGAAGGAACTTATATTATATGTCCTTATATTTCCTGGAAGACATCGGAAATCTACCTATGTACACTGAAGGTTTTACAGATTGTGGATCCCTCCTGGGGGGCTCAGACTTTCCAGCTGCTTCCCACATGAACACCTATGTGGATAGGACCAGGATCCACCTGGGTTTCCAGGACTGATTGTTCCTGCATCTCTCCTCCAACCCAGTGAAGGGCTTGAGAAGGAACCGGGAAGCGAAGAGGAACTGTTGCATCCGCCCTTTCCAACACCTAAGCAGCTGTTTTGCAGCCAGAGGAGCTGAGGGCCATGTATGGGTTAGCAATGGGGCTACAGTTCCCAGAGAGGGAGACAGACTAGCCCTCAGGGACCTTCATTTCCCTTCCAGCCCTGCAGAGCAGGTTTGGACAATGTGCTTACTGTCCACTGTCCCATTTCATGATGCAGCCACACTCAACACAGAGGAGCACCGAAGCATCAGGTGTGAGGGTGAGCCACAGACTGATCAGGATAGAACATCCCTTTCGGTGGAGAAAATCAGTTAATTTCACTCAGACTACTTGAGCTTCGCCATGGAGCTGTGGTCTGTTTCTGCTTCTCCAGTTGCAGTATGATGACAATGCAACTCAGCCACCCCTTCAGAACACCTCAAGATATACAGTACTTTCTATCTGCATGAGATATGGGGTCCCTATTTACTGAATTTAATAAAATAATGAATTAGTCATATTTATTTCGACAATCCTTTACATTTTTTCCTCCTGACATTATGAATGAATAGCTGAATAATTCACAGTATTTTTACTATTTTGCTGGCACTTTTTTCTCACCTTTTAAAAAGCTTGGCTTTTGATTGCACTCTTATAAAGAATACTTTCAGAATGGGGAAAGGGGTTTGTAAGCTGTCCTTTAACTCTTTCCGGCCTGGCCTCAAATGATCCTCTCCTTTATTTCTAAAGTGCTGGGGCCTAGCGCAATTCAGAGCTCCCTGTTCTGGTCATGTACTTTCTCTTTACCCTCTTTCAATGCCTAAGAGATTTATTTTTGTTTAGCTTTCTCTCTCCATTCAAATTGAGATTACTATTATTAAGATGTGTTTAGAGAACAGAATTCCACTCTTTACTCTTTATTTTTGGCTTCTGGCTGACTATGCTTGATAATTACATGTAACGACTTCACTTTGTAATATATTCCCCATATTTCCCTTCCAGCTGACCTAACACTTTCATACAGTAACATACTACAAAGTTCACTAACCCTTTTTATCTAGAGGCATAATTGGGGCTCTGTGTTCTTGAATCTCTGAAGTCCACATCAATCCTTCTAAGCAAACTTCCTTTCAAATGCAGATAGAGTACTTTCTCTCAACTTGATGAAGAAAGCTCCTTTACCTCCTTTATTATCTGCTTTATGATATCTGTTTCATAATTTTAAATGGTGAGAAATCCTCATGCTTAATTTTCATGGTGTTTAAAATCTATGTTGAATTCAAAACCAGCTGAATCATGTTCGATAGTGGCTGAATCACAGCTGACCTGCCTGTTAATGGAGTGTGAATAAACTGTGTCCCAAAGTCTGTGCAAACCTCTTTTGTGGCAGCTTCTTTCACTCAAGGCTTGCTGTGTTTGGCTGTATGAGGTGGCTTTCCCATTGCAGGTTAACGTTAGGTAGCAAAGGCACATGCACAAGCTGCAGAGGTCTGTCAGGAGTGCATGCACCGTATGTGCACTGTGCCGCATGTGCATACGGACGCATGCCATCTAAATTAGCATGTGCAGGATTTTTGGACTGTAATCCTCTGCAGATCTGTCAGCAGTAACACCCACTTGAGGAGACTTACGCCTCTGACAGCCTCTCAGCCATTTCCATATAACTGCTCCTATGGCCTGGGAAACTGACACAAGTTAAACACCAGCTGACAAAAAAAGTAAAGTAGCTGTTTCTTACACACAGCCCAGGTCACTACTTGGCCCCACCTGTAGGCACACCTAAAAGTGTGGGATGTGAGTGTGAGCAACTGCCTGTGCATGACAGCTGCTTGAACTAGCTGCTTAAACTCTGCTGTTGTAAGGGACATGGCTGTGGAGCCTGCCCCTTCAGTGACTTTGAATTAAGTACCAACCAGACAGCTCAGGTCACAGACTCTCTGTGGTCTAAGGCCCTGATTCAGAAAAACATTTAAGTGCGTGCTTCAGTTTACCCTTTTTCTGCAATGTACATAAGCACATGCTTAGCCTAAAGCACATGCTGAAGTCCTGTTGAAATCATTTTGCAAGGCACTGGGATAAACAAATCCCAGCCACTCTACACACAGGACTTTATTAAATAAAAATGTTGGTTTTATCTCTTAGGTTTCTGTTAATAGGTCTAGGATGTGGCTTGCTACTGAAATGTTGCAGTGAAAGTATAAATTACTTTGAAAGCCTCCATAAAACATTCCCTTTGTCCTTCCTCGTTCCCTATTTTCCATCAGCAATTCACCACAGAGAATGCATTTCTCACCAATACAAAAAAGCCAAGCAGCATCTTAATCTGCATTGCCTGTATCCTGTAAGCTGTGTGTTTCAGAAAGTGTTGTCATGCATTTTGCTACTTTAGAACCAAAAGCTGCTAAAAATGGTCACACAGAAGGTACCTATCAGTCTGGCAGCACATCTCTGTGCCATGAAAGATTTATTCTTATTCTCTATAGTTTGATCTAGGTATTGTATGAGTGCTATCCGGCTTCCATGCCCAGAAATACATACGACCAAATGTGTGTCTGACTTACTGCATTCCAGGGCAGAAAAATGTTGTTGCTATGTTTTACACCTGGCTGCTAAGAGTGATGTTTATTTGGAAAAGCTGCTTAACTGTCTCTGACTGGTAGGCAAACTTGCTATTTGAACCCGCAGTGTTGAATCAGGGATTTTTTTTTGAGAGGATGATGAAGAAAGATGTCCCACCCTCGATTCTTGCTTTGATAAGTATAGAAATATCTAGCGCACTGGCAAATTGCAGGTAGTATTTTCCTCTGCTGTAAAAAAGGAATAATAATTAAAATAGTTAGGGATTATAACTCCTATATATTGCATAAATGCCATATTCTTTGTCAGATAATGCTTTTTTGTTCTAAATGGTTGGCATTACCTAACAAAAGAAGATGCGTTTCATATATTACCAGTACCACTCTCCTCAGCAAAATCCACAGTATTCAGAAATATAGTCATGCACATAACAGAAGGCAAGACAATGAAGGCTTTTGGCTCTGGCTACCTTCTTCTGGCGGCAGTTACTTTGCACCACAAAACTAGGCTCTCCTAGCAAAAGTACAGAATGGCACCTTTGCTTTCTTTGAGTCGGGAAGTTTGCCATTAACTCTGAACGAGAATTTAACCTTAGGGACAGAGATTTGGATCTCTGGGATTGAAAAAGATGAGTTTAAAAGAAAGAATAGGGTAAAGCTAAAAAAAAAACCAATGACTATCTGAGTCTGCAAAGAGCCTGAAACAATTGGCCTGCAGCTTGCCTGTTGCTTTGTGCCTGCTGTTTTCACACAGACAGCTTCAGAAGGAATGGTCAACATTATAAAAAAATTACAGTAGACTTTTAAGACCATCTTTGTGCATTCAGTGTACCCAGCCCAGGGTCAGGTCAGGTCCACTAGCTATTAAAAAGAAAAAAGGCAGAAGCATCCCCATGCATCCCCACAGGACAGCTGAGCGTAACGGTGACTACTAAAGTAGAAATGGTAAAAATACTATTACTGAACGCTGAGAAAAGATGGAGAAATGCATTGTGGAGAAAGGTCTGCATTAAGAGCAACACGTTACCCTGCTACTTAAACAAGCAGATGCTGGTTCACAGCGGCATAGCTTTTTCCCCTTCGTTTGACCTCTGCTGTCTTTTTATTTACGGCTTCAAGAGATTTTGGCTTCTTCTGTGTTCGGAAGCCCTTAATTAAAACAACTGGGCATGGTGCAGGAGTGAAGGTACCATACGATAGCACCATACACCATGGCAGGCAATGGAGAGTTAGCATTCTAACATTAAAGTTTTTCTTAGCTTAAGCCCTAAAAGTGCTAACAGTTTTGCTATACGTGAATTATGCATGCCTTATTAAAATTATGAGGAAGATCCTATTATGAATATTTTGAGAGCTATGAAAGTTCACTCTTTTATTTCGCACTGGACTACAAACTGGCATATTTCTGGCTTTGCTCAGTATTTTCAAGACCGTGATTAATAGCAATATGTACTTTTGCGAGGTTTTAAATACCAGTCTCCTCAGCAAATATGGCTGAATTTTACAATCAAAGATGGTGATATGTTCCTCAGTGCGGTTTTGATCTTGAATAGATGACACCGCTTGTGCAAAGCATACCGGCCACACCATTTCAGCACAGGCGTCCTGAAACAAGGAAACAAGAGGGAGTCAAAAGTAATAGCTCCTCAATCTGAAGTCGATGGACGATAGAGAGACCTGGGAAGAACCACAATATTCAATTATATATGCACTCCAGGAGAGCTGCAGGCTGGGCAGAGGCCGGCAGGCTGGGCAGGGGGCAGGCAGGAGCAGGGAAGCAGGGGCAGGCAGGGCAGGGCAGGGCCAGGCTGGGAAGGGCAGGGCCCGGCAAGGCAGAGGGCAGGCGGGGCAGCGCCGGGCC
>WAAD01038776.1:219803-261334 GCA_013389945.1 Fregata magnificens
GGGCGGAGGGCGGTTTCTCGGGGCTGTGCGCCAGGTGGGACGACGACCGCTGGGCGCTGGCGGAGGAGCGCGAAGACCCCGGGATGAGCGGCGGCAGGGCTTTTTGCTTGCGCTGTGCGGGACGAGCTGCGCCGCTCGCAACCGGACAGGCTGGCCTGGAGCCGCTTGCTGCCAGCGTCGCTCGCTGGGGGTGGCCTCTTGCCTTGCTGCTGAACGCCACGCGTGGTGGAGCAGGTTCGGACCAGCAAATGGCCGTGCCCCTGAAGTGGAAACAGGGTTATAAGTTGTGTTTGGTTTTGCTCGTCCTCTAACCTCGTCAGCCTGACTGTAGTAACCAGGAGCGGTATGGGCTGACCTGGCTCCGGTGGGTGGTAAGCGCCGCTGGGGGTCCCTTCTGCAAGTTAGGGGTGATGTTGTGGCTAGTGTGAAGCTTACGAGCAGGGTGTCATTTCCATTAAAAATCAGACACCGACAAAAAGCAGTTCTCGCTGAAGTTTCTGAGATAAAAGTACCAAAAATCATGTAGGAGAAGCCTTCCTGAGCTTACTTTCTGTTCATGTTAATGTTACCACTAACGTCCAACACTAACAGACCATCCGTGCTGTCTGTTGGCATCTGCTTGGACCTGGAAGCAGCCTGACCGGAGGTGCTGTGCACCTGAGACACTCCTGGGACATGTGTCTCGCCATTTGCGTTCATCTCCTGCCCCAGGCAGTGTTACCTCCTCCAGCACAGCTGTTAAGGGAACTGGAAGCCCTGAGAAGCAAGTGCAGACCCACTGCAGTGGGGAGGTGCCAAAGCCACCCTGGACTCACTGCAGGGTAGGTGCGCAAGGGTAGCTGTGAGAAAGCCTCGCAGCTATGAAGAAGGTCTGCTCTGTGACCTTTCTTCCCCCTCTCACCTGCACGTGCACCTACATCTAGCCCCTGGTCTGGGGGCCTTGCTGCCTCCAGCTGAGCCTGCCGGCCCCCCTGCAGCTGTAGAGGCTGAGATGTCTGCTTCTAGGATTTAGGGCACTGCCGATTCAAGCCATATGCCAAGCTACGTGTGCCTCACTAGAGGTGTCTGCCTGAGCTTGGGTTAGACAGAGCTTAACCCTACCTTGGGGGAGGGTCCCCTACCAACTTGCTTGTGCCTGGAACCAGTTTGTCAACTGGATTTCTAGGTAGCTAGCTGTGACACTGCCATAAAGCCAGGTCAAGCCTCTGGAGTGGGTGCTCCCTTCCCCTTGAGGGCATGAAGGGCAAAAGCTGTGGGCTGGCGTGAATCTACTGCAAGGAGCTGGTGAGAGCAGGAAGGAGGAAGGGGACAGCCCCTGAGGGCCTGAGCAGCAGAAGGCGTACTTGTGGAAGTGGGCAATTCACTGATTTGGTGGGACATGCAGGGAGTTTTCCTCAGCAGCCATTAACTGCAGTTCTGCCAGTTACCGGCAAAACTGGAGGTGAAATGTGTTAACGACATCTCATCGTCTGCTGATTGTTCTGTCATTAAAATGTAAGACCACCTGTAGTTCTGGTATTGGCAGGCTGTTTCCTAGGGTCATTAGGATAGTGGTGGTAGCCACACTGTCTAGGAATGGCAGCATCTGCCTTATTTGCAAAGCTGTTGAGTGTATCCTTATGAAGTTTTACACCAGCCCTGTGGGGAAAAAATATTCCTTCTTCTCCCTGCATCATCAGGGAAGGCTTTTCTGTTTGTTTTTGTCTTAATTCTTTACGGGAACTCTTTTCTTACTTCTCTAGATTACAGGTATACCTTTCTTCTTTTTGTCAGGTTGCCTAAAGCTTCTGTCAGGAAAGAAATATGTGCCTGAAAGAGAGAAGCTGCTCTTTTAAGGAATGAACATGCAATACTTCAGAGGGCTTTCTCATCATCACTCCAAATTTTAGTTAAAGCTACGGCCAATAATGTGCCCCATCATTCTTTTTTTAATAGGAAAAAAGAAAGGCTTTGAAAACAGTTAATCTAAAACAAAGTATGCTGGAATCCTGTCGGTTATATTCCAGTTACTAAGTAATGTGGCCTGGTGGTGCTTTCTTTTTGCTTAACATTGGAGTGTATTGATAAATTTAAAGCCAGAATCCAGGGATTAACAGCAGAATGCTCGTGGTTGTAGCTGGTTAGTATTTTATGATGTGTATTTCCTGATAGGGGGCCAATTAATTTAAATGGCTACTTTTCCCTGTACATGCACTTCAGCAGAGCAAGTAATCTGTCTGCTCTCTACCCTTGGCTTTTTAATTAAAAATTTGATTTTTATTTTTCATTTCTGGCAAACAGAGACTGAATGTGTGTTAATAGTTGTAGCCAGTGCAGTGTTTATCCCAGGCACGTTCTGCTTACAGTCTTAAGCTGAGTTTGAGAGTGTCAGTAATGCAGGTGGGCAAAAGCTCAAGAGAATGACTACTGAAAATGTGCCTAGCATTTCTGTGTGCGTTCCCGTAGATGCATGGGCACTCTGCGTGGTGAGTAAAGGCACAGTCTTTGCCTCAATTAGGTATAAATGAACATTGCAAGATACGACACCAGGATAGATAACAGTTGGGGAGAAAGCCATATAGGGAGGGTTCTAGGGCTGCCTGCCTGGGTGAAATATTGCATGCCACATACTCTGGCTTCTGTAGCAAGCAAAAAAATTTAAGAGGATATTGTGGATTGAGAAACAGTGCAATCCTGGGCTGAGGTTTGGAAGATGTGGCTGTGGGGCCAGGTGGCGAGTATGAGGGTTAGGGGTGCTGAAAGACACTGAAGCCACAGAGGGCACCTACCTGCACAATGGGTTATACACTTTGTGCTGGAAAATGTGCAGTCTACATAGATGAGACAGACAGAAGATGGAAGGAAGCAGAAGTGATGTGGAAGGAAGCAGAAGTGATATAGAAGGAAGCAGACCAGGTATACGTTTCCCATGTCTGGAATTCACATCCAGTTCCTCAGTCTTTGGACAGCAGATTTCCTTCCCCTCTGGGCCTCTGTTCCCCATATCACCACAACCTTCTCTCTTGATTTTTTTTGGTTTTTAAACTCCCATGCTCTTCTTCTAGACATTCATAGTGCTTCCGCTAGATGCATTCTTTGTCCCCCCTGGTTTTTGCTGCATTATTTTTTGTTTACCATAATTTTACTCTTGACAGTCAGCACATCATTTGGTCCAATTTGAGCTAGTTTCTCAGGAGGAAGATGACACTTTCTCTGATCCTCTTTGGCACCACTCTTCCAGCAGAATCATTGCTGCCTCACCTGAGATGATGCGTGATGTCTGACAAATGCAGTACTATTTGTGTATTTGAAGACTGCAGGTTGCATCCTATGGTGGACCTATAAATACTGCTGGAAAAGCAAGCTGCTGGGAGTAGTTAAAATGAACAGAATCTGAGGCTTGGGCTTTTTGAAATCTTAAAAGAAGAAACCTATTGGAAAGATGGCAAAAATGCCTCTCAGTAAGAGCCTGTGTTCTACTGAAGCAGACAGAAGGAAGGCAGGATGTCATGGGAGTTTCCAATGCCACCTGTGAACAACCAGCTACGTGATTAGAGGGCAGATGTTGGGATATGGGACTAGCATGCTCTGGTTTCAGCTACTGATCTGCAATACATCACTTTACTCTCCCTTTCTTCAAGGTTTTTTGTTCCTGCCTAGACCCTCCCTCAGCTCCTGAGGAAAAACCCTTGATGTGCACCATGCTTTTCCAGGATTTCTGCAATGCCTGACACTGTTGTCTGCTCATTTTGGGGAAGCATTGTCTGGCCTTATGTGCCCCCATCGCATCTCACGGTGGGCAGTGGAGTTTGTCCCCTGTGCAGCCCTTGTTGGGAAGGGAGGCTTTCCCAGTCTTATGGAAGGGAGTGGATCCCATAGGTCCCAGTGCGTTGTCTCTGTGACAGTGTCAGCTTCAGCAGCTCCTTTGCCTTCTCCCTCATTCCCCTGCTGGCTGGGGAAAAGCCTTTCTCCTTTTTTGTTCCAAGCAATTTTTTGGCTGGACCCTCAATCACTTCACAGCCAGCTGTTGTTCACCTGGGGAGATGAGGTAGGGGAGAAGGCACTGTGCCATAGTGCTGAGTATTCAGAAGTACCTTCATCTGGGATTACATAGTGGCAGGTTAAACTTGAGGCACAGAGGAGGTGTGGTACAGCTAGTGTGACACTGCTTCAGATCTTGGTGCGGCAGTGCATTGGGAGACCTGTGTTCTCATGTGGGACTGCTGCTCCCTTCCATAGGCTGCCCCTCCATTTTTCCCCCTTGCTCTTAGTTTTTCCCATCACAAGTAATGCATTGAGTACCACCTGTAAATTGGAGAGTGGAGACGGAAATAGGTGTCTTGATCTATACGTGAACCTGACTTTTTGTTGTTACTCTGCTGAAAGTGAAATTCCTGGAGCTATACCACCCAGCTCTCTTAAGCCTCCAGGACACCGTTGTGACTGTAACTTGTGCTGGTTTTAAAGCACCCCTTCCTGATGTAACTGCTGTGTAGACGGATCCTACTGCAAAGGAAAATGGGGTTGTATCACCTTTATCTACTGCACGCTCTCAGGGAAGTGAGGTGAGAGAGAGGTGCTGCCAGTGACGGCGTGTACTGCGATGCTGAACAAGCCTCAGCACTGCTCCTGTGCTATCTCACAGCCACCTAGAGCGTTGTTTAACGGCTCCCCTTTTACGGTCTTGGAGAGAGATTATGCGCTTGCTTTTCCCTCTCTGAAGCCGCAGTGGAACATGCGTGCGCTCCAGGAGGTGCACAGGGACATGAGAGTGCCAGAAGATACGGCAGGGGAAGCACAGGTCTGCTCAGGCACACCAAGGACTTTGCTCCGTCCCCTCTCATGCAAATCAGTACTGGGCTGTTTGCAGGGGTCTGGCATGGAGGCAGAGCAGTGCTGGGACTCCAGTCTCCACCTCCTGAAGGAAAAGGAGATGCCAAAGGAGTGTGAGGCACTAGCATGTCCTGAGCAGCTGTAACGCTGCCTTTTGGAGAGAGAGTGAGCTTTGTGAGCTCTCGTCGTAGCATCACCTGGTGATGATACCCAAGTGCTGGTGCCCAGAAACCAGCTCTGCAGGGTCTGGGGAGGTTTCCCATCAATGGTGGGAAACTGAGGCCTGTTCTCCGGCCCCTCATGCTGGTTCCGAGCAATTCTGAGTAGGGAGGTCTGAATGGCTCTTGGGGTGGGTTGCCAAGTTCATGACTGCTCCTGTTGGCATGGAAGTGCCAGCAAGAGTGCCCAGCTGCTCTGCTCTTGTAAGGGCTCAGTCTCTAGGACTGTGTGAGAAATTTTGCTAGGTCTTAGCCTGCTTTCTTCTGCCTGTGCTGCAGGCTCTTTAAAGGGAGACTTTACTTACTCTGTGCCTGGTGACCTGTGTGATTTCCTCAGTGGTACCTCTAATAGCTGGCAGTATTATTCTGCTTTCAGTATCTGATTGTGAAAGCTGGGCGGATTTACAGAGCAAAAAAAGTGAGAGTGCAATGCCAAACATCTTGCTAGCTGGGCCATGTGCAGTAGTAGTCTGGAGCAGTGCTGATGATCCATGTTAAAGCCTGGTACCATCAATCTGGGGTTGAGCCTTCTGGGTGGGTTTACTCAGGAGCTGAATTGAAGTTTTAAGCTGGCTGGTGACCAGTTGTTCCTTACGATTCCTTGCAGTTATGGCTGTTCTTGTGCATTGCCATGTACAAGATCAGACTGGTGCAAAGTGAAGGAGTGTAGACCTCCCGACCCCATACCTGTCCCAGGTGCCTCTTCTGTCTTTTCGCTTGCTTGTGGATGGAAAGCAGCACTTCTGGTCCTTCCTCCTTGCTGGCTGATGACTACTTCCAGTTCATTTCTCACCACAGTGGTGTGTCCTTCCATTCTTCCCTCCTGACTAATGACAGGAGGGAATTTCACTCTTGTTTTACTTTGCGTATTCATTTTCCTATGTTCTTCCTGGGTCTGTGTCAGATTCGTACTCATCTGTTGCCCTGTATCTTCTTTACCTCTCGGTGCTGCATCATGTTTGTTTTCCCTTCTTCCTATGGTCTTCAGGAGGGTTTTTATGGTCTGTAATTCAGGAATGCATTCCAGGACTGTCCCATAGGATCTGGAGTTGTAGCATGGTGTTACCAAGGTCTGATGTATCCTTCAGACTCTTGATGTGCTGCAGAAGTGTCTGAAGAGCTCTTTGGCGTATGCTTGGTTCGTTGGTCCGTGCTGGTAAGCTGGACTGGTAGTATTTTGCTGAAGCGCTGCCTGATCTGTGGCCTGGGTTTGGCATAGAGAGCTGCTGGAGAAGGTTGTCCGAGATGAGGCATTGCAGAGCAGTCTTTTAAGATTAACCTTTCTGACCCTGGGTCTTTAGGATCGGAAATTTATGGGCAATGTGCTTCCAATAAATTCCTCCAAGCAGCCTGTTCTGCGTTTGGCAGTCAGGCAATCAGCAGACATGCACACTTAGCCTCAGAGCTGAGGTTAGAGTTATCTGCTGGCTAAAGACTGACCAGATGTTTGAGTGTGTCTGGAAGCCTGTCCTCTTACTTAGACATGCAAAGGCTACCTCTTCATGTCTGCACAGACAGATAGAAACTGTTTGTGTTCGTCGCTCCAGTAAGGACCACTGCACCAGCGGGGTGCATGCTGTAGGTGATGGAGGTCATGCCTGCTGCTGGTGTAAAGTGACTCGGTGGGATCCAAGCAGGATCCATTTTGCCCTATCTGCTCTCCTGTCCTGCGGGATTGCTCAGGGCTTCAGCACAGCCCTGCGCTCTGGTTATCCTGGGGATGCTGTGAGACACATTTTGCAGCGGAACAAACGTAAAGTCTGGTTCTGACTTCCTGATGGCTGTGGTTTTTAAGAGATTTTAAAAGCTAATCTAAAGAAAGAAGCTTTTTCCTCCTCTGTGTTTAAAAGAGTATGCCCTGGAACCACAGGCTGAGATTGGCCTGCAGAATTTCGTCCCTTATTTTCCAAGGTATTGCATGCGTTTCTCTGCTACTTAAGAAAGAGGAGGACTGGGCTGTGAGGGGTCTTGACTGTGTGCCCGTCTGCCATGTGCTACGTCCTTGTGAAACTATTTCTACCTGCTCCAGCAAGTATGCCTACCAGCTGTGTTTTGTGTTACTCGTTTGTTTGGTGTCTCACTCAGAGCGGACAGTTCTAAGATGCTGTGGCACCCTCTGATGAAGTGTCATAGCAGTTTCTTTGACGAAAGGTGCCTTGCTGTGCTGAAGTGAGAGGCATCAAGGTGAAGGTGATTGAAACCGTGCTGTCCTGCTCTGCTTCAGCAAAGTGATGCCAGCTTTTGACTCAATAAAAGGTGGAAGATGGATAAGCATCTTGCCTGGAGCATGGCCTGCTTGGGCTGTGTTCTTCTGCTGGTTTTGGCAGGTACCCAGGTGATGAGCTGGGGTGGCATTACTGTTGAGAAGACCGAGTGTTGCCTTTTAGGAGGAGAAAGTCAGGGCCAATCTTCTTGTGTTTTTAATTAATGAAAATGGAATTTTGACCTCAAGACCTGAGAAAAAGGATGGTCAAAGAGGACTGTGTGTGAGCAAAGCTGCTTTAGGAAAAGTCCATGCTGGCAAGCTGCTGAGCCAGGTGACCTGCTGGCTTGGCACCATGTTTTCCTTAAGCCCTGTGCTGCAGTGGCCCAGCGTGAATGTGTGTACTTACTCAGCTGTGTCTCCCTCTCCCCCAGCAAAGCGAGCTGAACTCCTTCCTGTGGACCATCAAGAGAGATCCCCCGTCTTACTTCTTTGGCACCATCCATGTCCCATACACACGTGTCTGGGATTTCATCCCAGAGAACTCCAAGAAGGCCTTCCAGCAGAGCCACATCGTGTACTTCGAGCTGGACCTCACTGACCCCTACACCATCTCAGCTCTCACCAGCTGCCAGCTCCTGCCGCAGGGGGAGAACCTCCAGGACGTGCTGCCCCGCGACATCTACCGCCGGCTCAAGCGGCACCTGGAGTACGTCAAGCTCATGATGCCATCCTGGATGACCCCAGACCAGCGGGGCAAAGGGCTGTATGCAGACTACCTCTTCAACGCCATTGCTGGCAACTGGGAGCGGAAGAGGCCGGTGTGGGTGATGCTGATGGTGAACTCCCTGACGGAGGTAGATATCAAGTCACGAGGCGTGCCCGTCCTGGATCTGTACCTGGCCCAGGAAGCGGAGCGGCTGAGGAAGCAAACGGGCGCTGTGGAGAAAGTGGAGGAGCAGTGCCACCCACTCAATGGGCTGAACTTTTCCCAGGTGAGACAGAGTGGTGTGCAGGGTGCCAGGCTGGCTGCTTGGGTGGATATCCCAGCAGCAAGAGCATGGGCTGGAGCGTGGGGTGAGCACTCTCTACCCAGAGACTCGCGTTTGCTCCTTGCAGCCCAGGCCTCTGCCTCTGCCCTCGGGAGAGTTTGCTAGCTGTAGGAGTTCAGGCCATGTCCTAAATTCATTTAGATCTGGCCTGGGGACACCCCTGTCCTCTTCCCTGGCCAGCCTTGGGCAAGCTTCACCCTGAGAGACACTGGACCTTTGGACGTCTGCTCTCTGACCCTGCCTGGGCTGCCCTGGAGGAGCCCAGGGCAGGCTGTGGCTCTATCTGAACTTGCTTTTGTAATAGCTGGTTAAGAAGAAAGCTGTGATCACTTGGGGGAAGCAGGGATGCTCTGAGTAAAGCTGAGAAGTAACCGCTGGTTGGAGAAGTACCCCAGTGGACATCTCAGTGCCCTCAGAAATAGTGGCCCATGCTCTGCACTGGGAAAAGTGGTTTTTGGTTTTGGTTTTTTTTTTTTTTTTTTTTTTTTAAGTTCCTTTGAGACCAAGTGAGGGTCAACACAGCACAGCTTCCTGCAGGGAGCTCCACAGGCTAGTGCAGGCCCTTGTGCAAGTGCCTTTGTGTTTGCAAACCAGCTGGAGTTTAGCACCGTTGTTCATGCAGTGTCACGCCAGGCAAGTAGAACGACCTCTGTGTTGTCTGTGTGTTGGATGGGGCGGTCATGGGCTCTCCTCTCTGACCTCAGTACTCCAGGGAGCAGTGTCTGTCACTGTCTCTGCCTGCCTGGTGGGATCACAAGCGGGTATAAGGTTGCTCTCTGGCCTGGGGTACCTTTGCTGCAGGGAGGTGCTAGTTTGGGGAGAGGAAGTGGCATTTGCTTAGGAGTAGGTGAGACTTGCTGTTGCAGCATCACCTGGTAATGCAAGTTGGGAAGACCTTTGGTCATGGGGCTGGGGAGTTTTGACTGGTGCCTGACCCTTTCCCCTGCATCCTGAAGCCTGTCCCATCACTAATGCAGTTTCCTGTGCTGGAGGGGAAGGAGCAGAAGGGGAAGTGCAGTCCAGCAAGGGCAGGGACAGCAGTTCGGGGCAGATGTGAGAAGTGCTGCTACCCCGGCCAATCTTGGCAGGGGGCCACGGTGCAGGGAATAACATAGCAGCCCAGGGTGCATCACTTGTGCAGTTCTTAACTGCAGGCAGGGCACCTGCACTCCTCTCTTCCCTTGTTTGGAGCTGGGCAGCCTCATTCGCATCTCCAGTCTTTTGCTTAACTGTGCTTTGAATCCTTGTGCTGTCACTGTTTGCTCGCAGCCACCCTAGGAATGGGCTGGGAAGGCCCATCTCCTCCACCTCTTATCAGGTTGAGGCTTTATTAATATTATTGCCTGTGTTTTTCTTTTGCTGACACTGCCCCCCTGGTTTAGCATGGAGCGGGGGAGGGGGATGTGCTTTCTCTGCTGCCATGTAAGACAGTGGTAGGGAGGCTGAAAAATATAGGTTGCAGATCATGTCCCCATTAAGCTCATGCAACTGTTGACACTTACTTTAGGCCTTCATGTAGCTTTCTTCAAAGAGTGGCTGCTGCTGTGCTGTTTGCAGGTGGAATAAATACCACGTGAGCTGGGAAGCTGCATGGGGTGGGGACACAGAGCTGCAACATCCAGAGCTGCCCAACCTGGTGACAGTGATGGTGAGAGCGCAGCTGAGGGGTCAGGGTAGCCAGAACTGCAGAAGAAACTTAGCTCTAGTCAGGAAAATCACAGCCTGTGATTACCTCCCCTGTGGGTGGAGACATGCATGTGCATCATGCGAGCTGCTGTTCCTCCCACACCTGCTCACTTCCAGGGGGAAGGAGCACGCTGTCCCTTGTGGGAGCAGGTCTGGAGCAGCTGCTGCACCGCAAATTCACACCCTCACTTCTGCCCACTACTAGATTTCCAGTACAGGCGGCTCAAGGAAGAGGAGAACCAGAGGCAGATGGTTTTTACATTTCTAAGCATGGTTGTTTCAGAACCTGACTTGTGAACTCTCATGGTTGGCAATTCTGTAAATCTTTGATTTCAGAGCTTTCTTCTCAGTTTGTTCAGGCAGTTGAGTTAATTATGTGTTTAATATAAACCAAACAAAGACTTTGAAATAGGCTCTTTGAAAATTATTTCCTTTGGTATTGTGCTGCTGTCTGGGAACCCCCAGCATCAGACCACTTCTGTGTCTGCCTTTCAAGTGAGCAAACACACAGGGATGACTTACAAACTTCTGCTGGGAAAAATGGGGACACAAAACCATAAGGAATGGTCTAATTTTGTGCAAGAAATGATTTTTTTTGTTGCAGCAGAGTCACAGAGAAATTATTTACTTGGCAGAGAAGCAAGTTCAGTGCTCTCAGTTTATGTTTCTGCACAAGATTTGCTCTTTCTTTCGTCTAAAACATGGTTGTACTACCTGGTGAGGAGGACTCCCAGGCCACTTACAAGCAATACATTGTTATTAGCTAGGTCCCTCTTCTGATCCATACTATGGGACAAGCCCTGGTTGGTGTGGGTATGTTATTGCAGGTGAAGGTCTGGAACAGTTTATGATTGATTGTCTCCATGGGGTTGCACAATGCTCAGTAACTGCAAGGTGCAGACAAACCCAAGCTAGAGACTTCCTTCTTCTCCTTGTGAGGAGAAAGAGGAAAAAAATAAACAAAAAAACCCCACACGTACAACAACTAACACTGCCTATCATGGGGCTCTTTTTCTTTGGCTGTATTTGTTCCAGTTTCCTCTTTATCTTTTGTTTTATGACTCTCTTATTTTACCTGCCAAATCTCTCTGTCCTTGCTCAACTCAGGCTGGCTGCCCACACAGCCAGGCCATAAAAGTATCATTTATATATGGTACACAATGATATGTACACAATCTGTGAAATACTTTACTGCCTCCTCAATCCCTCTTTCTTGTTCCAAGATCTATGCAACTGTAGGGAGTATGGAAGATTAGTCTGTCTCCATGCCAGAGCCATGGTGTTTATTTGTCTGTTTCATTCTGTTTCTATCCCAGTTTGTCTTAAAGCCTTTTTTCTCCCACCCCACCTTCTTTCATGGGTAGTGCCTCTCTTGTTGCAATACCCTGTAAGGGTGCAGGTCTTATTCCTAGCAGCATCTGGGCTTCTAGAAGATAAAAGGCTTTGTAGCTATACACAATCTGCGACTGCTAACTTCCAGCACTGGAGTCAGTCCCTCAGACCTCCTAACTGTTCCTTTCAAGTTATGCACATGCTTACATGTTTGCTGGATTGGAGGCATTAGTGCTCCAGCCTAAAGCCCGTGGAGCCTTTGCTCTTGGCTCCAGCTGTAGTGTCAGGAACATCAGTTTGGTATTGGCTCAGAAAATGAGCTGGCCTTGGCCTGTACCGTGCCATGCACTTGTAAACAGGCTGTGCTTTGGCACACTCAGGTGGTGTCCAGGCTGTGTTTCTCACAGACCGGTTTGAACTTGAACACAAGAAGTTTGGACTTGTGTCTACCCTCTGCATGGGACCGAGGCTTAAGCGTGTAAACACTGTCCAGCCACCACCACTTCCTAGCCAAGACCTTGGCCAGTTTGGCTTCTCCAAGCTTGGGACACTTGATGGGAGACCCTACCTGTTAGCTGTTCTTGATTTGAGAATTGTTTTCCCCATGTGGCTTTCCTGTGTCCAGAGCTTGCCACAGCACTCTGTTCCTACCTGAGCATCTGAATAAATGGCTACATCTTCAAAAGTAGTCTTCAAAGCTGCTTGAGTGGCAGTAGAAAGCAGGGAGCCACTAAGGACTGACTGCTCCTGAAATCCTGGCTCCAGCTCTGGGACTGAGTACTTGAAAGTCTTGTCTTTTGCATCTTTCAGCCACTTCCTCATACAGTTAGTTGCAGATAGAAAATGAAGCAAAAGCTTCTAGGATTGATCATTTTGCCTTAATTAGGACATTAATTGTTCATGTCTCTACTCAAAGAGCAACCTCTGCAAGCAACGAAGTGCTGAGAGATTCCTGCTTTTCTCTAAAGGGTTCCCAGCTCTTCCAAGTTCTGGACCACTAACACGACTCTGTGAGAGCTGTAGACTCCTGCTTAGCAAACACAGGCCTCCTGATGTAACAGCAACATCATTTTTCTTGCTGAATCTACATACCTGCTTGGGTGAAAGGGCCACCCTTGATAGCCCCTGGTACAAAACTATCGTTTAGTAGCAGTCCACATCTGTGGGGAAAGTAGGAAGCCAAGACACCACTGCCTTGTTACGTGTGGAGGGGGGAGTTGGTTGGTTTGGTTTTTTCCCCTTCTAAGGAAGTTAGAGAAACATCAGTGATGGCTTGACATTAAGCCCAAAAGATCTGAAACGAAATTGGAGAGAATTGTGCTGTCTGCTCATTTCAAACAAAGGGCTTTTTTGCTACACTGAGTTGATCAATTATAATGTTTATTTTTAATTTCCGGAGTGATGAGGTCAGATCTGGCAGTGTTTCCATTCACGAGACCCTGTTTCAGGTTCACCTTTGACAGCAGCAGTAACAGGGAATCTCAAAGAAAAGAAGAGCAAGGAGAGGCAAACGGTGGGAGCCCTGCAAGGAGTAGTTCAGATCCAAATTTGGAGCAAAGCGAAAAGCTTGATGAAAGAGCTGACAGAGGAGCAGAGCACTCACTGCTGAACAAGTTGGACGGGACACTACTTGCGGTAACCCGATTGCATCTTCTGCCCCGAGGGTGTGACTTCAAGATCTATGTGTGAGGAACAGCCCTTCCTCCTCAAGTGATGGGAACATCAGGGTTTTCTGCACATGAACTGGAGCTGAAACAACTGAATTGATCCTATTTGCATCTTTGGCTGCTGGAGTCTGTGACCTAGATTTGTTTTTGTTTTCAGTTTGTGTGTAGACACACCTGCAGCCTCCAGGTCTAGACATCAGGGATGGGGAATGGGCTGACTGGTGGGAACCAAAATAGCTAAGGCTTCGCATTTCTGTTGTCATAATTAGAGTTTAATTAAGATCTTATTAACTACCTGGGGAGTTCAGGGTTCTTCTCTCCAGTGAGAGTAAAAAGGGCATTCAGTTGCTGATCTGCTGTCTCTGCTTTCAGAAGGGTGGAGACTTTGTTTCAAACAGCCTGGACTCTGTGGTAAGGCTTTGAAATCCCAAACTGCGGATTTTGCTGTGGCACCGGTTTGCACTGGTCACATATGCCATTATAAGCTCCTTTCATTTGCACTCTGTGTGCCTATCAACTAGCTGGATTTTCCCATTAAAAATGCCCTTTGCTTAGCATATTACACAGCAGAAACAGAAGATGTCTGGCGGTAAATGTGGCTTCGTCTCTCCTCGCAGCTCCCACGGATAGCCCCGTGCCTGTGGCTGGCTCCCAGTGTTACAATGTGAGCATGTCAATACATTTTTCTCTTTTCCCAGTTAGCGAGGGCTGAGCGATGAGTGGTGTACAGCGCTCTGAGAGCGCTTGTGACTGGCTTACCCCGCTCTCCTCTGACAAGTCAGCACTAGGCTGGTGGGCTGGTTGGCAGACACACTGTGTGACACTTGAGATCCTCTAGCTTTGGGTGAGAGTACTGTTGCTGCAGAGGAGCATAGCCCTGTCAGCGGCCTGAGAGGGGTCCTGGTCATCAGAGGCAGCTTGAGGAAGCACACAGAAGGTCTGGGCCGGATGCTTTTTGGAGCAGCTCAACCAACAGTGAGAAGTGTGGAGCAGGGAGGGGATGCGGGCTTGGCTTGTTCCGCTGGTCAGGCAGTCAGGTGCCTCCATGCTAAGCTTTGGTCTGCACGTTCTCAGGTCTTGGTGCAGACTTACGGTGATTGCTCACGGTGGCCTGACACTGTGATGCCATCTGACACCTGATCCTGAGGGCTCACGATGTGTTGCCCATTACTAAACCCAAAGTGTGGGACTGTAGCTGCCAGCTTTTCCCTTGGACAGCAAGGCTGCAACCAGTCTGGACAGCCTAAAGGCAGACATGCCTGCAGATTTGTAGAAGAGAGCTTCCTTTCTGATCTAAGAACTGAACTGCACTGCTGTCACCCTCCTGTGCAGCAGCTGTAGGATGGTTCATTTTTGGCTCAGACTGGATTGCCTGGTCCACGGGGATCCCACTTGGCTCCTACATCCCAGTCACAGGGTTTCTGTCCCATGGCAGTGGTTCCAAAGACTAACTTTTGGTTTTCTTCAAACCGAGAATACACCCCAGCTTCAGCTTTCAACTGTTTGATTTTGTGAGGGTTTGTATTCCACCAAAGAGCCTCTGCTATCAACTTTCTCTACTTTGTGCAGGTACTGTAACTGTAATCAGTTTGTCCTTTAATGTTCTTTCTGTTAAATGAAGCAAAGGGAACCCGTTGAGTCTTTCCCAGTGGGGCACTTTTTCTACGTGTTAACTGTTCCCTCAGCTCTTCCCAGGCCTAGCAGCATCTGTCTTGCGTCATGGCAGTCACACGTGTGCTTGGCGCAGTGGTATTGTCACTATCCTCGTCTTTCCTTGTGTATGCATCTCGGTTTATCTGTGGCTCATTCAGGCACAGTGGTTTTCTGAGAGCTCATGCTTGGGGCGTTCAAAGTCCTTTTTACTCTCACTGCTTCCCAGGAAAGAGGGAGTGTTACCCTTCTTGCTGTGGTCCAGTCCCTGTCTGCTCCGTGGGCAAGATGAACTGCAAGCCAGCAGACAACCTTTGTTTTAAAAAGAGATCCAGATTACACAGCACCTCTGCTCTCTTACCCTAATTAGTTTGCTCCCCTGACCTTTGTTTTATCTGCAAAATCCATTAATGGTAGAGTTGGGGTTTGTTGGGGTTTTTTTGCCCTCTGGGTTGTTGACATGTATGTTGAATACTGTATAGCAAAGAACCTCCCCTGCAGAGGTCTTCAGTAGCTTACACAGTTGTTTCTCATCTGCATTTACATTTTCAGGTCTACTGACTACCATTTTTGTTTCCCCTGTCTTCAGTGTGTGTTGTGTTGGTTTTGTATTTCTCTAAATTCCTACTGCTGTACACTCTATGCAGAAGTCTGTTCACTGATGCTACTGCCTTTACCAAGTAGACTTGAAGCTTGCAAAAAGCTATCAGGATTTTTGGAAAGGGTATGGTTTCCATTATCCTTGTTGACTTGCAATTTTCTATAATCCTATAATTATTTCCTATAATCTTCATCAGGCTTTTATTAGCTAGTTAGAAAGGTTGTTTGCAAGTAGGATGAGGAGGCTGAAACACAATTTTAAGATGTCTACTGCTTTATCTGGCCTAATACAGAAAGCGAACAGCAGGAACAATTCTTCACTGTTTTTGATAACAGAGGAAAGATTGGGTCCCTCAATAAAATTATTATCAGGTAGCAGGCTTAGCATGTAGATGCACGTCCACACAAGATGTCATTCATTTCCAGTATGCCTGGATGAAGGATGCTCGGACACTGAGACGTGTGAACAGTTTCAAAGAGATTAGACAGATCGATGAAGGATAGTCACACCAGGGAGTCTCATACACGTCCCAAGTACCATCTCTGGCTCAGGACGTCCCTCAGCCCCTGACAGCTCGAATGGAGGGCAGGTGCCAGGGGAAGAACTGCTCTGTAGGTGCTCTGCTGTCATTGGAGGTAGGGTGCTGGGCTTCTGCCCCACTGGGCAGGTGTGGGAAGGTCGTTTCCAAAATGTAACTGAGGCTGCATTTCCCAGAGTGGTGGCCAAAGTGAGCAGCTGAAACAAAGGGCATGACTTCTCTCTGGAGGTGCTGAGCTATGCTGGCAGTGCCAGTGGAGATAGAGCATGTACATCCACCTGGGCCTGGCTAGGTGTCCTGTATGAGACTCGCCTGATGCCAGGCTCTGCTGGGAGTGCCGGTAGCTGGCTGCCCACTCTCCTTCCTCCTGGTCGTCCTGCTTGCTTTCAGAAGAGAGGTGCCAGGGCAGGCTGGGCTTCTGGGTTAGTGTTGCCATCACACCTGCATGTGCTGTGCCCTCAGAAAGCAGCAGCTCTTCCTGCCAGGTTCCCAGGTGAGGTGGTGCTCCCAGGGATGCAACAGCCCTTTTCCTTCCAAAGCCTGACCCTGGCATGCGTGACGGTCCTGCACGCAGCGCCTGCAGTCTGGGTTACGCTCCAGCTCACAGTGCATCTGTCATCCAGTCTCCTGGAGCATGCAGCCTGTGCAGGCGGATGCTTGGAGACTCGACCTGAGACAAGTGGCACTAAAAGCTGGTGCTCAGACACAACAGCTTTCAAGCTCCATTGGCTTGCTGGGAACGGGAGGTGGGCTTGGAAGTTGATAGGGAACAGGTCAGGCGACCTAAGCTTGGCGGTGTCCCTGCTGGAGCACTCAGATGTCCACATTTCCTTCCTTTTCATGAGGCTTATCTTTTTTGAGCACGCAGAGGTCAAATGTGAACAGACAAGCGTGTGGGGAGCAGTTGGCTGTGCAGTCTGAAACCAGGGAGAGGTTTATGAAGGGATCCACCCATGCAACTTAAGAACAGCCCTGTCAATTAAAACCAAATGCGTAACAGTGTTTAGTCTGCAATTTACTGTGGTCACAATCCTGTCATATAACTGTGTAAGGGAAGATTTAGGTAGCTGGCCTTGTGCATTTCTCAGTCTCTTTACTCTGCTCTAACAAGATTAGCAGGATTGCTAGCTTTGGCCAGAACTCAAATTAATCTTTGGCAAAAAAAGATAACGCTGTTTCAGACTTGACTTAAATGAAGCGTCTGGTAAATGCATTACAGGAACGTTCTAGTGAATAATTTTTTTTTTTTTTAACGGCAGCTTTTATGTGTTGTTGCATTGACCTGTTTGCTTTCTAAGCATGGTTCTTTTTGCACAGAGGCTGCATCATCAGTGGACTCAGTACTAGAGTCCTATTTTCATCTTATTTACTCAAACCCTTAATTTTTGTGTGGATTACTTATAATTTATCAGTGTGTCCCACTCCCCTCGTGTCCCCCAAACAGTACCATGTGAAAAAAATATTTATACATCTTTATGGCCCATCAGGCTGTCAAAGCTCAAATCAACTGGGTTTGCAACTGTGCATCAAATCTGGCTGATTTTGCTGCAAATAAATCGGTGTTACCAGGTGCTACTTGATCCAGACGGCAAGCACCATCCCATGGATGTTCTTCTCTCCCAAAGGTAAAAGCTGAGGTGCTGGCTGCCTTTGCTGGATATGTCTGATGTTGAGATATCCTCATACTGGCTACTTGCAATAGCTGTAGTGAGAGACCCCACTGAGACATGTGGCTCATGGGGAGAGCGTCGTGCCTTGTCGCTGTCTTGAGAGTGCCCCAAGTACAGTTAGCCCCCTCCATCTTTCAGAAGTGGCACTTGTTGGCTTACCAGGATGTCACACAGGACAAGCCATCCTACCTCCACCAAGGAGATGGGTTTTATGGCGTGCTCCACTCGGCTGAGCAAGGAGCCCGCTCCGAGCATGGCTCAAGCCTATTTTCACTCATGCTTGAGGCAGGGCCTGCATCACTACGGCTTTGCTTTTCTGGCACCTTGTGGTATTTTGAAGAGCTTCCTGCAAGCTCAGAGGAAGAGTTTGGACTTCTTGTGGGAGCCAATGATATAAATAATATCAGAAGTTCTGGACTAGCAGCAGAGCTGCAGCCCTGCAGTGATGTGCTGCTGGATGTGTCCCAGTGCACGGTGCTGCTGAGGACCCTGCTACTGACACTACAGCCTTGGATTCCTCTGACTCACTGTAGGCCAAATTTTCAGTTGTTTCAAGTAAAAGGTTTACCTTTGCTGGGGGTCCTGGATGAACTGCTTAAAGATTTTAACTGCTGAGAAAATTTGAACTTTCATCTGGACATTGTCCTAAGCACCTCCCTGCCTCTCTACCTGCAAACGTTTCTCAGACCATTGAGTCCTGGCTCCCTGGTACACCTGAAGAAACAGGGGGAAAAGCAGGTTTTGTTATTGCTTTGGACTTCTCTTCTACTTGTTTTGCAGAGGGGAGCTGGCTAAATCACTCAGGTGCTCAAAATCCACTGGTCTCTTACCACAGTTTTGCTCCTCTGCTTTGTATCCAGAAGGACAGGTAAGTTATGTCAGAATCCAATGGTAAAGAAGGCTAAAGCAGCTTAGCTTTCCAGAGTTGCACAGGATCAGCACAAAACGAACTCTCCCACGTCTTTCACTAGACATCTTAGGGCGGTGCAGCTTTGGGAAGGCTTGACACTGTGTTTGCTAGCATGTTTGACCAGGGCTGTCTCAGTGGTGAAGACATGCCCTTAGCCAGCGCTAGACAGACAGAGGTTTGCTGCTGATGTTCTGGGCTCAGTTTTGAAGCTCTTACCTTATTCTGGCCAAAGCAACCCATTCTGCTGGGTATGTGCAGCCGTTTGACCACCTGCGTGTATTCGTTAACCTCACCTTTGTGATATCCCATGCCTATAACCATACAAGAACTCCCCTTGACTTCCATGTATGCCTGGGGAAATTCCTGCCCATGGAGTTTCAGGGTATCCCCCGAAGTACAAACATACCAAATTCCTCTGTAGTTCTTTGAGAGAGTCACTGAAGTCCTGTCGCTGTTGATATGTCTGGTAAAACTGTCTCTGGGGATTTTTAGGGCTGAGATTTCTGTAGAGAAGCAGTTGCAGACATCCTGAGGTGAGGTATATCTATACTTTCCTTGAGACCATGGTGGCTACCTGGTAGACAGGTAGTGTACCTTTCAGTCTTGCATTGGTGAGAGGTGACTAAGCAGACCCATTCCTCCCAGTCTGGCTGCTTGCTCCCAGCCTCTCACCAGTCCGTCATCTGTGACAGCTTGAGTGTTTCAACAAATTGCACTGGGCACTGCATTTCCAGTTTCCCAAGTGCCTGCACAAAGGCTTGACCGTGCAAAATGCAGGCACGTAAGGAGTGGTTGGGAGCTGCTGATGGAGGCATTACTGCTGAAACAAGTCATACAGTGTGGCCTAAGTCTGGGCTCCTGGACAGTCTCTGCTGCTCAGCCAGTGTACAGTAACTTGTTAGACTAGGGTAATTTGATCACAAGTTTCATCCCTGTGTGAATTTATAAGGCCTGTTTATTAAGATAAATGGGCTATTGTTACAGCTGGAGTCCGGTGGTGTGAGTTGCATGTTTGGAATGTTTAAAAATAAATTAGCTACAGCCATGCTTTCTAGGAAGGATGAAATTGAGAAAGAAGAGAGGGTGACACCACGTATCTTTTTATTTGTTGTGATGCTGTTGGTAAGTCAAAATGAGAAGACAAGGAAAGCTCAAGGTTGTAGCTGATCAATAATACAGGGGATGGAAGTACTTGCTATCAGTATTGCACAATGCCTGGGTGAGCAGCTCCTTGAAAATCTGCCAGAGGAGAAGAAAGAGAAAAATTATACTTCCATTTAGGTATTTCAGGTGTGTTTTTGCAGCACTGGAAGATACCTATTCACCTAAAACACATAGGTGAATAACACTCTATCTGTCTAGAAGGTGTCACAGCTGGCTTGGAGTAATGCAATTTCAGACCTCATCCAGGTTAATAAAAATGAATTAATCACTAAACTGAAAAGGATGTTTGCTTAGGTACAAGTAATTGTGACTGAACTTAATTTGCTATGTGAAAAGGGAATATATAGTCCCAACCAATAATATGTATGATTGGTGCTTTAAGGGGGCCCAATTTCCCCAAGCTGAAAATAATTATAGGCCAAATAAAGTGGGAGGAAAAACTTAAGCATAAAAATGTGAATGATAATTGGGAGTTGTTCAAGAATCCTGTATTAGATCCCTGAGAAACCACAATTCTGCATTTGCAAAGATGAATTCCTTAGTTAAAAAAAGCTGTTTTGGTTAACAGAGGAGATGAAAGCAGCAATAAAACACCCAAAATACAACGAATGGAAAAATAGAGGAAGCAACGTGGACAAGTAATCTGCAAGGAAATGCAGACAATTGATGAGACAACTGAAGGGTACTAATGGAGTGCCTTTGGGCAGTGGGTTTGGAACAATAAGAAGGGATTCTTTAAATGTATCAGGGATTCATGAAATCTTAGCAGTGGTACAGGCTCCATACTGTACAGGGTTGCAAAATTGTTGCTTATGAAATAGAAAAGGGAGAAATAACCAGTAACTATTTCTTGGTGTTTGGAAAGGAGAAGACTCTGTATTCAGAGCTTGGTCATAAGGGAATATTTTCTGCTCCAGTAAGAAAATACTTCCAGTAATTAGGAAAAATGTTAAATGTCAGTGTTTTTAAATGTACAAAACATTAACAATGGTTAACTTACAGTCCAGAATATTTAGAGACTAAGCCAAGGAGCTCTTTGAATCATTAATATAGGCACTCAAAAAACTTTGGGGGAGTGGAACAAAGCTACCGTATCAGCATTATTCTGGGACAATGAGTGGGTAGCTTGTCAGGCTACCCAACTTCAGTTTGCTCAAAGCATAAAAAGGCTGATAGGCTCTGCAGCTGGTAAAGAGCTGATTAGAAGGCAGGACGATGCTAGCCAATTTCCCTTGAATGGGAAGCTGGCCTTGTCAGACAAACATCATCCCACTTCTTGATAAGAGTGTGATTTTTGGTGGTAAAAGTTGTTGTGCTGACATAATGATATGTAGATTTGAAGGCTTCTGACTTTGTTCCTGGTGATACTCTGATGTAGGAGTACACACTAGACAAAATCAAAAAGTGGCTTATTGTAAACAGCCCAAGGGAAGTGATCATTTTCATAAAGTGGCTGCAGATGGAGAGCCATCCTCCACCGGGGGGGAGGGAAGCTTGAAGGTGGTCGTAAAGAAGTACTGAAGGTATCTGTTCCTGGCCCTGCATTACCCAGTGGCTTTGTCAGGGATGTAAATATCAAATAATTGTTTGCACAAACATGGAGATCCTGCAGGTGGAGGGGAGGTAAACAATGGGTCAGTTGTGGGAGCAGAGCTGAGTCACCTGGAGAGCTGGGCTCCTCTAGTGCTGTTAAATGCGAGGCCGTACATCTAGGAGCAAAGCATGGAGGTCGAGGTAGTAAGGCTGGAGGCCTTATCTGGAATACATCGACGCTGCATAGGGCTTGGAAGATAAATAGCAAACATGACTGCCAAGCCCAGTCCTGCAGCTGGGAGGGATATTGCAGTCCTCAGGTGAGTGGTAGGAGCAGGGGAGAAACGTGCTGGGGAGCTTGGTGCAGGAACACTGCTTAGTCCTGGTGTCAGCACTTGAGAGCGTTGAAGAATTGGAGCAAGGTCAGAAAAGAGCTACACAGTTAATTTGGGACCTGAAGAGCATGGCTGTACAACAGGAGAGTACAGAAACATGATCTACAAAGTTGTTTGTAGAGAAACTGACAGGTTATTTCATGAGCATGCTCGGGTATCTTGTCTGAGGAAGAAGGACAGGGCAGCAAAAGCCTCAAGTCCAGTGGCCTAGCCGCTGAGGATACACACTATCAGAGTCAATATAATTGGTGTCTAGTGAAGGCAATTAGCCAGTTGAACAAATTTCCTTAGGACCTGGTGGAATTGCCATCGTTCAGGCTTTAAATTGCCACCAAATAGCTCTCTGAAACACAAAAGATTGCTAGGTAGTGTTCAAGGGCTGCTGATTCATGCATGGAATCAATGTACGTTTTGTTCTGTCTTATAAAATACCAGTTTGGGGCATTTAGACATCTGCAATTAAGGCTAGACAAGCAGTTCCAAGCAGCTTCCAGATTCTTGTTTTTTGTAGAACTTTTCTGCAGATCAGGTTGAAGCTTTGTAAGTTTGTTGTCGGTGCCAACGTGACTTTCTTTATGCTAATCTGAAACCAGACTTTTTTTTTTTTTTNATTATTATAAAACGGGGAGGTACTGTGACTTTAGGATGGGGGCAGGTGGGGGCGGGGGCAGCTGCAGGTCAAAGCTTTGTGCTTTCTGCTGCACATCCTCCGAACATAGGCTGAGCTTTTAGGAGTGCTGAAACACCACCACCAAGCAGAGGGGTGTGTTGTGTGCTTGAGGGACTGGAGACCTTTGCTAGCCAGTTCCAAATGCCTTCAGGCATCAGCCAAATGTGTGTGTACGTGTGAGAGGGACCAAAAGGCTTGGAGGGCTGCATTCAGTGCTGCAATACCTGCAGAGGAAAATCCCTAAGGAGCAGGCGCCAGCTCTTCTGGGCTCTGTTTACCTGCTTAACAAGGAATGAAGGGGGACCATAAAGCCATAATGCTGTCTGGAAGTCACATTCCTGCTCAGGCTAGTCAGGGATGAGTCGTTAGAGTTCAATGCCTCCTTCATCTCACTAAGCCCCTGCCTTAACCTCTGTGGTTTACATCTGTTCCAGGAGGCCGTAAAGGGCAGGGACTGCTGTCCTTGCCTGGCTCAGGGCAGGGGATGGTCCCCAGGGCATGGCTGCTGCGGGGATCTATGGCAGGCAGCGCTGAGCGTCCTGCCCTGAGGGTGTACAGTATGGCACCGCTCCCCTCATGTTCACAAAAGCCCTCGCCATAGCCTGCGCTGTCAAGTGGAGGGCTGGGATTTTGGTAAGTGACGACAGCCCTTGCCGTTGGCTCCATTGGCTTGCCATTGATTTGTGGCGCCGAGCACAGGGAGCAGCCGGCAGTTGAAGAACGATTTAAAAAGCACTTGCGTTGCCAGGTCCCTTTAGTCTGAGGCTATCCTGCAACGCAAGACACTTTCCTGGATGCTCCTGTGAAGATGGTTTGAGTCGCTCCCCAGAGCAGTGTTTCGCGGTAGTTACTGGGACAGCAACAGTGGCATGGAGCCTGTGATGCATACAGGTAGGAAACTGAGGCATTGGTGATGCTGGTAAGTAGCAGAAGTCACTCCTCTTGTTCATACTGTCTGGGAAAGCTACAGCATGTCTGCACAGTAGCATTGTAATGAATCCTCTGGGAATAATCCATTTTCCTTTGCCTAAAATTTGGTTGTTATTTTAGGCTAGTCCAGTTTGACATTAAGAGCTAAAATTTCCAGGCTGGATTCTTCAGTCTGCACTGAATCCTCGCCAGCTGGCCAAAGCAAGAGTTGGAGCTCATTACCGCTATCGCAAAACTGTTTCCAAAATGTCATTCTGGTGTCACTGTTATAGATAGCATCGTGGATAGGTGGGGATGTCTCTTCTATCCTCCCCATGTTCAGTGAGGACTGGGAACCTGGCCAAATGCATTGCCTTGCTCAGGCAATTTTCAGGCTGGTAGCATTTCAATGCCATTATGGTGTTTTGAAGGCCTATCATGAACATATCTGTTCCCTGTCGTCGTGGATTAGGGAAGCCCGCTCACCTGCACAGCAGCCCATCGTCTGTGGCTGCTGGAGTGTAATGTTTTCGTAATATCCAGAAGTCGTGAGCTTGCAGGGGGAAGTCCTTGAGAGAAGGCACTGTTTTCTTTTTCCAGTGCCATCATGTGTGATTATGCACATGCAGTAGCTAAGCAGATACCTAAAATTTAGAGGAATTGCATCCTTTGGCAGCTCAGGAACCTAAGTGGATCAGAGGCTGTGTGACTGAGACATGAGAAACAGAGGTGTTTTCAGATACCGTTGTCCTTAAGAGATGTGTGCTGGTCCATAATTGATGCTTCTGTATACCCTTGTGCCAGCGACGTCTGTCTGGAAGGAGCCACCCTGCAGGCTCTTTGCTAAGCTCAATGCTGGTGGCTGTGGTTTGGAAGGGGGTGTGCAGGACTGTATGCTGGCATAAAGCAGGTTCCCAGGCAGTGCAGTGGAGTGATGGTGGTGACTCGATGGTATCTGCCTAGCCTACACAGTTGTGATCCCACGTGCCGCATGCTTTTCTGTTCTTGCTCTTGATAGGTGCTGGAGATCTCTTGAGAGGCTGTTTGTCCACATCTGTAGAAAATGATTAAGTGGCTGTAGAGCTGCTGCATGGTGCTAGATCTCCCTAAATAAAGGGGTTTGCTGTGTGATGTAGAGCCAGAGCGGTGGACATCAGGAAGAATTTCTTTACTGAAAGAGTGGTTAGGCATTGGAACAGGCTGCCCAGAGAGGTGGTGGAGTCGTCAACCCTGGAGGCGTTCAAAAAAGGTGTAGACATGGCACTCCGGGGCCTAGTTTAGGAGTCATGGTGGTGTTAGTTGATGGTTGGACTTGATGATCTTAGAGGTCTTTTCCAACCTTAATGATTCTATGATTCTATGATCCACAATGTGTCCCCCAAGCCAGCATAGGCTTGGCTTAGGAAAGACTGTGAAAAAGGAGTCCTGTAGCTCTCGGGCAGTCCTTGTAGTCCCATGTAGCCAGACAGGAGGTGAGCTGTTTCAGGTCTATTCTGAATTTTGCAGGGAGGCTGCCCTAGCCTGTGGTGCCATTTTCCTTTTCCTCCTCTGTGACTACCCTTGGTGAAGCTCAGAGCCTGGCAAAGAGCTCTCTCTGCGTGCAGACCAAGTTGGCCAAGGGTGAAGCAGGTAGACCATGGAAACTGGAAAGGTACCGATAGTCTTGTCTTAATGGATTTTGCGAAAAGTCATCTGCTGTTTCTTGATGCAAAGCTTGTGTAAGTCAGGAAAGGTTCTCCTACAAAATTCAGTGGATTTCTGCTTCAGTCCCTTTAGAAGAAATGGGAAAAGTTCTAGGAATAGATTCTGATGTTAGATCTCTTCATACAAATATGGGACCCACTGACCTCATGGAGAGAACCTGTCTCTGGAAAGCACAGCTGGTGTACACTGAGTTTGCAGCTGCTCCTCTGTGCGGGTAGTGGGGCTGACCTTTACTTTTTATCCCTGCCTGCACACTGCTTTCCTGAGATGTGCCCCAGCCAGGGAAAGCACCAATTCCCTATATCAAGCATGTTATACACATTTCTGTAGTGTAACATTGCAGCGTGTTAGTTCTATGGTCACATGCCTTAGTCACACTGGCTTACATCCTGAAAACTGTTTACTCCATTCAAATGCTCAGTGGTTGCAAATCAGCATGGATTCATTGATTTTATTAGAAATACACAAGTTTTTCACACTCAACTCTTTCTTTCTAGTCTTTATATGGATACCCATGTATACAGTGCCTGAGTTTTGAATGGGGACAGAATGACTGTGTTACATGGGCTAGAACCAGCCCAAATGATCTCAACTGATTAGGAAACTGTTGCAAGTGATCCTCCTGTCTTCCTGCTGTTTCAGGTCAATCAACTTTTCCCTGCTGTCCCTAAAACTTCACACCTTCTCCAGTTTATGTGGTCAAGAGCCTTACACCTAGCATTAAGAAAAACACTAGGTCTAAAATGCTCAGTTCTACTTCCCCTTGGCTTGCATTTTCTTCTCCTTCCTCTCCCCCCATCTTAACATAAATGCAGTCTAGGGCTGCTGAGAGAGAAGGTAAATTAAACGTTACTTTGCACTCACATGGTTGTATGCATAGCACCAGCCCCCAGGGGATGTGTGCAGCAGGAGAAGGGGAGAGGCAAAGGGATGGGGATTTGAGTTACTCCCAGTCTCTGCCTCAGGCTGTCATTATGCACTTCGTCCCACGTCCAGGGCTTGGTTTTCTAGAAACTCTGTCAGGTCTGGCTTGCCTGGCACCCTGGTGTTGTGGCACTGTGTACGATCCTGCTGCTCTTTCACTGTCCTGCTGCTGCTTTCCCCTTTGCCTCTGAACTCCACAGGCATTGGGAAATTCAGTCCTGTTCCGCTTCAGGGTGAGCAGACTTTTTTTTTAATTTTATTTTTTTCCCCCTAAATACCAGGCTTGTGCCCTTTTTTGGTGTAAGCACAAGGGGGCAGAGCTAGAGCTGAGTTTTAACTGCATTCCTGACGGCTCCTTTTTCTAGTTTAACATCAACACTTGGCCCGAGTTTTGGGTTTTTTTCCTTTTATTTCTTTTTTCCTGGAATACACAGACATATTTATTCCCAAGACAGTTAGACAGGTCTAATGCGAAATGGTGGAGTGCCTGAGGACTGACTCTAAGCAAGCAAGTACTTTGGCTTCCACCAGGGTTCATGTTTAAAAACAAAGGCAACTGTTCAGCAAACTTTCCTGGACTAGTGGGTGACGGGCATCAGCTCTGCAAGAGCATTGCTGCTCGCACCAACGTGCTTCAGTTCTGTGCTGGCGTGCCGCAAGCCTCTTGGGAGTTGGTGTCTTTTGGAGGGTTCCTCCTCCAGCATCGGGTGCAAACGCATGTGACGTCCTGGCAGATGGGCGCAGAACTGGGGGCAGCAGGTCTCCCCGCTGTGCTCCTGCCCACAGCATGCATGCACCAGGTGGTGGTCCTACCTGCCAGGAGATGACTGAGAAGGAAGCCCAGATTCCTGCCAGCGTGACTGCCTGTGTCCCACAACCTTGTTACACACTACATGGAAAATGCCCTCTGGGCAGGACTGCGGTCCTGGCGGGATTCATACATCTGCATGCTCTGCAGGTTGCACAGCCAGAGCTGCAGGGAAGCCTCAAGAGGATGTGGGGGGTGGGGGGATAAGGCTTAGGTTTCCACTCACTGGCGGCCCCTTGTGAGGTAAAAAGGAATGCTCTTTCCTCCAGCTGGGAAACAGAGGCCTGAGCATGAGCAGGTGAAATGGGTTCACCAGGGCATGTGCTGGTAGTAGACAATGCCATCCCACAGAGGGTTAAAGAGCTTCCCAGGTTCTGCAGCGGTGGGAGCTGCACAGATACCTATCAACTTCTACCTGGTAGAGGGAGCAAAAATGTAACTTGTTGCAAGGCTGGGAACAAGGCAGTTCCTCTGGTGCTGCTGCATTTCCTCCCCAGCTGAAGTTCCTGGTTTTCTGTACTCACCTACCTTTCTCAAGGACTTCCACAATGAGCCAGAGGTTGTCCGCATTGCCTTTTTGTCCCAGGGGACAGCACGGTGCTTCTGTTCAGAGCCTGTCTGTAGGCTTTTGATAAAGAGCACTTTCCTTCCTTTCTTCTCGTGTCACCCATGCCAGGCAGAGATGCAGCACTGCTGAATTAGGAGGAACATCTGCTTTGAAGCTGGGATCTCACACCTGATTGAGCAAGATCCTCTTCAGCCCCAGCATCTCTGCTTGCAAATGCCTGCCTCTACACTGCCAGAGTGTGAGTGTGTGCTTCAGCATTGCTGGTCTGCTTGAACTCCGGTTTATTTTCTGTTCCCACTGTTTCTTAATCGAGACTGGCTCCCCTAGAAATGAGTCAATTTATCACCCAGGGTCTAGCCACAGGTCATGTAATGGAAACCTGGACACCCACCAATGTATGAGTCTTCACCTTAGGTATTGTATTAGGCAGGGCTTTCAAACATCCTGTAGATAACTGACTCTGTTTCTAATTGCATTTGCCCTCGCCAAGATGTTTTCCTCCATCCACTTCAGTCCCCAAAGGAGAGTAATTGCAGATTAGTTAGCTGATAACAAGAACTTTATCTTGGCCACAGAGGGTTCCAGCAGAGGATTTTATTGATGGGCTTTCATAGCTGAGAGTTAATGCTGTTGGGAAAGCATCTTTCTGAAAGCTGTGCTGCATTTACTTTTAAGGAGGGCAGAAACTGTACCTGCCTCAGACTGATTTGAGTAGAAGCAGTCATCCCTTATCTCTGCTATGATTTCTAATAAGAGTGGCAGGGGAAGATTAAGGTACTGTCTTGTTGCTAAGACTCACAGGAATGAAAATCGGGTAAAGTCTCTAGGTCTCAGATAGTGATGCCTGACGCCAATCCATTTCTTAGCCTCAGCTCCTACCAGGAAGATGATCTTATTTTCAGTCCCATGCCATCTTATTTATTGAGGAGCGATAGAACTGTGGTAGGAAACAGCTCTGTCCCAGCATGAGTCAAACAGCAAAGGGATCGCTGGGTTGGGCTTCAAAACTGCACAGCATGAGCAGCTATGGGAAGGTGGGTTGTGAAATGGTTGGTGCGGGAGTGGAGAAGGCCGAAGTCAAATTTCTTGAGGACAGAGACTACTAAGCCTCAGAGGTATTGCAGAGTCATTGAGTAAGTGAGAGAGTGTGCGGGGAAAATAGCACAAGAGACCGACTCCTAGTTTCGGCATTGTTGCTTTCCCCTCTACCTCTCCAGGCTACTGCCAGTGGCAGTCACTTAGCATGTCCTGTAGAGGTCTGGTTGCTCTTAATTGTTTACACTTTGTGCGTATCTGCTCATACTGTGTTCATCTGATTTTCAAGCAATGTGTGACCTTGCAGAATTTGGCTCCAAGGCTTTTCAAGGTGGCTCGTCTTGGCTTACATCAGGCTCTGCCACTGAAATATTGTAGAGGTGAGTCAGTTGTTGTGCTGTGCATCATCTGGCAAATGGAGTGGCAACTTGGCAACGAGAGAAAGCAGTGCTTAAGTGCAGAATTAAAGACACAGGGTACAGCTTATGAGATAGGTGCTTGATGTTCTCCATCACTCTTCATATATCCCTTAAGGTTTCAGGTGTCCAGGTCTTTTGAGGGCCCCCGTGGAGAGCCTCACAACTTGCCCAGTGAGACAGTGAGGACAGCAGGTGGCTTTGCTAGCCAATGGCTCCCTGTGCTAATTTGTAGCTAGGCGGGACTTTGTAGATACAGTGCATGAAGAGAGAAGTGTGCTGGGAAGAAGCAGTCTGGTTGTGGTGTTGAGAGACAGGGATGGGGCATACAGCAGAAACAGGCACAGGGGTAGCCCATTATGGTTTGTATTTGAGTGCAAGCTTATAATGCTGTACAGCAAGCTGGGTGGAGAAGTGTGCCAAAGATTGCCTAGCGTCGCATCAATAATTATTAGCAATGTGGCCTAAGACAGCAGAGAGTCCTCTTACTATGTAGTTGGTGAAAATCTTTCTCACCTTTTCATTCTCTTGTTTTGTGCTGAAACAACCCATCTAGCTACTCCTGATTTGCAGCCTGCTCTGTGGACTCTGCTGAATTTAACGTGCAGTTCTGCGCTCCATCTAATCAGATATGGCAAGGGACATTCCTGTTCCGCTTTGCAGATCAGTTCCCCTCTCCTGGGCTAGGAGTGTTTACAACTGCAAATTGTGCAACAAGACAAATTTTATTCATTTATTTTCTTTCCAGTGAGCAGTGAAACATGAAATTCCTGGACAGAGAATGAACATAGCAGTTCCCACTGTTCCAGCTCAGCCTGACTCTTTAATGAAAGGTTTGCATTCACTGCCTAACTATAAAAATTAGGAGTCATGGTTCCAGCTAGATTGCACCCACTGGGTACTTAAGGAGTGAGCATAAGAAACACAACATGCATAAATTTACTTCCCCCTGTACGATCTCCCAGTTTCTGGTTATCAGAGGCATAGGGACTTCCTGAGCTGGAGGTACGTTATTGCTGAGGGATGGTGAATGTGTTACAGCTATTCTGCTGAACTCAGCTAGCACAGAGAAGATGCTGACCAGGCAGGCACAGAGATGAAGGAGATGCTTTGTTTCACTGCCTTGTAATAAGAATTAGGGGAAGCTAGCCTACCTTAGCAAGGCAGGAACAGATAACCTTTCTGGAGCCACATATCAAAAGCGCTTTGGGTTTGGAGGTACAAAACATGTACTGGATTTTTTTACCCAGAGGAGAACTCCTGAGAGGAGGTCATAGGCAGAAGACAGTATGTGGGCACAGCAGACAACTGCAGCGTACCACTGGGTTGCAGGGTAGTCTAGCAGTTAGGGCCTTGAAGTCCTTGCTGGCTTGCCATTCCCAAATCTAGGGACTGGATTACTCAGAAAACCTTGCAACCATCCAGCCCTGTTGCTGCTCGTGGAAAGAGCCACACTTCAGGGACTTACAAACCAGGGAAGGGTCCAGTGGTGACAGAGACAGCATGGTGGAAAATGCATGCAGGAAAATGCAGTCAGGAGCAAGGAAGGAAGAAGAGATGAGAGGAAGAGCCAGATATACTCTTATCAGTGGTGTATTGTTAAAATAGATCATCTTATCTTCTACAGGAGAACAAGGTGTGTAACAGACTGAGTCCTTCATCTGTTGTCTCCATTAATCTTTCAAGCTGCAAGTGGAAACCTTCACTAGAAATGAGAAACCAGCCCAGGAAAAGGGTCTGGTTTGGGACTGCATCTACAGGAGAAGAGTTTCCGTTCAACCATCTGCCTTGTGATTTTTGTGGCTGCTGATCTGGACTTGCTGATAAATAGTGTTACCTGTTCAAACAGGTCAAAGCATGTGAATCAGATCAGCTGAATTAAATAAGTGTTGGCTTCTTCTTAAATGTCTTACAGGTTTAGTATCCTCTAAGGTCACTGTTTTCTAGCTTTTACTTTGTCCTCTGCAGGCAAGCGGCGTCGCATTTCACTAGGCAGCTGGGACGCAATGTTCTTGCACAAGACCAGCAAGTAGGCTTTGAACTCCCAGCAGCAGGCGAGCTGGTAGCACAGCTGGTGCATCCAGCCAAGGCCTGGCTAGCATCTTGTCCTGGTTTAGACAGGAGAGAAAGTTGAATGAGATGTAGTCCCCTAAAGGAGTGAATCAGAGTGTATCAAATGCTATTGGATAATTAGCTCACTGTAATAGATTCAGAGGAACAGCATGCTGACATATCCAGCTTAACTGTTCACATATAATCTAGGCTGGCCTGCCCCCCCCCACTGCAGCGTAGCATGTTTTGCAAGTGCCCTACTTATGCAAAATGCATCTTCCCTTGAAAAGAAAAGAGCATAGAGCACCTATGCTGTTGTAGGACTGATGTATGTGAAGTGGGAGAGGAGGGATCAGATGCTCCAAGCACATACAGTAGGTGTCAGGACACCCGGGTGCCTGGTCTCTTCTCCCTTACCTCTCTCTGTTTGTCTCCCCAGAGTGATTCGTTCTGATACGTACCAGAGAGTTGCCACCAGATAAAAATGAAAGGAGGCTGAGCCCAGAGGACATGTACAAGGATGCCAAGCAGAGCTTGCAAGACAAGGTCTAGAGTAGAGGCAGGCTTTTGTAATCAGGAGAAGGAGTTCGAGAGCCTTACTTGCAAGTGGTGGCTGGAGGCAAGTTTCTGCAAACAGGTCCTGTGGGCTAGAGGGGAAGCAGATGCTGTCATGCTCCTGTGGACTTCCATATATCTTGTTCAGGATGACAACGTGGTGTAGTGCCCTCCACGTCTCACCCATGCCTGCTTTCTGGGTCAGCTCTGTGGCACCACTGTAATTCCTCATTGACAGTTCTGTAGAGGACTTTGACTAGGTTTGCTCTGAGGATTTGAGGTGGACTTTTTTCTACCTAAAGTTTTGTCAAAAGGTCAGGGCATCCTCAGTTTGGGGAAGAAAACCCAAACCTGTCAAATGTAATCTTGATGATGGTTTGAAAGAGGCAATTTCTAGGACTGTTATTTGGGGGTTTTGGCAAAGCATTCCATTCTGTTGAAGGATGCCATGGCATGGTCTGTGACGAAAAAAGAGCCTGGTGTCTCCAGGCTGAATCCTTGTAATAGGAAGACCTGGCTTTAATTCCCAGCCCTGCCACTGCCTTCCTGCCTCTTCTGTGCCTTCTGTTCCTTGTATAACATCAGGATTAACAGTGCTCTGCAGAGCTGTTATGAAGATGTTGCAATGAATACACTGATCCAGTACTTGGAAACAGCAGTAGCAAAAGAACAGTTCACAGGAACAGACGGGGTGTTGGCTTTCCAAAATGGGTATATCCTGTCCACATGCTTTAGTCACAGTCTAGGTTCAGTTTTTTATGGACTCCTGAGAAGCTGATCCTTTCCGAGCTTGAGAATCTGGTTTCCTGAGCAGTAACAAGCTGTTTCAGTAGCCTGTTAGAGAGGTGGAAGTGGGGTTGTTACTGCAAAGCAAGCTGAAGAGATGTGTGAGGTAGTCTGACTGCTTTGAATGAAGGTGGATTTAGCCCCCCAATAAGTCTAGATTTTTCACATGCACTGAAGCTATGTTAATAAACTAGATTTCAGATGTTTTATGTCAGTAGCTAAGAATGCCTTTTTGGACTGGCAAACAGTAGAAAACTTTCATCAGGATTACAACAGATGTGCTTTTGTGGATGGGTACAAAATCTGTTCCGTAAGCAACAACCAAATAATTGCCTAGGAGAAAAGGAAATACCAGAATAGGGTTGTTTTGCTTACTCTCTCCACTATTCTGTTAATGTGTCTGTTAACCTCAGGTGATGCTGCTCTTGTTTGTGACCTTTTCTGTTTTAAAAAATGTTTTCTTGTTAAATGATTTAGTGAAGGTGGATTTTGTTAATTTATGTTGGCTTAATTTTAGCACAGGGTTTATTAGGATTGAAAGTGGCCTAGCATTGCAGAGACCCAGCTGTAGCATGCATTTATTGTGTTTTGCCTCTTAATAGATCTCTGGTCCTCCAGTAGGAGTTAGATTGTCACATTTGAGAATATTATATTCTAAAACATAATTACTTTAGAGCATAGTGCTGCACCAGAGTGACTCTCTACATACTTCTGGAGGAGGAGGGTAGATGATGTCTCAGGATTTCTCTGTTTTCAGGGCTCTGATCAGGGTAAATTGAATTATTTTGGAGACTGGAACAGTATTTCACACTTGTGTTGCCAGTGGGCGTGTTGAAAAATAGCAGGAGGGTAAGTCCCTTTAGATTATGAAAGTTAGGGGGGGTTCTGGCAGATGGTCCTATATGGGCTGTATCTAATGTTCCCAAGTGCTTTGTCTCCCATGGTTAAATGAGTGATGCTGGGTCATGGTACTTTTAGTTCAAGCCTGTGGGTCATGTTGGTGGGTTTGTGCTTAGTGCAGGGAGTGATGCCCCGTGACTGCTGGTGTTGTAGCAGATGCAAATCTGAAGAGAGGAGCATTTGACAATGTGTGCTGAACACCAGCTGGCAAATCAGCGTAGAAGTCACCTGAGAAGTAACTTGAAAGTGCTTCTGAAATTCCTGTACATTTTCCTATAGACTTCTTGCAGTGTGAAGGCAGAACACACCCTTTGCTCCTGCGTGTGATATTTGCCAGATAAGTAAATATGTGCTGGCTGAAGCAGATTTTGGAAAGTGCTAAGTGGATTAGAAGAACAAGTCTTGTTAGTCTCAACGGGATTTGGACTCCTACATCCTCTGTCTGCATCTGAAAATGTTTGCTCATTAGGGCTGTATAGGATAGACCAAAATCTCTCCAGTGCTGGATTTTGAAGGAGCTATTTAACGTGCCCTTGTTCTTTTCAGTGACACAGTTTGTAAGAGGATGTTAGGTCTGAATCTCCTTACAGTTACCTTGCCTGTGTTGTGACAGCCCCATCATCAGTGTCACTGCAGAAGGAGCTGTGAACAAGGGATTTTACCAGCTGTTAGGAAAGTGCAGTGTAGCTGCTCAGATTTCTAGGGGTGAGAAGACTCTTTGCTTCTTATTGGTTTGGCTTAGCTCTTGGCTGTATTGCTGCATAACAAGGATGCAAAGGAAAGGCGTCAGCATGCATTTTGGCCTAGAGCAGAAGTGAAGATTGGGTCTTGCTTTCCAAGTGCTTTGCTGAGTATCTTTTCCATGGATTATGCTTACAGCAGAGACAGCAGGATAGGCAAAGACAGGTGCAAACAAACATATTCCAGTGATCCTGCGTGTTTTCTCTTTTTTTTTTGACTTTTTGAAAATGTTGGCTTGGTGTAACTCAGATCAAAGGAAATTTGGACCTTTTGCACATACAGTTCACGCTTTTTGTTAGGATGTAGCATTGCCCTTACAGGAAATAAAACAGGAGGGAGCCTGAATGGGAGAAGACAAGCCATGTCCTTGAGTTCTGCAGCTTAAATGGTCCTTCAGCACAGTCCTGGTAGCTGATGCTTATTCTCTCTGCTGGATTGTTCATAGTCCCAGGCCACAGAATCATAGTTTCTCAGCTATGGCTTTTAATGTTACATGTAAAAGTGGGTGGGAAAGCGTTTCTTTTCCCATTAGAATTTTCCAGGCTATGGAAAGATGTCTCTGTTTGAAATTGCAGTGTATGGCTGTAATCTCAATTTCATGAGAATTGGAGACCTAGAAGGACTTTGATTTAGCTGAAAATCCTTTTAGTAGTTCCAGAATTAATTACTTTTAAATTGTTATCCCATTATATTTGTTTGTAAAAGTTAAATTTTGTTTTAGAGGTACTGACTCCCAATGATTTGAATTGGGCTGAAAGAGGCACAGAGTTTTTGAAGTGCAGTCTCTTTATATACAGAAACTTAAACATAGGTTGACTTTGGAGAACCAGTTTTGAAAAGCCTCACTATGACTTTAAGAAAGCTGACTGGATATGCCTTGTGCTTACTTCCTGGGCTTGTTCCGCAACTCTGATAGCTTTGATTTCCTTCTGCCCGGCATTTCCCAGAGCACCTGTTTGCTTGCTATCTTGGCGGTCATTAAAAGCTGTTGTATGCAGATTTCTTCTGGGCTTTCAAGTCATTGGTTATGTCAGGCAGTAGGGAAAGACTAGAAGTGTCTGCCTGTGGATTGCTCTGAAAGTCAGTACTAAGGAAGGTTTATCATCTACACTGAAAGAAGACTTCTGGGTATACTTGGAAGTTGCAAGCAGTTTTGTGTGTAAATGCTGTGGCACAGGATCCTTTTCTGTCTGCTTTTCTCTCCCATAATTATGTGAACTTTAATGATTCAGGGGAAGGTAAGAGTGGCTGGTGGCATTCCAGTCAAGGGAAACATGTACATGTGGTAAGACTAGGCATGCTGCAACACCTTGGCAGCAAATCCCATCTGCTACCAAGATTTAACCTTCCTTGGCTTTTGCTTCCACTCTGCAGCCTCTCCTGCCAGTTCTGTCCAGCAGGAGCCTTTCCTCCTGCCGCCTGCTGATTGCTGCTCACAGTGTCAAGCTTCTGGCCACCGAGCTTCTTGTGTGTGGGAGCTGGCTTTGTGGCAGCACGGCAAAATGTGGGCAAACTGCTGGTTACCGTTATTCCTTCTGCAGTTCAACCTTCTGCCCAGGTTCCATGCCCCATGGCAACACTGGCATCCAGGCGCTTGCATGGTGCACACATTCGCATCCCGCTTTTCAGCTGTCTTCAAGTAAAAACCTCAGGCAGCCTGTGGTAGGGATGCAGCTTCAGGTGCTGCTGATGCTGCTGCAGTTGTGACTTTTTGTGTGTGTGCATGTAAGTGTAAGCTTTCTAGTGTGAGTGAAGTCTCGCAGCTGCTGTTCTGCCTCAGCAACATTAGGACTGGCTGTCAGTGCTAGGTGCGTTGCCTACCGTGTCTGAGTCTCAGAGGGAAGGTGAATGCACTATATCCATCTCTGTTAGAGCTGTCCTGTGCTGGGGAACAGCCTCAGCTGCTCCGTAACACTGCTCTGGAAATTGCATTCAGCCTTCCCTCAGTGGTACACATTTGTGTGCAAGTGGAGTGTGTGTCTACACGAGCGTGCTAAGGGGAAGCAGCAGTACGATGGGAGGTCAGATGTGTGAAGGGGATCTGAGAAAGACACGTAGTAGAGGGGCAGGGTTTGGCAGAGATGATCTGTCAGGAAGGATTGGAGTATCATAACTTTTCTTGTGAAACTTGTTTTTTTGGATTTTTTTTTCCTTTGCTGTAAAGACTTGCGGATAGGACCCATGCGTGGCAGAGACCGATGCAGTCCTTGGCTGCAGTCGCACTTTCAGCAACCTTTTCTGATCTCTAGAAATATGTTGTGAATCTGTCTCTGCTATAGGAGCAAGCTGAGTAGCCTGTGAGCTCTGTGGATGTGCATGAATGGTTTCTGTCCAGTAACTAAGTTAACAGCTAATTTAACAATGACACTTGGTATGTTAAGTAGGTTTATAAATAAACTGATTAATTAATTTAATAAAATTGAAATTGAAGGACCAATCAAGTGCCTGCAGTTGGCAGTTATTAACATTCCTGACGGAGCTGGTTTACAGACTGCTTCTGTGGGTACTGAGCTCATGTGATGTGGATGATTTTATTGTCGTCAGGTGTCATGATCCAGAGAAAATGCTAACTACCACTATGTAGACAAACTCCAAGATGAAATTATTCTGTTATGTAACAAACAGAAACATTTCAGATCTTGTGGGTTTACCGAGTTTAATGAATTTACCAGGAAAAGTATGCTTTTCCATAACCTGTCTTCTCAGAAATTAATCTTTGGGAAGGTTATCTTATTATTTTGGACACTGGCTTTCTCTCTGCATATATTTATTTCCCCCATACTAGATGGCTCTTAATTAATTATTGTGCATACAGTATTCTGTTCTTTAGCCAATTTCAGTTTCGTATTACAGCAGCATCTGGAACTTTTTAAAGAAAGAGACACAAGTGTACAAAAAAGACTAGATATTGGAGCAACCTGTCAGTCAATATGACTGTTGGCTTCGTTTCAGTGCTAAATTTTCCAGTGCTGGAAAGATCCAATATTCTGGTATCACTTGAAACAAGAAGATTCTGGGCAAAGTAGCTAGGCCTAGACGATGGGGAATGTTGCAGAGATAACTGGGAAAATAAGGCAACAATCATTTTAAAAAGAGGAAATCCTCAAGTATTCTGTCAGTTCAAAATGGAGACGGACTTGAAAAATTCAATTGATACTAGTATAGTAGGAAATTGCAATGTGAGGCACCTTGCTTGTTTTTGCCCATGCTTTCTAATACAGTTTATAAAGACAGAGCTGGCTTCCTTTTTGCCTTTGATTGGCTGGATGCAGGTAGTACCTAGTATTTTACTTACTTTACTGTCTGAAATGAGCCATTTTTTCAGAATGACCTTAAGAATATAGCCTGAGGAGGATGGTAACCAGATGACAGTTTAGATGTCAAAGGCTGAAAAACTACCATGCGTGCATGGCAACACAGAAATGTACAGTAGAAAACATTAGCAGGCCACATCAAGGCATCCCCTATGCACAGGATCCTAAAGACAGGAGACAGCCAGGAGCCTTAATCTTGTGGCTATCAGGAAAACCATTCACGTGGCTCACAGGGAGTTACAAGGTGTGGTGGGAGCTTGGTGGCAGGAGGGCAAGGTGTGCTCTGCATCCAGGCTCTGCGGAGCACACTCAGCCTTTCCTAACATCCGTGTGTCTTTCTGTCTCCAGTTATTGTCTTCCTACCTGAAGAAGACAGTACTCACACTTGTAGGATGTGAGCGCTTGGGTATGACAGCTAAAAAGACTTGCTGAAGATGTGGAGACCTAATTCATCTTCTTGTCCCAAGGCAGAAGTACACCAAAATGATGCCTGGGAAATGAGGCTAATGGTGTCTTAAATCCAGTGGTGGAGACTGTACAGTGACCCTGGCGAATCCATCCCTGCTTCATTCCTTCTCATCTTAGCTTCCCCCTGTACCTAGAACACTTGCTGTTGCAAGCTGAACTGATGTCTTCTTGTCATCCCCAAGCTGTGGACCACAACCTGATGACCTTTTCCTTTGTTAATCACCTTTTGTAGGCAGGGTGAACTATGGTGACACCTGTCTCCTTCCTCGGGCTTCTCTTTTCTGAATTGATTAAGCCAGTTTCTTCATCCTTTCCTGTAGCTTATGTTTCCAGACCTCTGAACAGTCTTCCTTTTCTCTTCTGGACTCTGAATTTGTTTCTGTCTCAGCGGTGTCCAAAACTGGATCCAAAACTCTGGCAGAGACCTCGACAGGACTGGATAGGACAGGTTAATTACTTCCCAACGTTTGCATATTACACTGTTGGATACCGCCTTTTGCAAAAGCACGTTGCTGATTCCTAAATTTTCTGGTGCGTTGCAACCCACAGATCCTGTGTGATATTATGGCTACCTTCCCAATAATTCCTCATGTTTATTTGTGTATCAATTTTGATTTTTTCTTCCCATATTTTCATTTGATCCACCTGAGATTATCTTTTCATTTTATCATAATTGTTGTGAAATATTGCTCTGTTTCCAAAGAAGTTCTGAGGACCTTTTTGACCTTGGAATTAACAACAACAACAACAACAAATAAAAACCAAAAAATGTATTTGTCATAATAAATGTCCATATGCTGAAATAGAGAGCCAGGAGTTCACAATGAATTTTGTTATTTTGAGCTCCTTAGCTTATCACAGAAAGGCATGTTCAGTTTGCAGTGAGAGGCCCTGTCCTGGGAAGACCTCATGAATTAGCTTGCTTAAACATATTGCCTGTTTCTAAGTATGAAAAGTCCTTTGATCTCAGTGCCCTTTAGGTTTGGAAGCTCAAGAGTTGTGAGAGACTTGAAACCCGAATTTGTCAGACATGTTGCAAATGAGTTGTAATTACGCATTAATTCCATTATTGTAGTAAACCCCATAAGCTTTTGCTAGATAGGAAATACCTATTAAGTAGTGTTAGACTGTATCAAGAGTAAAATGAAAAGTGGAAGGATTATGATGTTTTAGTGCACTCAGCTGTACTAGTTTGTGCACTGATCCTGGACAGAGTGTTTGGATCACGGTATCTGACTTTCCGCAGAGCTGCACAGGTCACAAGCCATGTCCAGACTATGGACTCCCCAAGCCATAGTACAGCCGTGGCTAGTAGCCCAGCATGCGCACTCTGGTTAAAGTCTGTGTTTGGTGTCCGTTGCTGTATGAAAAGAGGAGCAGCAAGTGTTTTGGGAGCTCTGACCTAAACAGCTGTAGCAGTGTGTCTGAGATTGTGGTATTTCACATCTGCAGGGGAGGAGGAGGACCTCTGCAGTTGGAAGCGTTAGTGCCAGCAGCCAGCCCATGGTCCAAGTTTCTGGTAGTTCCTGGTGAGCTGTTTCAGCAGGCTTGGTGCATCTATCTGGTCACTCTTTGTGAAAGGGGAACCTGATGGTAGCATCTGGGCTGTTTAGGGTTTTTTTCCACTCCAGAGTGTGTGCTTTCTGCAAAAGTTTCTTTTGTGTGTTAGCTGTAGTGCTTGCCAACACCTTTGAAAGACACCCATTCTCCATTGCGGAGTTCTTAAAGAGAACAGGACTGAGGATGAAGGCCCTCATGACAAAAGCAGAGGTATTTCCTTGTGTTAGCAGTTAGGAATTTAAAAGACTGTAAAAAAACTTTACAGAAGCAGACATGGGACTTCCCTGCTACTGCCCCCTCCTGCCCCCTCAAGTAGCCTGTAAGGGTCTAACTGCCACTCAAAACCATGGAAAAGTTTCAGAGGACTTTCTGGGTTTAACCAAAACAGCTATTGCTGCAGCTGATGCTTTGTTGATTATGTTCCCTTCCAAATGAAGGAAATTGACTGTACAGATTTGTGCTTGTTCACATCCAGCACTTTTTACTTGACTTGTTAAACAAAGAATTTGCTTCAAGGGTAGATAAAGCTATGCAGTCTAATGAGTGTGATACGAAAATGGAGTGAGCAGAAGCAAGGAGTGTTTTAAAATGGATTTTCTGGTGGCCAGATTTTTTGAGAACTCTCCACCAGCTGGTCTGCACTGGTGCAAACTCCCTTGTGATATAGCTATACTCATTACACCATTTTGTAGAAGGGGAGCAAAAGCTGTGGAGATAGGAAAGGAAAATAAAAAGAGCGAAGCTCTTTAAGGAACCGCTTTGGACCATCTGCGGATGGAGGAAAGGCTGAAGCAAGCAAATATTTTAGTTAAGAAACAGTGCTGTTACAGACCATCAGGAAAAGAATAGAACTAATGTTGGTTTAGCCAGCAAGTTATTGATGGGGGAGAGTGAGACGATACGAGGTAAAATGAACCACTTCAAAACCAGCAGGACCAGATGACACACAGCCAACGTTTCTGAAGGAACTAGCACAGAATACCATGAACTGCTAGCCAGCCTTTTTGAACGTACATGGACAACAAGTGGGATCCAGGAAAACTGGACTAGGCAAATGTAGTAACGGCCTTTAACAAGATAAAAGCATGTCCTTGGAAATTGTTAAGCAGGAAGTTTGAATTAAAACCATTTTGAAATTTAACAAAAGGTCAAACATGGTAGTACTTATATCAAACACTGTTTTTCAGCTATTTTAAATTGAAATTGAATTAGCCCTTTCTGGTGGTAGAGAATTGCAGGCCATCTTGTGCAGTGCTGTTGCAACGATTCCATCAGCAGAGAAAATTATGCTAGGCTTAAAGTGTTAATTATTTTTATTTCATGATTGCTTGGGTCTGTTTTTTGATGATGGTTTTTAAAATGTGCAGTCATTTCATGGACTATCGTCTGATGTCCTTGAATGACTGATCTGTCTGACCACAGTTTAAATAAACACTGAGCTACACCAAATACATCCTTGACACAATGTACTGAAGCCCAGTGGCTTTTGAGTATCATGAGGTCATTCAAGATAAAAGATTAAGCTGACAAAACTTTGACAGCCTCTGGAGCAGAATTGTGTGATTGCTGGTAAACTGAAAACATGCGGCTGGATTAACCGGGTCATATGTAAAATTGTCTGTATGTTCCTTCCTGGATGCAAAATAAAGGTGCTAATGATATCTTTTAAGGGCCTCTGCAGAGGGGTGATACAGTCCCAGCAGAGGCTGGATATCTGTAGCAGACAGACTCAGAAGGGAATTATCATTATTTGGATTTACATTTATTTGATTATCTTTCTTGCAGAAAGAGAAGTTGGGAGAAGTCCCATGCCCTAGAGCTGGGGTGGCTTGTCAGTTTCCATAGCCAAGGATAGGGAATGAGGGAGTTATGTGCCCCACGGTGTCCAGCCTTCAAGTTTTGTTTTACTTGGTTTGAAATGTTAGGAACATATATGCAATTGGACATAATAGCTGTGAGCCTGGTGTATGACTCAGGTTTGCACCTCTTCACCAGTGGTGCTGCTATTCTTATGTTCGTAAACTCACACTTTCCTGGTGTTCACATTAGACAAGCAGGGCACTTGTCTGGTAGCAGTGCTGTCCACTTCATCTGAAAGGTCTCCTGGAAAGGATTGTACAAGGGGGTTGCAGTATGGGCTGCGAAGGATTGGGGTTCTGGGTTTGGCACTAAGCTTTGGTGCTGGGTAGTTGTCTCCCTTGGATCTTACTCTCACCATTTAAGGATGGGTGTCGAAGCACTTCCTTCCTCGATGCTTCTTGTCACCTGGCAGAGCATCAATACCGTCACGTTAGAAGAATCTGATACATCAGCATTGCAACTCATTTTAATTTGATACTGAAACATTGACACCTATTGCTGTTCAGTCTGGGAGGTACAGGCAGCCTGATTATAAAAAGCAAATGTGATAGCGGTTAGCATATGAGGTCGAGCACTGAGCATGTGATCATCAGGAATGGACTCTACCCTTCTTCTCCCCACCTTTAGAGCAGCAAAAAAACTGGGAGCATTGAATTAAGTGAGTTCTGGCTGAGCTTGTCAGGTCTCCAGCTCACCAAGGGCACTTTCACTGACTCAGGCTGATTTGGATAGTCACACAATCAAGTTGAATCCCAGCAGGTCGCACACAAACAAGCAGAAGGGAGGTCTGAGTCTGGAAGAGGGAGCTTGGAATGGTAAAGGAAGGGAAT
>WAAD01038776.1:265637-282814 GCA_013389945.1 Fregata magnificens
ATCTAGCAGCACTCCAAAGAGCATCTGCGGTTGAGTGAAAGAAAACTGGAGGCCAAGTCCCAGGTCATCAATACCAAGTTCATTTAGTTTCTTTGATTGTGTTTTAGGAAAGTAAAAAGTACTGCTAAATGTTGCCCTTGAAGCTGTGGAGATAGGTTGGGCTTTGGCTGTGTCACTAGCTTAGTCCTTGCAGCGGCAGACACAGTGATGTCTTCATCATTTCTACATTTTTTTTTTTTACAGCATTTCTACAGTTTGGAAAGCCAAATTGTTTCCTGTCCAAGGCAATTTTCCTGTAAAGTTGTTTAAAAGTNCTTCCACTAAATTTAAGAGTATCCGGTGGAAAAGAAGGAAGAGGAAGTGGACTAAAGCAAGTCCTATTTTAGTCGAAGTTTTTTTTTTTTTAAAAACCAAACCAAACAAACAAAACATTAATTGCAGGTGTTGAATTTTAAAAGTATATCCAGTCTCAGCCCAAGGAACCCTAGTTTTAGATTTTTCGCTTTGCAACTCTGTTATTCTCTTAATACAATTTTGAGATGGCTATCTTAGGTATCGTGTAAAATAAATACTTATGCAAAAGAAAGAAACCCTTACTACTAGCATACTGGTTAGACAGTCCTGTAAATTGGAAAGTGGGCATACCCTAAGAGAAATCTGGATTCCTAGTAATTCTTTTTCATTTGGTTAATTGTTCCCAAGTCTGATCTTGACCTGAGTTTAGAAGCTACGTGGCAATACTAATCCAAAACACCTTGGACATTGCTAACTGAAGAAATGCTGAGTAGGAGACAGGCAGGAGTTCTAAGTGTAATGTGTTGACAGTCCATTTTTTTGCTTTGAACTTTGGTTCAGGACTATAGAAACCTGAAAGTTATACAAAGGGCTAGTCCCTAGTTCTGTCTGATGAAGTAAAAATGTATCTGCTGAAGGTTTGATTTGTGAAGGTTTTAAAAACAAACTTTGCTAATGTTTACAAAATCCTTAACAAAGATGGAATTAAAAAGTTTAATCCTTCTCTAGTAACATGCAAACATGCATCACCACTTCATTTCTAGCACAGAGCAAAGATTTTCTGTACAAGGATGAACTTCATGAAAGCTTGAGGCATTCCTGCAGCACGAGGAGGAACCCCAGTGAGAACTTAGATGGAGAGCTCTCAGGGACGAGGTGCAGCAGCAGGTTCATAGCCACACTATTAGCCCTATAGAAAGATGGGAGCAAGTCCCAGCAAGGTCGTGGAGGTGTCCCGCTGTGAACTGCAAGCTGAACTGTGAAATGGGAACAATCTATTCCACCGCTGGTCTTATTCCACATTCAGCACATAGTGTGGTGTTTACTTCTCCTGCTGTCAGTGGAAACATAAAAGCCAATAAATCAGTGTAAATTACTTAGACAAAGGGCTACGTATTAATGCAGTCTGTTACAAGTCAATGAGTTGCACTTCTTCCAGCAGTGCTGTAAGCGGTGTTCCTCTGATTCAGCATTATCTACCGTCCTGCTGCATCAAGAGGGGGATGATAAATTCATTCACTGCTTCAAAAGTGCCTGATAAATTATTGGAAATCCCTTGTTTTTATAGCTCCTAGTTGGAGAAGGGTTGGCTGGTGTATTCCCATATAAATCTCAGATAACAACCAAAACCTTCAGAGCATCTTTTTGTTCAGTTCTGGAAAGACACACTGCAAGAATCTGGCACCAGGTGTGCCAGGGTGAGTTTGTTGTCAGCAGACCAAAGACCAAATTCTTCACTGCCATTACCTCTCCCAGCATCTGTGTGTCTGATTTGAGGCAAACGGTGTCATCTAAATGCCTTGGATGATAGTGCTGGAGAAGAGGTGGTCCCTCTGCTTGCCATGCTGCCTTTTGAGAACAAAAGCCATAAATAAAACCAAGCCCATGGGAAACTTGTAGCTCATAGGTAACCTAGAATATTTTCCATTTCCTTTTTTTCGGTGACTTGTACTGTTCATCTCTTGTCCTCTGGGTGGGTCCCTTGGGTAGCCTGTCTCTTCTAGCCACCTGAATCCAATCTTTCTCACAGAAGTGGTCCAGGTTTGGGAAGTTGCTTCCTTTTTCTCTCTTCTTTACAAACACTTGTTGCAGGGGCCACAGGGAGCATCTCGTCTGGTGCAACAGCCCTGAAAGTGACAGGCTCCTCCGAAGGCTGCAGATGGTAGGTTAAATCTCCTATTGGTATCCTCAGCCCCTGCCAAAATCAGACTTATCCTGCCTGTGTGTGCAGGCTGGTGTTCGCAGGGCTCCTCCTGCCAGGTGGGTTCAGGTTTCCAGGCTCTGAGAAGGCCAGTCCCAACCTTCTGCCTCGAAGGCAGCTGGGGCGTGGGCACCAGACATCTAAGGAGCTGCGTCACATTGGAGTGAGGAATCCAGCTTTCTTCTCAGCACTTGGCCTGCTGGACCATTACCATGACAAAGGAGGATTATTGACTTTCATAGTCATGATGCCTTTGATTTGAGGCTTGCTTTGATTTGGGGCAGTAGTGTTCGCTGGCCCAGAGAAGCAATGGTCTCCTCCAGGTGAAGAGCAAGGAGAGAAACACGCTTTTGAGAAGGAGGAGGAAGAGGGAAAGAATTGGCTGAAGAGGTTGAATGGAAGCTGTAATGGATGCAGTTAGTCGCTGGGAAGGGCCCAAAAGCAGCCCATGATTCCTTAAGACAATTAAAAGCAAATTGTCCGGCTGAGCGATCCCAGAGCAAGGAAGATGCTCCCCCAGACTATAATTCAAGAGGCTGAATGGCCCTCAAAAACTGAGAGCGGAGAGAAAAAAAAAACAGAAGATGAGGCAAATGATGGAACAGATGTGAGCGCTTTTGTTGGGAAGACTTGGAGGCTAGCGGGATGGCGATAGGCTAATTTGAGGCGCATAATGCCAGGTTCCTTTCATATGCAGAATAGCACTTTGATCCAGTGCGGATGAAAGTGCTGAAAAGTGGAGAGCACGGCAGGGGGTCTTTTGTCTTTGACAAAAAAGGCATCTGCTGGGCTCTAACCCCCTTTTCCCCACCCCCTTAGCCTAGCAGGCCACTCCAACAATGCTAGCAAAGGGGACAAGTGTCTCCTGACAGCTGAAGAAATCTCCAGGAGGAGAATGAGGCTTGCAGCAATATGTATACCAGAGAGCTTAATCGATTTTTTCCACAGTACAAAAAGAGAGAGGGTTGGGGGAAAGACAGAGAGATCACAGTGGAAATGGGAGGTGGGAGGAAAAAAATCCCTTTCTAATAAACTTGTTACTTTTGTTCTCCGAATACATCTTTTCAGGAGATGCTTTGATGCTAGTATGAATATACTTAATGGAGCAGAGTAGGGTAGAGTTGCTGGGGGGGAGGTTTGAAGTAAGGAAGAATAGTTTTGCAAGGAGGATGAATGTGGAGTGATTTCTGTGGATTCCAACACAGGAAAGATTTTGGAATTAGTAAAACACAGTGCAATGCAAGAGGTACCTGGAAGACAGATGCATGCTTTCAGTACCACTTGTTGGAGGAGCTCAGCTCTGCACAAATTCTTGGTTTTGATTTCTAAGCAAAACTGAAAATTTCTCTTCAACCTTTCCTTCTTTTCTGTTGTCTTCTTAACTCCTTGGACTTATAAGACATGAAAGGACTACAGGATTGAATGGGGAGCTCGGAAGGCAAGCAGTATTTGTGCCAAGCAAATATAGCAGTTGCAGATCAACTGCTGATCTGGTCCCTGCTTCTCATGCTCTGTCGACTTTCTTCAGCTTTTCACATCTGGTAAACAAGTCTGGGATCTGATCCGCAGAGTTTCATGGCTGTGGTCTTCCTTAAGTATCACTTTGCACCTAGTCTAATGTTTTTTTGAGAAATAATGACAGATAAGAGTTATCAGCCTCTGAGCAAGACCCACCTCAGCAAATTAAATCCTTTAAGAACAGTAGGTTCAGGAATCTTCTTTCTCTTGAGATCCTGACAGTGTTTATCCATTACTATTTACCGAAGATAACCTTCTCACCAGGGCACATCTTTAAGCAACACCTGGTACTGCAAACAGCTCCTCCCTCTTTACCCCCACACCCCTTTTCTTTCTGCCGGGGAGTTACATTTCCCCCAAGAAGGTACGAGTGATACAGAAATGGAGAGAAGCTATCACATCCCTTTGAGTGGCTCTACACACACGCTGATGCCAAATCGTAATCCTTTGTAGTTAGTTGTTCAGTAGGTGTGCCATGATCCCCCTCCAGCAGATGCCACCATTCTCTTCAGACCAGCTGATGTGGAGAGTATTTTTGGCAATACCATCTCCTGTCCTCCAGCAGTGCAAAGCCTGATGACATGGGTTACCGTAACTCATTAGGGAGGGCTAATTGTCAAGGACATTGATACTCTTTTGATTTCTGCCCCTTTGTCGTATCTTGACTTTTCTTGCTCCCAGTGCTTGGGCTGTGGTTGAGAATGGTGCAGAGGGACTTGGGCTGCTGCTGCTGTCATCAAAGGAGCTGAGACCACCTCTGTCCCTCACAACGCCAAGGTGAAAGTCCCCTCTCCGGGTGGGCTTCAGGTGGTTCTTGTGTGACTTCTTTCTCAGGTGCTATGCGCAATGATAGGATGCAGCTCTAGATCCAAATGGGGAAAGACATTGCTCATGGGGAAGTCTGACCTGGCAGGGAACAGGCCTCTGTAGTCCTCTGTGCCAAACAGCCCATGCGGTGCCACACAAACCCACGGACCAGGCTGTGGGATGCGTGGCAGCCTGCTGGATGCTCCCTCCCCAGGCAGTCATGGTGGGGATGGCGTGTCGGAGTCTTGAGCAGTGAGCTTGGACACTTTGTTTCTTCTTTGAGGTGAAACATGAACCACCTCATTGTGAAAGGTCTTTTGTGCTTCCCCAGCTGGGCAGGCAAGCCCGTCAGCTGCTGCCATCCTGAGATTTCTTCACGTGTCTAGTATCAACTCTCCCACCTCCACACCAGAAGGATGTACTCTTAGCAAAGACCAGAGAGCTGCCAAAGCTGCCTTACCAGGACAGCTTTGTGTCATGCCAGCAGTTAAGTTTAGAAATACGAGGGGAGGGGGAGTGAGTTGCCTCTATTCCTGTGCAAACGTGTGCAGTAATCCTCCGTAACCGCAGGTAGTCATTGCGGTTTTAAATTGTGCTCTTGAGACAGATTTATTTAGCTGTTTGCAGTTTGCTGCATGCTAGTTTCTTATGGCCAGTGGGTCGGCACGAGGAAGGAAGGTGCCTGTGTGGCTCGACCTGGCTGCTACGGTCCAGCCAGGTCTATTTGGAGGAGCACTGAATCTCTTTCACCTGAAGCACGCTGCAAGGGAGGAGGGAAGAGGTGTGTGTGGAGCAAAGGGTAGCATGCAGAGCAAGTGGCAGCAGGAGTGCAGGCTGTGGGAGTACAACGGAGAGAGGAAGGTTTGCTTTGTTCTCACGTCTCGCCCAGCAGGCTGGTGTTTTCTCCACAGAAGCCGGTTACCCTCTGCTGGTTTGTGTTCAGATGAAAATGAAACGGTAAAGATTGCAAAACCTCTTTGATGTGCTTAGTCTACATTGAGGCAGAGCTACCTGGCCAGCTCAGGAGACCGTCACAGGTCTTATTCCTGCTCTGTGGACAGGGACTGTCTGGTCATTGTTTCAGAGGCTGCAGACTCTAGAAAGCGACGTATTGCTTTAATGGTAAATTGTCCAAGTGGATGCTGCTATGGTAGTCAAATAACTTACAAAATAAGCCATTCCCATGGAAGTGCTTTTGGCTGGACTGATAGCACATATGAGATTTTCCTGGCATGACCTAGCAGTCCCGGCTGTAGAAACCTCACATTTTCAGCATGGATTTGGCTTGTCTCTCAGTGAATCTCGTCTGGTCATTAACATCCATTAGGGCTTCTCTGTGTGGGAAGTGAAGCCAAACAAATGGAAAAAGATGGCTTCGGAGTGTAATAAGCCCCAGCCTGCATGCAAACTTCTGTTCACACAGAAAGTGGTTTCAATGTGGTTTTGTTTAATTTAGTTCCAAATTAAACAGAGGTCCTTTGCAAGATGGCCACTGGTTAGTTTGATGTAACTTTCCTGAGTGTCTACCTGCCGGTATTCTTTCAATCAGGTGCAGTTTGTACCAACAAAGTGAATTCCTGCCCTTTTTAAAAACATGAGAAGGGAGTGAATGTTGCTATTCATGAACACCCTTCCAGAACTAATGCTAGGTTATGTGCTTTCATATTTGGTTAAATACGCAGTGGTTTGGATCCAGACGGGCAGCTCTAGCTGTAGTGGGGACAGTGTGATTTCAAGTTTGGTGGGACCTGCACCCCTCTGTAGGAGAGAGATTGTTGTGCTGGGGGAGGGCAAACTGCACCTGTTTGTTCGCACATCTGCCCTGTCCTGTAATCCCAAGATTTGGTTCAGATATTCTCAGTACATTAAGAGTATGCTTACTGATGTGAGTTTCATATGGTGTTGGTGAATACATGATACATCCAGTTCCAGGGTGCTTCTGATGGTGTTTGAGACAAATATCCAGGAGGAGTTAATTACACAGAGCCCTCATCAGGCTGCAGAGAGTCACCAGAGCTTGGAAAATAACCCTCCCAAGAATAACTTTTGAAATGTGTTTCAAGACCTCAGCAATATCTCTCAGCTTACTTCCTTTAGAAATAAAAAAAAATAAGCCAGTAGGTAGTAGGAAGGCTTGTTACAGTTGTCTAATCTTGGTGTGCAAACCAGCAGTAGCTTCAGTAAGGACTGCGTTCAGGAGAGATGGCAGTGTTTTACTTGCCACATGCTGCTCAAGAGCTGCTGTCTGCGCGGGTGAGCAGTCAGCGCCGCGCCCCACCAGCGTGCCCACTGGCATCCCGTGCTCAGCCTGGGGAGCTTCTGCCCGAAGTCCTTCCCCGGCTCCCTGCCTTTCTGGGGCTTAGTGGCTGCCTGCTGCAGCGGCTGGAGCAGTGAGGGAGAGGTACAGAGGTGCTGCCTTGTCTGTTTCGCTCCAGAGGTCCCTGTCAAGTGTTGCTCCAAACTGCTCTCTTGTGCCTTTTAAGTGGCGGTCATACTCATGGGGTGTGCATTGCCACAGGCGGGAGGCAGCTGGAGCAGCAGCTCTCCCTGGGTCAGGTCCTGAGGCCACCGCCCTGGGGGACCCATGCTGTGCTGCAGGTGGGGAAGCAGCAACACCTGGAGGACACCTCTGCTGATCTTTTCCCTGTCCGGTCAAGGGGGAGGCTCCCTGGGGGTAGGAGCTGTGGCAGCCATGCTGGTTCAGCTTGAGGCGAAGGGAATGGGAGTGTTTGTGTTCCCAGGTGAACGCTGAGGAGGAGGAGGAGGGAGCACAGGCAGCGGCAGCCCCCATGCCTGCAGAGGCAGCCTGCTGGGGAGAGTGCTGGGCCACTGCGGGGCTGCTGCCCTCAGACTTCACCTGCGGGGAGGATGGCCGCCCGTGTCCCCCGGCAGCCACCATCCTTCCCTGGCCTGCTCTGGGGAGCCATTCCTGCCTGACATAAATGGGGTGCGTGGGAGGAGGAGACACGAAGCAGGAAACGACACCGTTAATGTTCCTCGTGTATGAGGAAGAAAGGGCAAACAAGGAGAAGCCATGCTTAATTTAGATAGGTGGCTGAGGAGCTGTGGGAAAGGAACCTGTCAGGCCCTGGGGCTCTATGGTGGTCAGGCAGGCTGTCATTTAGGGGAGCAAGATTGCCCCTATTTCAGTCTGCCCCTTTGTATCTTCTGTATTAATCTTGTCGTGGGCAAAACCTCCTGGAGTTACGTGTGGTGAGTGAGTTCCCTGTGAGCAGGCCCATGGGACCTGAGGTGTGAGTATCTGCAGACCTGGAGGAGGCGTGGGTAGGCAACGCGTGGACTGGCGTGCTTGGAGCGGGAGCAACTTCAGAGCGCCCTTGGCGGGCGGCTGTATGTCTGTGACCTTCTCAAGGGGCGAGACGAGAACTCACCAGGAACTCTGTCTTTTCCTCCCTCTCCTCCTCCCTCAGGTGGTCTTTGCTTTGAATCAGACTCTCTTGCAGCAGGAGAGCCTCCGAGCAGGCAGTTTCCAGATCCCCTATACGACAGAAGACCTTATCAAGCATTACAACTGTGGGGACCTCAGCTCCATCATCTTCAACCATGACACTTCTCAAGTGAGTCTTGCCGCCACAGCCCTTGTACTACGCACATGTCCCCGTAGCGCTAACCCCTGTCTCACTCACGCTCGTCTCTCCTCAGGCAGGCCCTCCGCAGGCGAGGGCCAAGGGCACGTCACTGGCTTCCTGGCGTGTCCACTTTCCAGCGCCTCCTGTCCCAGGAGTCTGCACCACCTCACCCCTGTCTTGCTGCACGCAAGCAGCGAAGGCACACCTGGCTTTCCCTTTTGGGCGAGTGCTGTGTTTGCTTTAGTGTCAAAGCTCTACGAGTTAATCCATTATTTTCTTAAGGATCCTGTGGAATTACGCTAGCTTAGGTATGAGCGAACTTAGCGCCAACAGAGAGTGGCAGCAGGCTCTTTTGTGCAAATATCGACAGCACTTGTGACTTGGACGCTTGTGTAAGGCTGGGCAAGTTGCAAGCTTTTTAATGTCCCCTTTCAGTATGATTGCATACTGTGGGTAAGGTCCAAAGAAGAGAAATGGAGTGAAACAAAGAAAAGATAGATTTAGACTGAATGTTAGGGAAAAGAAAACCTTCTGAGGCCTCACAGACTTGGTTTATGGAGACCGTTTCCTAAGCAGCACAGTGGAATGCAATGCTCTGATCTTTAAACCACGAGAAAATGCCCAGCAGGGACCAATTTGGCCTGTTTGGGCTCTTAGATTAGCTAACCTCAGACTGAGACATCAGGCCTCTCTATTCTTGTCCGTGAGGTACTGCCTGGCAATTCGTGCACATCAATGAAAACGTAGGCTCTAGCCTCGCAGTGCTGAACAAGTGGGTGTTGGTACCTGGGCTTTCCCTGCTGAATAACCATTTTCCTATGGCCTTTTAATATATATAGTGCAGTGCTGCAGAGCGGGAAATACAGTCATACTAACCCTTGCTTCTCCGGCACTGAGCTTTCCGTGCGTGTTGTTACCTTCCTGTCCTGCACACCCTTCAGCCTGCAGGTGCAGGCAACCTGGTCGTTAAAACTGCTTAGGTTACACAGTGCGCTTCATTCATAGATTTCAAGGGGCTTCTCAAAAGAGGCCAGCACTGTAAGAGCGTACAGATGCTGCATCACTATTCTGCTGAGGTGTTACAGGCTGCAGACAGATGGCATTGCCTTGAGGTTCTTGGAGAGAACTGCTCTTGCCAAGACATGCATGTCTCTGAGGGAGCAAGAGCCCTTTACTTACACGAGGGGCTCCAGTGCAGGGCACTCTCCCTCAGAGCAAAGCTGAGTACTAATAGCCTGCAACACTATCAGCTTATGGTTTTTAAGCAGAACTTCTCTGTAAATTGTATTTGACCCCATGCTTGCCCAGTAGATGACCCACTGTGGGCTAAGAACCCTTTGGAAACAGTTGATTATAGTCTCTGAGTGGCTCCAGAGCTGCAGCCTTGCAAGGGAAAGCACCTGGCTTAGTGGCTCTGCTCCCCAGAAACCACCACTTGCAGGCCCTTAACTTAGCAGTTCCTGTAGCTGCAATGCCCAAAGCTACTTGTCAGGAAGCGAGGATGGCTGTAACTCCAGACCCATGTTTCTCTCCACCAGCAAGAGATCAGGGTAGTGTGCAGCCACAGCTGTCCTGGGGGCCCCAGCGGAGGAAGCCAGTATTTTAAAAGATACCTTGGGGACAGGGGAACTGGAGGTGGTAATACTTTCTTTCCTGACAAAACCTGGACCTCTTTCTTTTGGAAAGTTTGGGGATGTTTTTGTTAACTAGTTCAAATTGCACAGTTATTCTTTAACAGCCTGAGGGGTCTGATACCAGTCAAACTCTCTCAGAAGAGTGTAATTATCATTATAGCTATGTCATACCTGTGGCAATTTAAGGAAGAGGTATGTAGCTAAAGATAGCCAGGGGCAAATATTTACTTTCTTCAGCCAAGCAATCAGGATTTGGGATCTACGGTGTGGCAAACTGAGAGTATTTGTTGACTTTGTATCAAAAAAAAATTCAGCTGACTGGCTTATGAAATGATATGTTGAGAGAAATGAAGCACTATTAGAAGTTCACTGAGTCATTTTTCAGCTTTCTCTGGGTTTTGTCCTACTGGATGTGCCTTGAGGGACAAGGTGATTGCCACCTTCAATGATGGAGCAAAATGCCTGTGTGTGATGGCTGCCTGTGAAATAAACACCCCTTTCTTGAAGACATTTTTTTTTTTTCTACCTTAGGTCCCAAACTTCATTAATGCTACACTTCCGGCCCATGAACGCATTACTGCCCAAGAGATAGACAGCTACTTCCGTCAGGAGCTCATCTACAAGCGAAATGAGCGAATGGGCAGGAGGGTGAAGGACCTGCTGGAAGAGTACCCAGACAAGAGTTTCTTCTTTGCATTTGGAGCTGGTATGTGATTGAGGCGCCCTTCAACCTGAACACATTCTTCCCACAACCATTAGAAGCTTTTTACAAATGCTTGCCTCAGTTTAAAGAAGGGTCAGTACTTTTACCATGGTGGACACAGAACAGAGCTTTGTCCTGTTAGTTGTACCCTAGTAGAAAAACTTTTTCAGTGTAAGAAAGTGTTTTTCTTCAGTATGCAAAGAGCTCACGGTGTATGCATTGATTGCAATATTTATTAGTTACAGACTTAATTGTTATAGGCATAGCCAAAGATACTGAACCAACTACAATGCATACGCAAAAGGAACAACTCTTAGACATACATGTTTATGCTCTGGCCAACCAAGATAGAAGAGTAGGAGAAACGGGGAGCTGAGACTAAAGGTAGCAAGTCAGAGGTTGCACCAGTGCTTGAATAAACCTTTTAAGAACACATCCAAAAGAATAACATGCCAAACTGTGTGAATCTAAGGGGCTCAATAAATGCAAGGGGAGAGGCAAGGCACACTTTCACCTTTCTCTTCCTGCTGCAGCTCCTTACCTCTTTCACTGTGCTTCCACCACTACAAGGAAATTCTGGCTGCCACTGTTTTGGAGCAGAGCATTAGGCCCAGATGGGGAAAACCTACTCCATTTTCTGCCTCTTAGCAGCCAGCAGGAATCCATAGGCACATCCAACTCGGTGAGGTTAACACCCACACTTTAGACTAGGGCTGGGTGGAGGGTGTAAACAGGATTGGTTTGCCATGACTCCCATCCTTTGTTCTAGCTCCTAGGAACGGAAGAATTTAGGATCAGTGTTTGAAAAGACAGGTGCTAATTCCCAGAGAAGTATCACATCCCATCCACCATGAACAATATGGGTCTTGGGAAAGGGGGAGAACTGAAACTTGTGTCAGGATCCATGTGATGTTTTCTGGTCTCAGTGGCTACTGCTTTAGTGAGGATGGAAGATCTAGACAAGGCAAGGAAAATATTTACTTAAACTCTCAAAAAGCATTGGTATTTGAAGTCTGTGAGAATCTTCTCACTTGCAGCAGGGAGCTGTGGTTACAAACTTATCATAACAACGGTCCTGTGTGTGAGGGCAGGGAGGTAATGAAACGTGGCTGATAAATGTCTGTTCAGGCATGCGTGAAGATTGTAACATGCTATCTTCCTGCAGTATTACTGCTCTGTGCAACTCCCTGTCATGAAGGACACTGAAGAAGGTGCAGGTTATGCAGATTTTGGTTATGTCTGTCTGTAAGCTAAGACCAGGGCTTTGCTGTACTCCACTGCTGATGTTGTTCTGTTCACACTTGTCCCTGCTGGACTTATGTTCCTGACCAGCACGTGTCAGCCCTGAGTGCCAGTAGCAGCAGTTGCAGGTAGCTAGGCCTCTGTCAGGAGCTAGTTACAGATGTTGGGGCTCCAATAACTGGGTCACAACTGAGCGATGAGCAGCCCATGCAAATGGATGGATGTGGATGCAAGTGTCGCTCTGAGTCTGCCCTGTCCCAGGAGCAGGATCCTTTGGGAGAAGGCGGCCTCTTACCCTCCTTGCACACACACCCTACATCCCAGCATTGGACAAATCACATGCTTTTTTGTCCTTTGTCTCCCCTCCCCCTCCATCTCTTCCCACTCTTCTGCCCCCAGCTGTCTTCATTGTCATTACCTTGCACAGCTCTGCCCCAGAGCCCAGAAGCACTGCAGGAGCAGTACAGATCCCTGTCCTTCCCAATCTCTCTTGTCCTCAACCTTCATGACAGTCCTAAAACCCTTCCCAGGCTTTCTGGATCCTTGCTTTCCTCCTTCCTCTTACTTTCCTTTTCTCACTTGCCTCCTTCTTTGTTCCTTGATTGCCTCTTCTGGTAGAGCAGAGTTAGGATTCACCCAACACTGCTATTCTGCAGCGCTGCTTGAAGCCTTTGGCCTATACGAACACCCTTGATGTGTGGCTTATGTGCACATGGCTGGGTCTCCAAGCACCAGGCATGCTCTTCTCATGCTTTTCCATCATACTTTTGAATCCAGACAGGTTCCCTGTCTTCTCTGGGGACTCTAGATTGACTTTGAAATTGTCTCTAATTACACTCTGGCTTTGATACCAGTCCAGCCTCTGCTCTCATCTGCTCTTCCAAGTAGCTCTGCTCAAAGTACAGTGCCAGCCTCCCACTTTCAGCAGCACAATTCCTCATTTCCCCTTGTTTGACTGCATGGGGGTTTCTTTTTTTTTTTACTTGTTTCATATTAATTGTCTAAATGAGATTAGTAACATCACAGGTTATAATGCAGAAAATAGGTCCATTTCTACACAGTGCTGAGGTTTTCTGAGTGCACATTACAAATATGAGTGCAGGCTTTTATTGTTTTCCAGGAAGCTAATTTAGCCTTTTGCTTATCCTGATTGCTGTATGTGATAGATAATTATGTGGAAGATTTATTTTTATGCCAGCAAGCACTGAAGATGAACAAATGTCTTGTGTTCAGTTTTGAGCATTGCTTGAGTATTGTACTGTTGTTAATTACTGGAAAAGGATTCCAGGAAAGTGCTCGAACAAAGCAGGTTAGAATGAGCTGCAGGAGAAGGCAGAAGACGAGGAGAAAAAGAAAGGCTAGAGGAATGGGACTAAATCATCGCTGCATTGTGGTTTTCCCTCTTCTGGTCACCAGTGAAAAAAGTATCTCCCAGCAGTAGCTGATAAACTGCAGGATGAGGTTGTATTAAAATGGTAGTAGGATATCGAAGGGTCTCCAGGTTAGAAGGGGGAGAAGACTTTTAGTTGTTTCTTTCCAGATTTTTTCATGCTGTGCTTTTTATTTTTAAAAGGGCTAGGCTTTTTGTAAGGAAAGTTCAATTTTTTCCATTAACCAAACACCATTGAAAAAACACTTTCATCATCAATTATATCCAAACAAGGTCACGGTCTGTGAGTGACTGCGGTATTACAAATACCCCCTCTTGTTATTTAAACTACTCTTTGTATTTTTATTTTAAATGGAGGAAAATCAGAAAAGAGTGATGATTTATTTTATATTCCAAGTGGATTGATGTGGTTTAGAGATGTGTAATACATTGTGCAAAAAAAGCTCATATCTCTTTCCAGGTCTTAATACAGCTGCATGTCTACAGATGTTGATTTCTTACATGGAATGACATGTGGTAATTTGGACTGTAACAGATTTGATCATTAGATCCAGCATATTTTATGCTTTTACTACATTTTAACAGATCAGACAAACTCCCCCTATATTCTGTTGAAAATGTTTCACAGTCAGAGCTCATTTCTGGAACTACTTTTGTTTGGAAGTAATTTAAGCTTGCACAAAAGTGGAGAGGAAAAAAATAACAGATTTTGCTGAAACTATCCAAAAAGCTTTGCTTCTGGACAAAGTGCAAACATGGAAAGTTTCAAGCCAAAGTAAGTCTGTTTGAGGAAATTAGAGGAAAGTATGGGAAGAGAGAGATGCTAATGCCAGTGGCATTCCACTAGGTTCAGTAAGGATTTTATCTTAATTGTGGACAGGCCTTTTTATATGGCAGCGCTAGAGTTACAATCCAGACCTACTTCCTGTTGCCAGTGGAAGAACTTGTGAAGCAAAGCCAGCTATAATCTTTCACAAGCAGTCTTCCTTCTATATGCATTTTTAATTTCTCTGAACTGTAAGTGGAGCGTTCAGGATCTGAATGCTAAGCCAAAATAAGTGATGGCGCATGTGATTCCATAGACAAGCCAGATAGATAACACTATAGGTTTCTGGTTTGTCTTAAGAGGTGCACGTTGTCGTAGAGAGGGCTGCATTGTCCTGCTGTGCTGTGGAGAGTTTTACCACTTGTACAGGTCTTACAAGGGTGCTGCCTACTTGCTAAACCTTCACAGAATCACTGGATAGTTGAGGCTGACAGGCATCTCTGGAGATCCACCCCTGCTCAGAGGAGGATCATATAGAGCAGTTTGCCTAGGACTGAGTCTGGTCAGGTTCTGAATATCTGCAAGGATGGAGACTCCAGAACCCCTCTGGGCAACCTATTCTAGTGTTCAACCACTCTCACAGTAAAGAAGCATTTTCTTATGTTAAAGTGGGATTTCCTGTATATCAATTTGTGTTTGTTGCCTCTTGTCCTTTCATGGGGCACCACTGAGGAAAATTCTGCTCCATCTATTTTACAACCTTCTATCCGGTATTTATACATTGATTATACCCTCCTGAGCCTTCTCTTCTCCAGGCTGAACAGTCCCAGCTCCCTCAGCCTCTCCTTATATGACAGATGCTCTAATTGTTCATCATCTTTGTGGCCCTTTGCTGGACTCTCTCCAGTATGTCCACATCTCTTTTGAACTGGGGAGCCCAGAGCTAGACACTGGACCCAGATGTATGTCACCAGGGCTGAGGAGCAGGGAAGGATCACCTCCCTCAATCTGTTGGCAACACTCCTCCTAACGCAGCCCAGGATGCCATTGGCCTTCTTTGCCACGAGGGCATGTTGCTGGCTCAAAGTCAACTTGATGTCTACCAGGACGCCACATCCTTTTCTGCCAAGCTGCTCTTCAGCCACTTGGTGCCCAGCCTGTACTGGTGCCTGGAGCTATTCCTGCACAGGTGCAGGACTTGGTTTGCTGAACTTCATGAGCCAAGATTCCCTCATCATAAATCTGTACTGAACAGTCCCAGTCATCTGCTTATCCCTAACACATTTGGAAGTGGTTTGCAGCATAATTTGCTCCATCACCTTCCCCAGGATTAGAGGTGTGGCTGACCAGTTGGTAGTTCCCCAGATCCTTCTTGCCCTTCTTGAAGATAGGAGTGATACTTGCTTTCTTCCAGTCCTCAGGGACCTTCCCCAATTGCCATGACCTTTTAAAGATAATCAAGAGTGGCCTTGCAGTGACATTGGCAAGCTCGCACAGTTCCTGTGGGTGTATCCTGTCAGAAGTTGTACATGTCCGGTCTGTTTGAATGTTCCTTAACCTGATCCTTCTCCACCCAGGGTGAACCTTCTTTGCCCTGGACTTCCCCTCTAGTCATAGGAACCTGAGATTCCTGAAGGCTGGTTTTACCAGTAAAGAAGGTGACAATGGCACTGAGTACCTTGGCCTTTTCCATATTCTTTGTCACCAGGTCTCCTGCCCTCTTCAGCACTGGGCTGACATTTATCTAGTCTACATTTTACTGATGAGGTATCAGTAGAAGCACTCCTTGTTTCCCTTGATGTTTCTCACCAGATTCAACTCTAGATCGGCTTTCCTTCTGCATGGTCACTTTTATTCCAGGATGAGCATGGCTTGTTTGCTTTAGCTTACTTACGGTTTCTGCTGAAGGGGCTAAAGAATAAGAGAGGGGAAAAAAAAAAAGGGTGGTGGGTTTTCTTATGCAGGAGGGAGCATACCTAGTGGCATGAGATCCTGACTTTATTATGACAGGCAAGGCCTCAGGTGAAGCTAGAGTTTCTAGGAACCAAGTTTAAATTCCCTCCAGCCTCTCCTGCCTCTTTGAACAGCTGAGAAACTCCAGAAGTGCCAGCTCATGAATAAGAAGTATAGAGGGATCTAAGATGCCTTATATCCCTGTGGACGAAATGACTGACTTCACTGAGAGACGCTGGCTGATGTGACAACTTCAGAAGTTGGTCCTCTTAATCTTGTAAACACTGGCAAATTCCTTCTTCTCTCAGAGCTCGCTCTTCTTTGCTGCTCCTGCATCGTTCTGAGGCTTTAAAGTATAGTGGATGTTGGCAAGCCACCATTAATACTAAGAAAAGAAGGATAATGGTGAAAACTTCTTCAGTTATCATTTCTTCTAATTACTAAAGGAAATAATGAATGTGTTTATTTAGCATTACTCAGACTGTATGGATTCAAACCTCCAGGAACTGGCTTTTTTTTCCCCAGTCTTCCCCCACCCAGCCCCCACAAGACCTCCCAGAAAGAAGAATTGTTATGAGCAGACTGATGAACCAATATCTGAATTAGCAATTGAGCTAAGAGCTCCAGATCTTAGTTGTCTTCCTCCCAGCAGCTGAGTCAACTGATACTTGCTAAACTAAAATTAACTCTTGGATGGTTGACATGTGATCCAACAACACACAGAAGAAGGATTTGGACATCATTGTAGAAGTACAATTGACCCTGTCTGAGCTGCAGATGAGTGTGTAACCTATCGTCTTAGCCACCTGGGCAAGCAAAACAGAGAACGTGCTACCACCTATGGTTACCCCAAAGTCTGCCATAGTCCACCAGATGGCTTCCTCCAACTTCTCTAGGTTTTGAGGCAGTCCTTGGGATGTGGGGGACTGGTCAGGTATGTGTCAGCCTCAGGTGCCAAGTGCATTGGATCCACAGGCATGTCTGATGCCTTTTCNTTACATTGGAGAAAAAACAGGCACTGCTCAGACATATGGGTTTTTCCTTTTTAAAAACAAGGGGACTGCAAAAAAAAAAAAAAAAAAAAAAAACCAACAAAAAACAGATTTCCAGGGGAAACTGGAATTGTGCTGAGTCTCTGTCCTGAATGGTGTGTTAGGTGGTGGTGTTCCCATGTAGAGCTGTTTGCTGTTACTTCTTGAAATTTGCTGTTCCATCTGGCATTTTTGGATGGGAAATTATGCAAGAGGAACAAGATTTCTTGTCTCTGGAAAAGAAAAGATTGGAGAAAGGACCTGTCACCAGTATTTGTAAAAATAGTTAACAGTGCTAAGCCCATGATGTCTCTGTCCATCTTGTGTA
>WAAD01038776.1:304297-316421 GCA_013389945.1 Fregata magnificens
TCATCTGCAAACTTGCTGAGAGTGCACTCAATCCCCTCATCCAGATCATTGATGAAGACATTGGACAAAACTGGCCCCAGAACCGAGCCCTGGGGAACACCGCTCATGACCGGCCACCAACTGGATTGAACTCCATCACCACCACTCTCTGGGCTCAGCCATCCAGCCAGTTTCTTACCCAGCAAAGTGTATGCCCATCCAAGCCGTGAGCTGCCAGCTTCTCCAGCAGAATGCCGTGGGAGACAGTGTCAAAGGCCTTAACTAAAGTCCAGGTAGACAACATCCCCAATGGCCAGGGTCTGCTCAGGTACCACCCTCCTCTGGGCCACAGAGCGTCAGGAAAGCAAGCGTTCCCACCATATGCCTGGAAGACTTCACTGTCCCTCTATCTGTCCCTCCCAAGCAGCTGAGGTAGCTTTTGTTGCCTTCCAATTGAAATTCAGTCAGGCTTGTGATGAGTAGCAGACTTGATTCAGAAATCACTGTGAAGGTGCAGGTACTTCTCTCTTCAGTGCAGGGACTGAAATCTCCTGTTGTCTCCTGAGTTAGGTGTCTCCAGGAGACACTAGAGACGCTTAGAGTGTTAAGTGCTATAACAGAGCGTTCTTTGTTATATCCGAACATCCTGGTCTCCCTTTTCCATCCTCTTTCTTTTGTACTTACTAATTAGCCAGTGCACTTTGCTGCTTTGCTCCCTGCTTAAATTGTTTTTGTAAATCATCTCTCCAATGTTCTCTGTGAACAGATCTGTTTTGAGATGATTGGGACTCTTGCCATGGGTTCCTTGTGGTCAAGATTTCTCTTTCTCTGTTGGTAGGCTGATATTTGCAAAGTTCTTAGCAGAAATTAAAAACCTACCCACTTCAAAATATACTGGTACATAATTCCACACACCCCCTGGATTAAATTGTAATGTTGGAGGTTATAACCAGCACTGATGTTCAGTAGTGTATTGTGAATTCTTGTGAATATTTGTTGCTTGACTCAGCTTCGCTAATGGACTACTGTGTTATGACATATGTGCTTTTTAATTATTATAAAACTTAACATTTATGTATATAGCTAGGAAAAAAAGGCAGACAAACATCCTCCTTGGGAAAAGGGCTTGCTTGTAAATTCCTGTTTCCTGAGATAGTCAGCACTTGCACTTTATTTCTACTTGCTGATGAAATGGACCAGGCCTTAGTCACCATTTATTTTGAACTTTGTTGACCTTCCAACAGCTACCTCCTGCAATTTCGCAGCTGCTGGTGGTTGCTTTTAACACACTGAAGCTTTATTTTCTGATATGATATTTGGTTAGCAACTGCGATTTCTTGCGAAGCATTGCAGGAGGCATGAATGTGCTCTTATCTGACAGCTTTTCTGGGAACTGTGAACGCCCCTTAGCGAGCTGGGGATCCAGTGCTGGTTTACTTTCAAAGCCTTTTAGATAAGGATGCAAAAAATAGTGAAAGAAAAAAAAACAATTATTGTTCTGCAGATAGGGTCTAAAAATGTACACATCCCTCCTAAGCAATAATTGTAACAATGTGAGAGGGGATGCATAAATTATGCAGATTACTTCACTCTAACCTCTGACATGCCTCAAGGTCCTTGCATGGTTTTGTTATTTTAAAGGTGCAGTAGCATAAAAGAACACAGAGTAATGCAAAAAACCTTGCTCAGTGATTCACATTCCTTTCACTTTGGAAAGAGGGTGGTTTTTTCTGTTTTTAACCATTCATATAGCAAAATTATGCTTCTAAAACACATTAGAGGTGAAAAGTGCAGGAGTTACAGAAGGCAGGTAAATAAATAGAAATGAAGAAACCTAAGCATTTTGTTTCTTTTTTTCTCTGTGCTCCTTTTGTACCTCTGCAACAAGGCTTCAGGGGAAAATACAGTGCTCTTCAACTGGTGAAAACAGAGCCAGGCGCTGAAAGAGCCTCTTCAAACACGAGGGTAGTCTTGTGGCTGGTCTGTTCTCTTCCCAGTAGAGTTGAAGCTGCAATTACTCCATAAGTAAAATAACAAGCTGGTATAGTTCAGTGGGTTGTTACGGCCCCTTTTGATCAGCTGTTTAAAACACTGTGACACAGTCAGTGTGTATAAATCAGGCTGAAATCTCTTACTTAGATAACCAAGGAATATGCTTTAGGAGATGTATTTCTCCAGTGGCTTTTTGTCTAGAAAATGTGGACAAAACATGTCACATACCCCTTAACACAAAAAATAAAATCCAAGCCATGAAAATTAATAAAAGAAAAGGTGATCTTATTATATCCATGGTGAAACTGATTACCATTTTCTACCCTTCTACTCTGCACATAGGGTTTATTCAGGTCAGGTCTCAGATGAAATTGATTTGCCTTTCAAGATCACAGTCCTGTTATGGTGCAGGTTTGTCCTTATCGAGAAGACTGTATGTATCAGTAAAGGCTGGAAAAAGTCTCCATCACAATATATTAACACTCCTGCCTGCAAGCAGGAGTGCTGCCCCACAGCTCGACTGAGTAGGTTAAATGGGATAAAATTAGAAGCACACAGTGTTGCTGGGTGTTTCCTGTGCTTCAGGATAGTAACAACCATCCGGGATTTACACTCTGAAGACTGCTCTGAAGATACCTATGGTCTAGGCAGAGAATTGAGGCTCCTGCCTTTGGTCCCCTGAATCGTTCTGAGGTGTGTGTCTTTCCATATGGATATTTCCAGCAGTGTTCAGCTATACCTTATCCAAGAGCTAGGTTTTCCAGTGCTCAAGCAACCAGCTATTTCCTGTTGGTGTCCAGGGAACTGGACATCAAACAATTCAGAAAACCTCCACCCCACAAACACTCTGTTTGACCATGGCTAAATTACCTCTGATTATACAACTTGTATTTCAAGTCACTTAATCCTTCAGGTCACAAAACCCATGGAGAATTTATTCCCTCCTACCCTGCAAAAAGCAAAAGCTTTGGATTTTAAAGTGTCATTTGTATGTGTCTTGATATCATTTGTCTGTAGATGCATAAATAATTAGCCAGGATGACAAATACTTTGCTGTCACAGCTGTCTCACTGATGCTTGTGACAAATGACTACAGGTCTTTTGTGCAATATCTCTTTTATTGTGCAATATCTCTTTTATTTTGTTGATTTTAACACTCTCCCTTCAGGTGAGTATAAGTTTATGCAGCTGAAGACAAGAAACAGTATTTTGCCTTTGTTTCCTGGCAAGTGTTACTATTTGTGTGTTGTCTCAGTTCTCCTTACTCCTCCTCTCTGCACCCCCCCACCCTGGCTCTGAATTAGTTTGTGCAATTTTAGGCAGTACGAGCAGAAGTTCAGGGGACCTGCTTTCTACATGTAGACACCCATTGTGGGAACTGCCTCTGGGGTCCCCACAAAACAAGGAGCAGAGCTAATGCCTTTTTGCTGTCAGGTAGCTCTGGGGTTAAAATATTGGGTAAGACCTGTTTTCAGCTTGCTCTCTGCTGGAGGGGATTTGAAGCCACTGCTGCTTCAGGTGCAGTCTAGCACCCACTGAGAAGTTAACTGGGGGGAGGTAGTTCCTCTCTGTTTAGGATGCATGGAATATATAAATGTTTCTTAAGCAGCGGGTGAGCATGACTTAAGAGCTGAAGAGCTAATTACCAGCATCTGCCAGGAATAGCTGTGATCAGCCGCTGGAAGGCCGTCTTCCTGCAGCCGTTTCTGTATTGTGTATTTGATAGTCGTTGGATTCAACATGTAAACATTCCTGGGACATGTTTGAGGTTATCAGGTGGTGGCAGAGTATCCCAGAAGATGCATACAACACTGATGATCAGCCTTCTGAATGATTCAAACCTTGCATAGTCACAGTACTTACCATTCAGGGTTAGTGAACATGACACAGTGTACACTCGGAATATCAACCCTGTCCCTGCTGTATGTCTTCTCAGTATGGCACAGTAAGCCAGCTTGAGGCTGGTCTGAGTAGCTGCTGGTGCAGTCAGAATACTTGAGGACTGAGAGCTGGTGCTCCCTTTGTGGAGTTGCATCAGGTGATGTAGACATACTCAAGAGAGACAAAGCAGCTCTGACGCTGTGATTAATAGGGAAATAGAACTCTTAACAAAGGTGCACTGAACACTTCAGATCAAAAACCTCACAGAGTATTCATCTCCTTCTTCCCACTTCTAGAAACCAAAGCTTTCAATTTTTTAAAGCCCTTCTTATTAATTTAGTGAGTATTCACTATAATCTTATAAACATTTGTGTAGAGTTCAGTGGAAGGAGGTGGACCCTTCTAAAGAAATGGTAGAAATCAGGTATTTTGATTATGTTCAAAATAGCAATAGAAGAAAATAAGCCCCTGTCTTTTCAAGTTACATTGCAATAGATGTGCTGCTACACACAGTCACACCTTATGTTATTGTGATGATGTGCCAAGTTCATCTGGTACGTGGCTTTTGAAAACGTCTCAGGAAATGCATTTTGTATGTCTGATGTGAACATAGGGGAATGTTATAAAAAAGTATGAACCCACTGGCCTGCCCCAGAATTTGCTAGCAGGCAAGGCGATTTTCTGAGACCTTCCGATGGTGGATGCTAGGCCTCAGTTCCATGTGGAAGGCAGGTGAAGTTTTGTGCTGGACTTTTGTAACATACTGGGTAATTATTTGCCAATACAGCTTCAAGGATGTAAACTCACACCTAAGTGGATCAAACGGACAAAGGCTATTAAAAGACTTGGAGCAGAAATGCTACAAGCAACAAGAATCTCGAATATCAGGCTCCTACCCTGTCATGAAACGTAGAAAGATGTGTAACGTAAGTACAGCAGTTACACATCTGTACTTAGCAGGCCACATAAAACAGCCATCTGTCTTGGGGCTTTAACATTTCCAAGCACTGTTCAAACACCCCGCCCATTCAGAAGAACTTTGGCATTTCCATTACTAAGTAGACAACCCATATCCAGGCTCCTGTGAGACATACATATACACAGGCTGTTTTCCCCACGTTAGACTTAGGCTGAAATGTTAGCTTCTTAAACACCATGCAGCACTATTTCTTTTCTGCAGTGTTGTGTACTTCCTCTGTAGCTTACGTTGCTCACCAGTAAATCTGTGCGGCCTATGGCATTAGAATATAATCATGAAAATAGTGCTTTGCAAAGGAATTTGTTCTCTAGAAGATGACTTAGGACTAGTGTCAGTCTGGTGAAGCTGCTTCATATTCACAGTGATACAAGAAAATATGAAGTCTTCACCAGAAATCACCAAATGTGGCCTAGGATCCATTCATATTTTGCTGAAGGGTCATGGGCTAGCAGGAGAGCCTCTTCAAGCTTGCTCAAGCTTCTTTAAGCTTGATGCTTGAATTGCCTGGATGTATGGGAGTTTAAACAGAATAAAAGTACTCCACTCAGCTGAATTCACAGCGTTGTTTATTGATTATTGTGGGTGCAGTCGTCCATTATCTGCTTGGGAAGTAAAGCTGTAATGCTGGAGTTGTTTTATGTGGTAAGATTCAGATTTGAGGAAAATCAGTTGTGCTGAGAATTCTGAAAACGTCAGTTGTGGTTAGCCCAAGAACTCAATAGCTAGAAAGGAAATTAGGCAAATAAAACAGTTCACAGAGGACCTGACAATCTCTGCCTCAACAGTTCAGCACTTAGACAGCAGGAATGGAAAACTGATAATCCAGGAAAGATTTAGGTGTACCACCGTGCACAAACACACAATAATTTGCCCAGGAAGCCAGGTGTCAATGATGAACTACAGTACAGAGACTGGTTTACAGCCTGAAAAATTACAAAAAATACCTTTTCCAAAATTTCAGTGGTAGCTGCTAATAACAAGCTGAATATTCTTCAAATAACAAATTCAGTAAAGAATTGGGTATCTATTTAGTTTGAGTCACTCCCTCTGATAATATGTTCAAGATCTGACCTGGAATTTCCTACACATGAATTTAATTAAAACCCAAATTTGTCTTGAAACTTCTTCATGCTTGCAATTTGGGGACTGCAATTCTTGATGCATTAGTTCTGGGTTTTTTTAATTCAGAGTAAGTGTGCTGTACAGCCGGAGGTGTTTAAAGCCAGCCTGCTCTTCATGTGGAAAAACATAATGCATTAGAGGTCTCTGTAGCACCTCTGTCTTGGTGCACATATCCTGCCACACCTCTTTGGGGAATCTTGTTACTTCATGACCCCTTGTATCCAAAAGAATTAGGGTTCAATCCAGACTGTCTGGTGGACTAGCAAGTTAAGGATGAAGGAAGTTTCAGTGAAATTTATAACCTCTGATATGCTGAGGTCAGCCTTCAAATTGGGAGATCAAAAGGTGAGTTAGAATTTAGGCTTGAAATGCATGGACATGTTAAGCAGTATTATAAGCAGCCACCACCTCTAGCAGCTCTAAAGCCTGGGGATTCCTCCTGCCTGGCAGCTGGTCCAGGGACCCAGGGGTCTCTGTCCCAGATTGATGGACACAGCTGCTGCTTTCCCATTTGCAGGTTCAACCAGTAGCGAAGCTGAGCAGGTATCCCAGAGACAGGCAGACACACACACACGCACACACACACAGAGGACATTGACACACTGCCACAGATGAGGTGCTGCCTTCAACAGCACCAACATACAGGACTCACATAAAACATAAGCACAGACAGCCAAGTCCTCTCCTCCTCTCCAGGTGGTAAAGATGGAAGTTCACTACTGAAAGCGCATGCACTCCTGTGCCTCAATTCATAAGCACACACACAGTTGTGGCTTGTACTGGCATGGCCCACCCCTCTATCCTTCCAACATGCCCACCCAGATCCTGAACCCTTTTACGCACTTCACAAGTCTCCTACTCACCATCTCGTCCAGCTAACAGATCCAGAACTCGCACATGCATCTCACAGGTACCCCACACTTGCAGGTCACCCCCAGTTACCAGCACAGACCTTCTGCCTACTTGGTATCTCTGCCCAGACCCAGTGCCTTTTACTCACTGGTTGGTTCAGCTTGAGGTTTGCCGGTGAAGTACACCCCACCCCTGGGCATAGCAGGTTTGCAGAAGATACAGACCCTCTTCTGCCCCACAGCAACTGGTGCCAGGAACATGTGCCTGTGACTTAAGATCCCTCTCCAGGTGCTGGAGCTGAGCCCCTCGCCTGCTTCATTCTCCCCAGTCCCTCCCAGTTGCTGTTTTTTGGGACACGCACTGTTCCTGTCCCAGTGGGTGGTGGCCAAGACCCCCACCTGCTGTAGTTAAGAAATTATTTAATAAGAAATTAGGACCAACTGCAGTGATCAAGCACAGGGTGTGGTCATACAGGCATACTGACCAGCAGTTTTACATCCAGCTGGCCCCTTTTATACCACTTTCTGTCTATTCCCCCCGCTTTGTGCTTCCCCAATCCACTTCCACTAAACATTCCTTTGTAAATTTTGCATAGTCCCTCAGACCCCCCTTGAATATCTCAAACCCTCACATTCCTCTTCTTTCCCCTTTCTTATCAGTTATAAAGTCCAGGTGGCCATCTCCAAAGCTGTGCTTGGGAGTTTCTTTCAATCGTCCATCAATTAGTAACTAGAGACTTTTAATCCTTGGCATCGTCTCTTTTATCTGTTGTCTACCAGGTTTGTGTCTTTATGTGTTCTTGCTTATCACTTCCCCTTTTACTTATTCTCCCTTTTGCACTGAGAAGGTCCTTGATCAGATAACCTTAATGAAGCAGAGGCTCTTACCTTCCACATACTCTCACGATACCTACTGCACAGGACATTCTCTAAGGAGAATGACAGAAAGACAAGTGATTTTTTTTGTTGACAACTGGTATTTGTGTCACAGCAAGAGCACAGTCCATGGCACAAAATGCATCCAACTCACATTTTAAAGCTTCCTTTGCTGAAACCAAGCCCATGGTGCTGAAACCAAGCCCATGGTGCTAAAACCAAGAAAAAACCCCTGATATCCCTGTTTTTGGAAATGCAGCATGGAAGGACAAACTGCAGGTGATGCTGTAAAGATGGCTATCATGACACTTGAAGCTATTAGCTTGTCTGACCTCCTGATGCAGTTGTAGCCACCAGCACCTTGCACTGAGTCAAATGGGCTGCATCAAGGTGGTGTGAAAGAGGAAGCTGATGACAGCATCTCAGGATCTCTATCTGTAGCTTACTTGAAGCTTGCAAACCATCTATGGCTTGCTGGGAGTGTGGCTGCTAGCTGGCTTCCACAGCAGATAGAGGGATAAGTCTCTCCAGTGACAGGGATTGAGTTCTGATCCTGTCAAAAAAGCTGAGGGATTTTCCCCAGCACCTCATACAGCTATGGTTTGCCACGCAAGCAATTGCTGTTGTGGTTTGCAGGCACCACATGAGCAGCATATGGGATGTGCCTGCTGGAGGCTGGTATCTATATATCTTGGATTTTGGGACCTGTTAGTCTCAGGCCATACCAACACATTTTGTTGTCTGGGGAAATAATACCAGCTGAGCACATTCTGCCTTCTCCCTCCCCACCAATTTTCTCTTGGAAACAAATGGCAAGGTAAAGATCATGTTCTTCTCCAAATTGTGTAAAGAGCTGTGATGTAAAACTAGTGAATATAGTGTTTGGCCTGACCAGATTGTTGGGGTTCAGCAGACAAGCACTGTCAGTATAATGTGCTGCTGAGAGAACAGTTTCTAGTCTAGTATTGAGGCCTGGATAAAAGTTTTGGGGTCCCAAATATGTCCCCAAGTCTTAGTACTTGGTCCCCAGACAGGTCAAGGGAAAGATTCTCACCAGTTTAGACAACTGATTGTTCTGAAGCACCAGGGGAAGGCTGGACCCACACAGTAAAAGAAATAAACAGCCCTTTCAGCCACAGCTTGATTGTCATCTGGCCAGTGCTAACCCTCTTCAGAAAGTCTGTAGGCACGTGCTGGTCCTAGGGTCTTGCTGTCACAGTGTGGAAGAAAGATGGTCATTAGAGAAGCTGGGTCACAGATGATGAGGGAGGACAGGGGGAGAAAATGGGCTGAGTGCTATGTCACCAAATGGGTTAAAGGCTCCTGTGGTAGCAGGAGGGTCTGAGTTGTGCTGACCTCTGCATGCCAGCATCAGCTGACTTTGGAATGATCTCCTCTGCAACACAGCATCCTCCCATTCCCCATCATCCTAAAGAGCATGTCTGGATTGTGTACATCATTCCCTATGATCTCCATTCCCTGCTTGAAGCTCTGAGTACACTCTGTGCAGGCCCTCCTTTCTTATGTTCCTCCTGCTTAATCAAGCCATCCATCCATTCCTATTTAGTAATAGCCTTGTTCTGCAGGGCAGTGATTCTCCTCCCTGGCAGGACCAGCCTATTTCTGGCTTCTAGGACTATGGCCATCACCATAGACTGATATTGGAGAAAGACACTCTGCATGCCTCCGCACAGACTTTCTCGGATTTGCAGATTAAATGATGGTGGGACCTTTGCTATTCATTTTAGCTAGTCCAACATAGCACTACTCATGTGGATTAATAAACTTGTTCGTCTAAAGCACATCACTTTTGAGTTGAGACTGTTCCTTTAACCTGCTTTCCCAAGGCTCCTGATTGTTCATTTATTACTAAGTCTAAACAGGACGGCAACAGAACTGACTGCTGACAGCATTCAGGCATTGAGAAAAAGCAAGCAAATACATGATGTGTGCCTTTTGTGTTAATGCCTGCCTGATCTGTGGGATACTTCATCTTGACCTGAGGTAAGAAAACCTGGTTTTCATAGAAACTCTTTTATAGTCATCGATTATGAGTGATTCAGATGTTTAGCCATTCACGAAGACGCTGGAATATGCAGTACCTCTCAGCTAACTCTAGATGTTGCCCATGTGCTTTAGAAGCTGATACTTATCATGCAAAAGAGAGCAAAGCTTGCTTGAGGGCTTTAGAACAGCTAACTTGGGTATAAGCAGTGGGCATCTTATTCCAGAATTGTTTCAGTCAGCAGTAAAAATATATCTCTGCCTCACTTTATCTGGCAGTTATTTCTTCTTATTTTTCTCACTACTCTTCAGGCCTGGCTACTTGTCTGAATAGTGATTTGGAAGGAAATTCTTAACTGTCTTCTTAAAATAGTCACTCTGGTTTTTGTTACCTCTGCAGGAAGCAGCGCTACCCAGGGTGGAAATATGCACACTTCAGGTGAATATGCCAAAGTTGTTACTAAGCCTCCAAAATATCCTCGCCATTTTCTATATCATACAGAGCATCTTTGTGCTATGTCTGTTGTTCTGTTTGTCATGTTGTTGTCTGTGGGACAAGAAAACGTATATGGTTAAGGCACTGAAATGGGAAGTTGGTGTACTTTGTTCAGATCCTTGCTCAGGCACAGGTCTTTTAACTGTTTTGGACAAGTAGTTTTGCCCTGTTTGTGCCTTGCTGTGCCTTTTCTTAAGGGACCTAGGGGTGCTTCCTTCCCACATAGGGGTGTTACATTCTTAAATATATATCTAAGTGCTGGGATGGGAGTGATAAAATCATGTGGGAAAAAAGTACACTTAGGGAGTAAAACCGTTAGAGGCATCATCTGTATGAAGGATGGGAAGTCTGTCTCAGCATGTTCAGCTCTCCAAAGTATCATGTACTTGGGGGAATTAATGGCCAGTGTACAGTCTTGGCAGCCAATTCCCCTGAATCCTGGCCAGACCACCACTCTTCCTTTTGTGAGGGATACCTTGAAGTGAAGTCTTATCCATCTGCAAATCCTTCAAAGTGCTTTTATCATCACTCTTTCAGAGAAAATCAAACCACAAGTGCTCTGAATTCCATCCTGACCATAAGGAGGCATCAGGCTGTCTGTATACTCATCACCCTACTTTAGGGCACCCCAGGCTATTGCCTCTTCTCCCCCTGTGAGAGAAAGCCACTTCCACTCCCAGCCCTACTGCCTTTTTTGAAGATAAATCACTTTCTTCCTGACGTGCTGACAAACCTGACAGCTGTGTTTCTTCGATTTTACTGTTCTTCTTCTTGGGTTTTATATCTGGGGTTTGAATCAGCTATTCACCCAGTGGAATCATATGCTGCATCTCCATTCTGTATGTCATTCAGCATTTCAAATACAGTCTGCCTGGGTGATAAATCTACACACATTGTCAGAAATGTTTAAGGCCTGAACAGCTGGCAATTATCAGGCAAAACATATCTACGCAGTACATGTCCTCCTGTCCAATGCTGTCTTCTTGATTGGTGTGCCTTCTCCAGGTCCTTTGAATTTCAAAGCTCAGGGGCCCAGAGAGGTTCTGCCTTCCAGGTGTGGGGTTAAACATTTCCCTCCATCTCAAAGCAAAAGGCAAGGCCACAATATTTCATCACACAAATGCCACCTTCAGCACACTGCTGATAGGCCCACGTTAGCTGCACTGAAGCCTCTCAAGATGAAAGAAAACAGGTAAAGCTTTTTTCAGTTTTCAGAAACCTGTTCTTGAAAAATAGCCTCCACAAGTAATTTTATGGAGTTGTTTTCTGATGGATTAATGCATTAATTTAATTCTCGTGGTAAACACTGGTATTCTGCCACAGGCAAGTAGTCTCCACTAGCAGGTTCCTCGATCTGTGTTTAGTCCTAGGTCCTCAAAGCTACACAGTGCCTCATCTACCAAGGGAAGGCAGGCCTGCCTGTAACTGAGGGAGCGAGGAGCTGGGCCCTGCCCAGAACCCCTCTGCTCTCCAGAGTCTCTGCTCTCAGCCGGCATGGGTAGATTCAGCTCTGCTCCCTCTGGCGGTACCCAACATTTGCTTCTTCACCAGCCCTCACACGCAGGCCCTCCCTTCAGCCGTCCACGGCGGACGCCTCAGCCCAGCTCCGCTGCACTCGTAGCTTCCGGGTGCTGCCGCCATCGCAGGCGCCAGCACGCGCTGCGCCGCTAGGGGGCGCGGTGCCTGCGGGGCGGGCCTTGTTGCCAGGCAGCCCGAGACGCATGCCTCTGATTGGTTGAAGGCAGGAGGTGGGTGATGACGGCGCAGGAATGCGGTTTACCGTTGCCGTAGGATAGCGGATCCTCCGCGAAGGCTGCTGGGAAGCACTGGGCACCGTTGCCTGGCAACGGACGGACTCGGTTGCACCCGGGGCGCCTGTCCGCGCAGGTGTGGGGACCCCCGCCCCAGGAGCCCCCTCCCACCCGCACCTCGGGCCTCCGGGCC
>WAAD01038777.1:568-17440 GCA_013389945.1 Fregata magnificens
AGTGGCGGCGTGACCTCATTCAGGCCGCGATAGTCTACTGTTAGTCCCCACTCTCCATTAGGCTTTTGCACTGGCCATATGGGACTGTTAAAGGGTGAGTGTGTCTTACTAATTACTCCCGGGCTCTCCAGTCGATGAATCAACTTATGGATGGGAATCGGGGAGTCTTGGTTGGTGCGATATTGCCACCAGTGTACTGTTGTGGTGGCGATCAGCACCTGTTGTTCTTTGACCCTCAGCAACCCCATAACAGAACAGTCCTCCGAGAGACTGGGCAAGGTGGACAGCTGTTTAATTTCCTCCATCTCCAAGGCAGCTATACCAAAAGCCCACTGGTACCCTTTTGGGTCCTTGAAATACCCTCTCCTGAGGTAGTCTCTGCCAAGGATGCACGGAGCCTCTGGGCCAGTCACAATGGGGTGCTTCTGCCACTCATCCCCAGTTAGGCTCACTTCAGCCTCCAGTACAGTTAGCTGTTGGGATCCCCCGGTCACTCCAGAAATACAGATGGGTTCTGTCCCTGTATAGCTTGATGACATTAGGGTACACTGTGCACCAGTGTCTACTAAAGCCTTATACTCCTGTGGGTCTGATGTGCCACACAGTCCAGTAAACCCGGTTGTCCCTTTCTTCCACCTGGCTGGAGGCAGGGCCCCTCTACTCCTGGTCATAGTATCCATCTCTCACTTCTTGCAGATGCGAATCAAAAGTCTCTTTATTCAGATCAGAAATAAAATCAGGGCTTCTACTCCTGTCTGGGGAACTGCTCATTGGAAACTGGAGCAGCAATTTTCCTGGAAGAACCCCCTTTTGTAATTGTTTTTCATTTCAACTCACATACCCGTGCCTCTAGGATAGAGGTAGAATTTCCATCCCACTTTCTCATGTCCTCTCCGTGGTCGCACAGGCAAAACCACAGGGTGCCCCGTGGTGTGTATCCACCATATCCTCCCTCTTGAGCAGAGGGACACTTACTCCTAATGGCTGAGATACTGGCCTGTACAGGTGGGGAGTAGGATCTATCTTCTTTGAGTTGCTGGACCAGTTTCCCCACAGCCGAGATGAGGGAGGAAGAGATACTTTCTTCATATTCCCAGAGTCTGCCAGCCACTTCATCCACTGTTGGTGCCTCTTCCTCTTTCCAGGATAGTACTGCCAGTGAGTTGGCACACGATGCTGGTGCGCTCCGAACCAAATTCCACCACATGGATTGTGTGCACTGTACTTCATCTGGATCTTTGGGTGACTGCTCGTTGTCCAGATCGCTATAAATCACCTCAAGCATGGCTAATTTTCTCAGGTACTGAATATCTCTTTCCATGGTGGTCCATTTGCCTGGGCGATATATAACATTTTCCTTGAAGGGATACCTTTCCTTCACAGCAGACAGGAGTTGCCTCCAGAGGCTGAGGGCTTGTGCTCCTTTTCCAATCACTTTGTCAATGCCCCCTTCCCTAGAAAGGAATCCCAGCTGCTTGACTTCCTTACCCTCTAATTCCAGGCTACCGGCCCCGTTATCCCAGCATTGGAGCAGCCAGGTGACAATGTGCTCACCTAGATGACGGCTGAAATCTTTTCGCATATCTTGCAGCTCACTCAAGGATAGGGATCGGGTGGTTTCCGTCTCGTTTATGAGTTCTTCCTCTTCCTGCTCCTCTCCTCGTGATGGCCCTGTTTTGTCATCATCTCTTTCTAAACGAGTTGACTTTTGCTTCCAAGATCTCTTCTTGTGTCTAGGGCCAACTGCTACCAGCATGGGTTGGTTCTCTGGTTCATCTGCAGTGCCTGTCACCAGGGTTTGAGTAGCCACAGTGCGTGTTGCGGGGGTTTGAATGGATGCAGCGCGCATGGCCGGGGATGGGGGGGCCGCAGAATTCATCGCCGGGGGTGGAGTGACCGCAACACCCATTGCCGGGGGTGGGGAGGCCGCAGCGCCCATGGCCAAGGGTGTGGGGGCCACAGAACCCGTCACTGGGTGTGGTGGGGCCGCAACGCCCATTGCCGGAGGTGATCTCTGGATGGTGTTCTTAAACAGTGGATTAAACCTAAACAAAATCTGTACCATATTCAGGAGACATAGCAATAGGAACATGCGGGTTTGAACATCCCAAGGATATTCAAAATTCTCAAGAGCTGTTGTAACTAGCCTGAAGGAGAATGGGAAGGTGAAGGAGCCGGAGAAAATGTCCCCCTCTGCCTCCCCCATGGATTGGGTTTCCGAAGAGAAGAAGTAAAAGTTATAATTATTAATAGTTTCCGAGAGATGGGTACCGGAATACGAAAATGATGGCAGTGCGGAGTACAATCTCACCGCCGATACTTTTATCATAACATAAACCAGTGTGATACAGTACAGCAAAATGATGATTGTAATCCAACTCCCAGAGGTGACAAATAGCACCACAGGGAGTGCATATGGCAAGTAATGGGTTAAATAACACAACTCTGAAAACAAGCACAACAGCTCTGAGAGCAAATAAAACAAGATTGTGACCAGTGACTATTAAACTGATATGATGAATGCTTATCACAAATTTGTTTTAACATGCTCTGGTCAGATCTGTTGTTACCTCGAACCCTTCGTGCCTCACGTTGGCTGCCAAAAAGGACTGTTGTGGTTTAACCTGGCAGGCAGCTAAACACCACACAGCCACTCACTCACCCCCCCAACCCCCAGTGGGATGGGGGAGAGAATCGGAAGGGCAAAAGTAAGAAAACTTGTGGGTTGAGATAAGAACAGTTTAATAACTAAAATAAAATAATAACAATAAAAATAATAATCATAGTATTGATAATAATAATAATATTGTAATGAAAAGGAAAACAACGAGAGAGAGAGAGAGAGAGAAAGAAAACAAAACAAAACAAAAGAAACCAGGTGATGCACCTGCTCACCACCCGCCGACCGATGCCCAGCCAGTCCCCGGGCAGCGATCGCTTCCCCCAGCCAGCTCCCTGCCATTAATACACTGAGCATGACGTTATATGGTATGGAACAGCCCTTTGGCCAGTTTGGATCAACTATTTTAGCTGTGTCCCCTCCCCGTTTGGCTTCTTGTGCACCCGGCAGAGCATGGGAGGCTGAAAAAAGTCCTTGACAAGTGTAAGCACTACTTAGCAACAACTGAAACATGTCTGCATTATCAACACTGTTTTCAACACAAATCCAAAACATAGCCCCATACTAGCTACTATGAAGAAAATTAACTCTATCCCAGCCAAAACCAGCACAGTTACCTAAAGGACAAATTCTCATATGGCTGCTTTTTATTATTCTGGTTAAAAATCCTTAGAACTACAGAAGTATTACCAAAGATTGTGAATGAGTAATTGATGTACTTGATGTTAGGTGGAGACAATCATTGAAAGCTTTGCTTTTTGGAACAAGTTGAAATAGTTAACTGCCACCTAACGTTTGATGTTTGAAAGCACGCATGAATACAGGGCAGAGCTTTTTGCTAAGAAATAGCCTTTTACTGAAAGTATATCTGAAATTTCAGTCTATTATTAACATTGTTGTGAGAGTGCTTATGAAACAGTGTGTTAATCTAACAGTAAGTCTTCATGTATGGTAATTCTTTTAGCATCACTTATTGCTGTCAGTCACCCCTAAGAGTACTCTACATTTTTCGCGGGCTCTCTGGACGTGTTTGTGTAACAATTTAAGCTCTAATTGGAACCTTAGGTTTAAATCTTTATCTGCCTTTTTCAGCATGATGAAATCTGCCTTTTGTTGGGACAGGACCTGTGTGTGACAGTGCCAGTGCACAAAGTTAGGCCCAGTCCAGTGGACCTGTATGCAGTGTTGAACTGGGATGGCTCCGGCTCGTCTTATTTAAATATTCTTATGCCTAGGCCTTTTTGGGCTGCTTTTACTGTTGATTTTCTCACTTTCCTCATAGAGGAACGTGTTTACAAGTTCTTAGCTTCACTAGTAGCACCCTGCCAAAAAAAAGTTGTCAGGTGCATACTTGAGAACTAATAACACGCACAATAACGTAGTTGAATTCAGTCCAAGCTGACACATTCAGTGACAGGATAACTGCTTGTGGCATTGTGAGTAAGTGGAGGAAGTTCCTAACAATTCCTAATTCCTAAGAATTAAGGGATGTTTATGCAGGAAATCTTCCAGAATCAATAGTTTACCAAATTTTTTTACTGAACTCTTCATGGATATGAGTGATGAAATATGAGAGGAAGTTTGAGAGAAAATCTTTTTTCTGCTTTGGACTGGACATTCTGCATTTGTACTTGCATGTGCATGGGTAGGAGAGAGTAGGAAACAATACAGTAACTTGATTTTTAATTTATTTTGAGCAGTGGAATAGTTCTGTGATGTGGTAATTTCTTTATAACATTGATCCTTAAAATCTGGTATTGCTGTTGTGAACAACATTTTGACACACAGTCTTTGTTAGTCAGTAATGACAAAATCTTTAAAGTAGGATCAAAAGAGATTGCAAATATTCACAGATACGTATAAACAATAGAGACGAGGAAAAGGACCTAAAAATTATTGAGTTTAGGGTTGATTTTAAGAAGGTCGTAAGAAGGGCAAATGGAATAGTAGTCTGTCAATCCACCAAATGTTTTAATTGTTTCTGCACTAATTTGAGAAGTAAGGGAAATAAACAGGAAGAGCTGAAATCTTAATTAATGATCACAACAGTTACTCAATTGACATATGAGACACTCATTGGGATAATTCACATGATTAGAATATTAGTGGGTATAATTTGCTCTAGAAACATCTGCAAGGGGGGAAAATGAGAGAATATATTGCTTTGCATGGCAAGTAGGTCCATAAAGAGATGACACATTTTCTGGATAAGGATAAAATAGTCAAATCAACTATGAACCACTAGTTAAGGTTTGATTCTTGGGGGAAACAAGACTTTTTCTGGAAGAAAAAAAAAAGGGCAAAATTTTGAACTGTAAAGAAAATGGTAATAAAAGCTTTTTAGAAAATAGATACAAAGCACATAATTTCCAGCATATTTTGGAAAATGGAGGAAAAAAAAGGGAACTAAGAAGAAAATTAGATATGTAATTCTAAATATTGTGGAGGAATGGCATAAAATGTGAAAGCAGCAAAAACCCTGGGTGAGAATGACTGTGGAAAGAGAAAGTTTACAGTCCTTAGAAAAGAAAAGAATCCTACAAAATAAAGAAATAGAGTTCAAGAAACTAGGCTTAAACAAATTCAGAGAACTGGTAGGAAAATGTGATAGGAAGCAAGCTTAAGTAGAAAGGGAGTTCAGAGCAGTTCCTTCTTCTTACACAGACTAAGTTAAAGACATGCATGCATTTATCCTGGGACAGAGAAAGACTAGAAAATATAAGCAGGGAGGAATTTGATAATGTAATGAAATCTGCAGTGATCTCAAACAAAAGGGTATGTACATAATGTGGAAAATACATCCAACTATTACTGACATTAAAAATAGCATAAAACCCCAGGCACAAAATCAGAAATGTCAAGGTAGGAAATGAGATACTTTTGGCAAAAGGTTATGAAGGAAAAAAAGAAAATATTGCATAAGTGGAATTCTTCCACTTAGTGATAAGAGAAAAACTAAGGAAGGAGTAGATTTACCAATCAATAGGAAGGAAAACCTATTGAAAAATAACAGCTGCAGTTCATTTTAAAAGCTTTCGTCGTGGCTACTTCATTAAAATTACTCTGGCTCTCAAAGGACTGGCTCAGGTAACCTCAGAGTCTTGAATTGTTATTACTGGGAATACAAAAAAAAAAAAGAACATTTTAGAAAAATGAAAAACTAGTGTCTGTCCATAAAATATAAACAAGAACAACTTGACAGCCAGTTTACCTTCCTAGAAAAGTACTGGAGCGATAATCAACTAGTGAACTATCCATATACCTGAAAGAAAAGGAAATAGGTCTAACACCAGATCACCAAGAAAAAGTCTTGTGCCACCAACCTAATTTTTTTTCCTATATCAAAGTAGAGGATCTTGTAAATAGGAACGATGCAGTAGAAGTTTTATCCCTTGACTCCAGTGAGTCTGCTTTCCTGTCTTACGACATCCCCATAAGAGAGCTAAAGGAACATAGAATACATTACACTGCCAAAGTCAGAGGAGAAAAAACATGCTCAATATACCAGGGTTGTTTAGCCCCAAAAAGAAGAAAACGGAGTTGAGAACTAGGAGGTGAATGACAAAATTAGTTAAGAAAAGTCATCAATAAGGAAAAGATTTCAGTGAAAAAAAGATTTTTTAACATCAAGAAAAGGAAACGTTCTGATATTGTGGACAGTGATGCACTGGAATAAATTATGTAGGACAGTTGGAAGTTTATAAACTGTACATCTGCTAGAAATTATTTAGGTGTTGCTGATCTTGCTTGGGGCAGAGAAAAGGTGTAAATCATCTTTCCAAGATCCCCTACAGCCACACTTTGTAGTTTTTTCCATGATATCTAGCTACTTAAATTAGCCATGGTTGGTTGCTATCTTCCACTATGTCAAATTTACCGGAACTTGTACGTAGTTTTTCCATTTCACTCCTCAGAGAGAGTGATTCTATTAGCCATATACAAGTTCTACTGAAAAATCTCACATTTTCAGTTAGTGACTTACATTATTTTCTTTAATTCTACAGGCAGAAAACAGAAACATTTATCTTCTAATTGTTTACAGCATTAGGTAAGTTGTACCCTTCTTTAAAAAAAAATCAGAATTCAAAATATACTTTTTGTGCTTTTTCCTGAGCATGAGGCTTTTTATTTAACCAAGTTCAGTTTTCAATTTTCTTGTCTTGACACCCATTTCCTTGGGGAAGGGGTGTGGATCTGGGAAGCATGTATTATCATAGGGCTTCCCCAAATGAGGTGGTTCTTCATACAGGGGCCTGTAGAGATCCTTGCCTGAGTTTGCTGAAGATGCTAAAAGCCCGCATGGGCTCAAGGGAAGACATGACAAGTTTTTGGAAGTGATAAGCGCTAACGGTCTTTACATACTTTAAAAGATACATCTGGCTCTGGGAGTCCCTAAACTGGTTGGAGCCTGGGAGGTAACTAAGTATTAGTACCAGATATGCATGCCCTGTGCTTCCCACTTCTATCATGGGCTGTTATGGTCATTGCTGAAAATATGGTCCTGGCCTGGAGGGATCATTGGTGCAATCTACCATACCTGTGAGACTGGAGTCTGGAGCCCCAGCCCTGGATACTCTTCCCATTGCAGGGCAGCATTGTAGTGTCTCTGCTGTTCCCTGCCAGATGCAATGCATCAGGATGATCACAGAGCTGCGAAGCTGTGTTTGGCTTCCTCCGTGAGGCAAAAGAAGTGGGGTAACGCTGAATGAAATAGTGGTCTGCCTGCAAAAGGCAGTGTAAGTCCTTTTATGTTTGCTTGTTTGAAACTTGACAGGACACTGTTTTGAAAGATACTATAAAAATGTGTCTCTTGCATACACTACATAAGGGAGGTAATACATTAGTCTTTTAATCCTGTCGCAGATGGACCTTTTACTCCCACTCAGTATTTTCAGTTCATTAGGGTTAGATTAAAAAAAACCAACCAAACAACCAACCAAAAAACCCCCAAAAATGCAATTGTAGGTTAGGCAAGCATACTTGCAGTTAAATTGGTATTGAATTATATTTTTTAAAGTTTAGATGTAGTTTTTTGTTTCTTCCTCAGTGTGCCGAGATTACTGTTTGTATAGTAGGTTGTTAACAATTGGATTGGGAACACTTGGAAAAAATAGATATTGTGGAGCAGATATCAACTTAACAGCATTAACTCATCTCCATAAATTTGCATTTAATGAGTTCTCACCCTTGAGATTTTATTTTATCGTGTTACTATTCTCAGATTATCCTCTGCTATATTATTTAATCTTGTGCATAGCTTCTAAATATGTAACGTGTAAAAAAAATTAACTTCAAATCCGTGTTACAAATTGAAGAGTGGAGCTTGTATCTTCATCAGAATATTACCACCAGTTTTCCTGTCATGTTCTAGTCTGCTGTTACTCTAGCATTGCAAAGCTCTAGTTGCCTGAATAAACATTGTCTTACATACCATCAATAATCACTGATGCAGAAGGAAAGGGAATAAAGGGCACCATTTTTACTGCAAGAAAGTACAAAAATCATGGCTCTAATACCACCCTTAAAAACACAGGTCTATTTTTTGTATGTATGTGTGGTCCAACGCAAGTCAAGTGTGGTGTTCCTAAGACTCTAGTGTCAGAACAAACAGGAGTGATAGGGCACATCCTTTAAGCCTTTTGTCAGGCATTCTTTCCAGCTCTGGTAAATATCCTGTTTTCATAGAACACTTCAGTTTGCCCTCTTATTCCCTAGTCTCCTGTGCAGAGGAATTTGGGTTTTGATTAGTCGCTGAGATAATTGCACAGACACTCTCTCTCTCTCTCTCTCTCTCTCTCTCTCTCTCTCTCAGTCTCATGGGCTCTCAGTGTCTCTCTCAGTCTCTCCTCACCGGGGTGTGTTCCCTCCAGTGGCCTAGAAGGACATCCCAGAGGTGTTCTGAGGTGCTGTGGTGGAAGAGTGTCACTGCCTATTTGTCAGGAAAGAATCAAGGGGAAATTGGCCATTGGCAATTCCTTGTAGCAGCTTCTGTTTGAAGGAAGCAGGCAGGCAAAGGTGGTGCAAGGAACAGGGCATCAGATAAAAAAGGATGCAGAGAAGCTTACATTTAGTTTACAGGTAAGGTGCTAGAGATAACACTCAGAAATGTGCAATAACTGTTTATTTGATCTATATGGAGTTTATGCATTGCAGCTGATTTCTTAGGTGCATCTGCATTGCAGGTCCAGTGAGAGTGACCAGGGTCAAACACAGCCTAGTGATCGCCCATCACAGCTGTAGTGCCAGGGCAGGTCCAGGATCAGGCTCTGGATCAGGAAGGTATGTGCCCAGGCACAGGGAAGGCGCAGAAGCAAGGACCACGGGGGTGGCCTAAAGGAGCTCCCAAATCAAGCAGGGGCAGGTCGTCCCCCACCCTGCAAGTCTTTTAAGGTTTTTGAAGGTTTCCTTCTTGAACAGCTCTTCCTTCAGAGTGGTGTGAGTTAAGATGGGTGCCACATCAGAGAGCTGTCCTTGGGCATGGGCAGCTGAACTCCTGGGAGGCAGGGAGTAAGCTTCAGGCCCTGACAGTAAGGAAAAATAGTGTTGGTATGCAAGACATTATTGAAAAGAAGAATGATACAGAAAAATAAACAAGCAAAATCAATTACTTAGAAAATCTGTAATTGCAGGGAACAAATAATTACTCTGTGAACCTTTATGATTCAAAATCACCTGACTTCTTGTGAAGTAGTATTGATCCATGCAAGTCAACATATTGTAAGCTATTTGTATAATTCTTCTGTGTGGAATTAACTGATGGAAACAAGAGAGTGATCAAGATTTTAACTGTCCTTTTAAAAGTGTCTAAACAATAAGATCTTTTTCAGCCAGAAACAAGTATATTTCCCCTTGAATGTGGAAATTTGAATTACACCCTTTGGTGTATCACTGTACTATTTTGCTTAAAGCAGTCATTATTCTACTGCAAAGTCGTTAGGTCTTGCCAAAGCTGTTTTGTTTTGGTTTTCTAGGCCACATGTCACCACAGCCCGTGTTTTGTATCAGTTCTTTTGCAAAGAGTGCAGTGACATGCAAGATACAGTTTTCAGTTTGAAATATCTTTGTGGTGGGTTGACCCTGGCTGGATGCCACGTGCCCACCAAAGCTGCTCTAACACTCCCCCTCCTTCTCAATTGGACAGGGGAGAGAAAAGATAACAAAAGGCTCATGGGTCAAGATAAGGACAGGCAGAGATCACTCAGCAGTTACTGTGACGGGCAAAACAGGCTCAACTTGGGGAAATTAGCTTAATTTATTAACAATCCAATCAGAGAAGTGTAATGACAAATAAAACCAAGTCTTAAAACACCTTCCCCCACCCCTCCCTCCTTCCTGGGCTTAACTTCACTCCTGATTATTCTCTACCTCCTCCCCCCGAGTGGCGCAGGGGGACGGGGAATGGGGGTTGCAGTCAGTTCATCACACATTTTCTCTGTTGCTCCTGCCTCCTCAGGGGGAGGACTCCTCACACTCTTCCCCTGTTCCAGCGTGGGGTCCCTCCCACAGGAGACAGTCCTCCATGAACTGCTCCAGCGTGGGTCCTGTCCACACGGTGCAGTCCTTCAGGAACAGACTGCTCCAGCGTGCGTCCCCCGCGGGGTCACAAGTCCTGCCAGCAAACCTGCTCCAGCATGGGCTCCTCTGTGCATGGGTCCGCAGGGTCCTGCCAGGAGCCTGGTCCAACGTGAGCTTCCCATGAGGTCACAGCTTCCTTTAGGCATCCACCCGCTCCAGCGTGGGCTCCTCCACGGGTGGCAGGTGGATGGATATCTGCTCTACCATGGACCTCCATGGGCTGCAGGGGGACAGCCTGCCTCACCACGGTCTTCACCATGGGCTGCAGGGGAATCTCTGCTCCGGCTCCTGGAGCACCTCCTCCCCCTCCTTCTTCACTGACCTTGGTGTCTGCAGGGTTGTTCCTCTCACATATTCTCCCTCCTCTCTCCAGCTGCAATTGCGCAGAATTTTTTTGTGTTCCTCCTTCTTAAATATGTTATCGCAGAGGTGCTACCACTGTCGCTGATGGTCTTGGCCTTGGCCAGTGGCGGGTCCGTCTCGGAGCCAGCTGGCATTGGCTCTATCAGACATGGGGGAGACTTCTAGGAGATTCTCACAGAAATACCCCTGTAGCCCTCCCACTACCAAAACCTTGCCACGCAAACCCAATACAATCTGTCACAAAAAGGAGACTCTGAGTGGATTAATGACCCTTTTTAATTTTTAAAACCTTTGCATTTCTTCTGCTCCTTGGTTTATTATAGGTGTTTCCCCTACAATGGATGTTGAAAGAAAAAACCTATCTATTTAGCCTTCATAAGGATAGTCCTCCTAGTCAGAATTCAGGCCACTAGTTTTACGTACAGTATAAAGTACAGTATGGACAACTCATTCTGTGAAATGCCCTTACCTCTTACTGGCTATGTTTAGGTTCAGTTAATGAGAATGCTAAGACTAAGTGTAGTTTGAGATTTCAGATATGTGCAGGGAGGGTTACTATCATAATTATCTATAGAGAGGGTTTATAACCCTGTATTTACAGTATAGGTATTAATCCGGTACATTTATAGGCACAAAGATGTTCTGAGGAGACGTTAGGCACACATTTTCAAGGCAATTGCCAGCATGTTTTGAAATACAATTTCTATTTAGTATGAATATACAGTGCAAGGGGGATTATGTGCTTGCTTTTTGATATCTGTTTTAGTTCTCTATGCCTCCCCATCACTCACCAGTTCTTCAGAGTACATACCACTTATGGGAATTTTCTTTCATCACCCTTTTCAGTCCCTTTGCCAGTTCATTTTCTCTATCATACCAGTTTTGTAACATGAATTCTTAACTTCAAAGTAATTTATTTATCTCCGAATATATAATTTCTTCGACTTTCCATTTCCTGTTCTTTATTGTGTTCCTTTATACTTCTAATTTCTCTGTTTTACAATGGATTTCTTGCTGTTCCTTCATCATCTCTTTGTCCTTCTCCATGTCCACAGGCATATGACAAGAGGTGGGTAAGGGGAAGGTATTGCGTTCTTGAAATGCTTAAATCACAGCTTTGTTAAATCACAGCTTAGATTGATTTCTTATATGATGGTTACAAATAACTAGTGACATAATTACATAATTATCGGACATATCAGATACATTACTTTTACTTACAGAAAAAAATAACAGTTTTAAAATGTTATTGCTCATGTCATGTGAAATCATTTTACGGTCAAGTAGTGTTGACAATTTGTGGGCAGGCTGTATTTTTATTGCACCCAATTCCTCATTATTCAGTACACCCTTTAGCATCTTATGCTTCAAATAATATCAGTCAGATAATATAATTTTATATAATTATATAATAATTATAATTTTATAGTAATTTATTCATTAATTATTATTACTGGTTTGAGGATAATTTTGTATATACAGCTTTTGAGAATGAGGGCCCTCATCTGGCTAGCAGCTTCACATTATGACAGGTGAAATCATAGTTACAAATATAATCTCTGTGTGATCTTTTGACACTTTCTGATGAGTAACAGCCAACATGACAGAAATTCATGCATAAATATTTCCCAAACCTTTAAAGTAAATTAGGAATGATTACAAGGAATAAAAGCTACCTCAGTGTTACTGGAAGGGTGGGCTCTGCAATTCGCCATTAGCATTAATTTCCTATAATAAGACTGTGGGGTTTTTGTCTCTTGTAACTTTGCCAAATGCTAAACATTTGGGTTGATGTCTTCCATGTCATATACCTGCCCTAAAGTTTAACTATTTTATAAACATTTAACCCCACGTGGCTCATCAAGGTATGAAAGCAAGGCCAGATTGCAAATATCTTGTGTTGCAATAGTAAGGAAAAAAAATCTTAAGCTCTGTTTATTTTTTCATATTTTATATGCAATATATATTTTATTATTACTACATTATTTCCTGTTGTTATACGCAGTATAATTATAGCATCTGTGGTTTTGTAGTGAGAATTTCAAACTTGACAGGGAAATGGTTTCTGTGAGGAAGTGCTTTTTGACTTGTGTGGAACATACTCACATGTGTCTAAGCCAAAAACTTTTCAAAAGTCCTATGTGCTTCAAAGCACATGGCAGCTAAAGGCTTTGAGGTACTCTATTATTGGCAGGGAGCGACTGCTCTTAGTTCTCTTGCAGCTCCTACCTCAGACAAGACAATGCTCTGTTTCCACAGAGAAGCCAGACAGGAGTGTGGCTGGAAGGAGGACAGAAGCCTGTTTCTCCTCTGGTAATAACTGAAGCAGCAGAAAATCATATGCCTCAAATGACTTCCAGTTAGAGAGAAAGGAGTAGGCTGCGGCTTTGGAAGCCTGGGGAGACAAAAGCTGGGTCAGAAGGGGATAAAAGCTGGAGGAGGAAAAAGGGAATGGAGAACAGAAAAATGGAAATAAAGCAGAGCTGGCTGGACAGAGGAGTGGAAACTAGTGAGTTTGGTGGAGGGCAAGGCGATCCCCATTTGTGATTTGGATGCTCTGTTTTGCACCTTTAATGTAAGTTTGTATATGTAGGGGTGTCATTTTCAGTGTGCCGGCCTCTCCCAGACAACCAGGCAGGTGTATAGGTGGATCTGAGATTGTTTTGTTTGCGAAAAACGATTAGAATTTGCTTCTCCAAGAGCATGATAAAAGTTGCATAAGATCTCACTGACACTATAATCTATTACTTCCAGGAGCTTGGGAAGAAATTGCTCCTGAGATATGCTCCCACGAGATCAACATTTAAACCCAGAAAATATAAACAACACTTTGAGAATGTGAAATTTCAGGCATTTACATTGAGGTGACTACTTTTGAAGTGTTTAAATAATAATATGGTACTCTAAGGATAAATTAGAGCTTTGTGTTGCTATATGGTTTAAAGGTTTATTGGTTATTTAGAGCCTTCTTATTTTCTCACCATATATTCATTTTCTGCTATCACATGTTTAGAATTAGGCCCATGTAGAACAACACTAGGAAATGTCCTGTGTTGCAAATGTCAGCTGACGGAATCAGTTCTGCTTGCAAAGTGCAATGTTACATTTAGTTCACGTGCATCTCACGTGTAAACTTGTAGGTGGTGGTGAGTGGGTGGATAGTTAACGGTGAGATTACGGTTGAAATGTACTTAATAGTCCAGCCAAGATGGGCACTTTGGGAAGGAACTGAAAATTCATGACTCCCCTGCTGTTTGACTGAGTGGCTTAGGGTGCATCACGCTGACCAAACTGGCATGCCTGAGCTGTCTGCACAGTAGTCAGCCTATTTTTATTCTGCAGGTACAAGTCCATTTTGTCAGGCAGCAAAATCTCTTATTGTGGTGTTTTCTTCTCTCTAGTCTGACCCCAGTAAAAGTTAAGCCTTTATATGTTTTGTTTGAGGTATCTTTTCTTAGAGAAGATTGCCTACTAAAAAGTCCAGATGAAGCAAGGAACTTCACCTTTTGCTTTTACTGCAGTTATGACTGAGTATAATTAGGCCGGAATTTGTGAGGCAGAAGAAAAATAAATAAATATTCTTACTTGAAACAGAATGTTCTACCTTCCATTCGGTCTCTAGTACAACTCTCAGGGGATCCTAACGTTTGTTCCAAATGTTTAATATGAACATCTATTCCCTTAATCATCCAGAGGTGTTGCCAATGTTAAGCCAGGAAAGCAAGTAGCTGGAACCTGGGAACTAGCAGAGCAGAACACTGTGTGTGTTTTTAATTGAAAGGGTGCTGAACAGAATCTTTCACTTGGATGNTTTCTTATATGATGGTTACAAATAACTAGTGACATAATTACATAATTATCGGACATATCAGATACATTACTTTTACTTACAGAAAAAAATAACAGTTTTAAAATGTTATTGCTCATGTCATGTGAAATCATTTTACGGTCAAGTAGTGTTGACAATTTGTGGGCAGGCTGTATTTTTATTGCACCCAATTCCTCATTATTCAGTACACCCTTTAGCATCTTATGCTTCAAATAATATCAGTCAGATAATATAATTTTATATAATTATATAATAATTATAATTTTATAGTAATTTATTCATTAATTATTATTACTGGTTTGAGGATAATTTTGTATATACAGCTTTTGAGAATGAGGGCCCTCATCTGGCTAGCAGCTTCACATTATGACAGGTGAAATCATAGTTACAAATATAATCTCTGTGTGATCTTTTGACACTTTCTGATGAGTAACAGCCAACATGACAGAAATTCATGCATAAATATTTCCCAAACCTTTAAAGTAAATTAGGAATGATTACAAGGAATAAAAGCTACCTCAGTGTTACTGGAAGGGTGGGCTCTGCAATTCGCCATTAGCATTAATTTCCTATAATAAGACTGTGGGGTTTTTGTCTCTTGTAACTTTGCCAAATGCTAAACATTTGGGTTGATGTCTTCCATGTCATATACCTGCCCTAAAGTTTAACTATTTTATAAACATTTAACCCCACGTGGCTCATCAAGGTATGAAAGCAAGGCCAGATTGCAAATATCTTGTGTTGCAATAGTAAGGAAAAAAAATCTTAAGCTCTGTTTATTTTTTCATATTTTATATGCAATATATATTTTATTATTACTACATTATTTCCTGTTGTTATACGCAGTATAATTATAGCATCTGTGGTTTTGTAGTGAGAATTTCAAACTTGACAGGGAAATGGTTTCTGTGAGGAAGTGCTTTTTGACTTGTGTGGAACATACTCACATGTGTCTAAGCCAAAAACTTTTCAAAAGTCCTATGTGCTTCAAAGCACATGGCAGCTAAAGGCTTTGAGGTACTCTATTATTGGCAGGGAGCGACTGCTCTTAGTTCTCTTGCAGCTCCTACCTCAGACAAGACAATGCTCTGTTTCCACAGAGAAGCCAGACAGGAGTGTGGCTGGAAGGAGGACAGAAGCCTGTTTCTCCTCTGGTAATAACTGAAGCAGCAGAAAATCATATGCCTCAAATGACTTCCAGTTAGAGAGAAAGGAGTAGGCTGCGGCTTTGGAAGCCTGGGGAGACAAAAGCTGGGTCAGAAGGGGATAAAAGCTGGAGGAGGAAAAAGGGAATGGAGAACAGAAAAATGGAAATAAAGCAGAGCTGGCTGGACAGAGGAGTGGAAACTAGTGAGTTTGGTGGAGGGCAAGGCGATCCCCATTTGTGATTTGGATGCTCTGTTTTGCACCTTTAATGTAAGTTTGTATATGTAGGGGTGTCATTTTCAGTGTGCCGGCCTCTCCCAGACAACCAGGCAGGTGTATAGGTGGATCTGAGATTGTTTTGTTTGCGAAAAACGATTAGAATTTGCTTCTCCAAGAGCATGATAAAAGTTGCATAAGATCTCACTGACACTATAATCTATTACTTCCAGGAGCTTGGGAAGAAATTGCTCCTGAGATATGCTCCCACGAGATCAACATTTAAACCCAGAAAATATAAACAACACTTTGAGAATGTGAAATTTCAGGCATTTACATTGAGGTGACTACTTTTGAAGTGTTTAAATAATAATATGGTACTCTAAGGATAAATTAGAGCTTTGTGTTGCTATATGGTTTAAAGGTTTATTGGTTATTTAGAGCCTTCTTATTTTCTCACCATATATTCATTTTCTGCTATCACATGTTTAGAATTAGGCCCATGTAGAACAACACTAGGAAATGTCCTGTGTTGCAAATGTCAGCTGACGGAATCAGTTCTGCTTGCAAAGTGCAATGTTACATTTAGTTCACGTGCATCTCACGTGTAAACTTGTAGGTGGTGGTGAGTGGGTGGATAGTTAACGGTGAGATTACGGTTGAAATGTACTTAATAGTCCAGCCAAGATGGGCACTTTGGGAAGGAACTGAAAATTCATGACTCCCCTGCTGTTTGACTGAGTGGCTTAGGGTGCATCACGCTGACCAAACTGGCATGCCTGAGCTGTCTGCACAGTAGTCAGCCTATTTTTATTCTGCAGGTACAAGTCCATTTTGTCAGGCAGCAAAATCTCTTATTGTGGTGTTTTCTTCTCTCTAGTCTGACCCCAGTAAAAGTTAAGCCTTTATATGTTTTGTTTGAGGTATCTTTTCTTAGAGAAGATTGCCTACTAAAAAGTCCAGATGAAGCAAGGAACTTCACCTTTTGCTTTTACTGCAGTTATGACTGAGTATAATTAGGCCGGAATTTGTGAGGCAGAAGAAAAATAAATAAATATTCTTACTTGAAACAGAATGTTCTACCTTCCATTCGGTCTCTAGTACAACTCTCAGGGGATCCTAA
>WAAD01038778.1:19091-39569 GCA_013389945.1 Fregata magnificens
AGAGGGCAGGCAGGCAGGCAGAGCAGAGGGCAGGCAGGGTGGGCAGCAGGCAGGGCAGAGGGCAGGCAGGCATTGCTGCTGGGGCTGTCTGCAGTGCAGGATGCACGGAACCCTGGGCCGAGGAACAGGCTGGGGGGACTGATCCTGCCCCGACATGCCGTACCTGGGGCACGGCAGAACATGTGCTGGGGGGACGCGCTGTCCCATCCCACCAGCGGGAAGGGGCTGCCACTGGGAACCCCAGTCTTGGCGGCTGCTGGGGGCCACAGGGGAAGAGAAGACACGTACCCTGAGCAGGAGCACGATGAGGGTTTCCTCGCTTTGTTTTGTCTCTTCCTTCGTGAACAGCCGGGGTGTGAGTCATGTCCTGCGGCTGGGGCGGCTGGCGGGCAGCATAAGGGCAGCCATGACCCTGGGACCCCCTGGACCTCCGAGACCCCCCAGGACCACGCTGCCTGCTCACGACTGTCACCCGGAGCTTTCCAAACACTGCTCCCCGTGGAGCTCCGGCAGCCTCCCTCCCTGGCAGCAGGACCGCAAGGGCAGGGGCGGTTTGGGTGCGGCGGGGGGTAGCAACCCTCTGCTCGCCCCTGTGTTGCCGTGCCCAGATTCGTGCAGTCTGGGTCGGGTTCATCCCCGTGGCAAGGGCCGGCTCCTGGAGGCTCGGCTCCGCATGGAGAGTGAGCAGGAGAGGCAGCTGCCTGTGAGGGCTGGGACATGGGGGAGCAGGAGGGGATGGGATGGGGATGGGATGAGGATGTTGATGGGGTGGGAAGGGGGTGGGGNGGGCTGTGGTTTGGATTGAAAGGAGTGTTGATAACCCAGGGGTGTTTTCCTTACTGCCGAGCAGGGCTTGCACAGAGCCAGGGCCTTTTCTGCTCCTCACCCCACCCCACCAGCGAGGAGCTGGGGGGGCACAAGGAGCTGGGAGGGGACACGGCCGGGACAGCTGACCCCAGCTGACCAAAGGGATGTCCCACACCATATGGTGTCATGCTCAGCGTACAGAGCTGGGGGAAGAAGGAGGAGGGGGGGGATGTTTGGAGTGATGGTGTTGTCTTCCCAAGTCACCGTTACGCGTGATGGAGCCCGGCTTTCCTGGAGATGGCTGAACACCTGCCTGCCGATGGGAAGCGGTGAATGAATTCCTTCTTTTGCTTTGCTTGCGCGTGCAGCTTGTGCTTTACCTGTTAAACGGTCTTTGTCTCAACCCACGAGTTTTCTCACTTTTACTCTTCTGATCCTCTGCCCCATCCCACCGGGGGGAGTGAGTGAACGGCTGCGTGGTGCTTAGCTGCTGGCTGGGGTTAAACCACGACAGATGGGATGGGATGGGGATGGGAACGGGGATGGGGACGGGATGGGGACCCAGTGGTGGGCGTCCTCCAGCCCAAGGTGCCGCTGAGGCCGAAGCAGGGGTTGTTGGGTGGCCTCACCGGAGGCTGCCGTGGCTCAGGGCACCCACACAGCTGCTCCTCTCACCGGCAGGGACGTGGGAAGGTGCTGGGCAGACAAGCGGGACGAGCTGCAGCTTCTCCTCTGCGTGGCGGCTGTTCAGGTACCTCGCTCCGCTCTGCTGCCTCCTGCCCCTGTGGGTACACGAGCGTGGGAGCAGGCGCTTCGGGGGGCTGCAGCGCGGCTCCGTTACCGGCGCGGCGGCACTGTGCTACGGTACCTCCCGGCACCAGGGGAAAAAGAGACACGCTGAGGACTTGTTCAAGCGTGATCTTCCTGCCTGCTCAGCTCCGGCTCAGCCCACCCAAAGCCACATCCCACAGCTGCTGACGCCCGGCTGCCCCGGCACACTGCGGCTGTTTGGGGCCGTTTCTGCAGGCGGACTGAAATCCCCAGGCACTGCGGGTGCCAATGGCAAAGGAATTTTTTTACTGTGTCCCATCTTCTAAACATCACACCTCTTTAAATCAAGTAAAGGAGCCGCTACAGAATGTCCCTGATTTACTCCTATTCTGATATTTTATGTATTTATTTCAGTCATTCATTCATTTTTTCAGTATAGCTTTTCTCCATGTTAAACAGCATGAAAATAACGGAGAGAAAAGCAAGGCAAGCCTTTGTTAAAGCCTTTTTTTTCCTGGCAGCATTGAACATCATCCACCCAGCAGAAGGGGTGCTGAATCCAGAGCCCAGCACCGAGGTCTCCAGGTGCTCCAGCTCCGCCTGTACGCCAGGGCTGGGGTGAGGAAACAACGGGATTAAGTGATATAAAATAAACGCACGAGGGCGAGGAACAGGCTGCTCGGTGCCACCTTCTTACCCAGCCATGCGAGGAGGGGCCGGTCTGACCCCAGCCAGGCGCTGATGGAGCCTGGGTGGGTGCCGCTTACCACGGATGGAGAGGACCGGGGGCTCTCCGGGCCGGTCGCGGGGATGTGACAGGCGGGTGGGGGGTCCCGGGGTCCTGTGTGCGGTGCCTCAGTTGTCGCTCCCCGGGGCTGGTGTGGGCGTGAGCTCTGGGGGCTCCTCTGTGTGTTCGCCGCGGGCAGCTGCTGCCTTCAGCCTCGGTCCCAGCCTGAGGAGGGGGCACGCACCAGTCCTTCTCCGAGAGACTGAGCCCTTCTGCCTGCAGAGAGATGAACCCGCTGTGTTCAAATCCTGGTGGCATCCACCCTGGGGAGGAGCTGGCAGGGCTGAGCCCAGTGCCACTGGCTGGGACCCGGCCGAGGGTGGGAGGCAGCGGGCAGGGGAAGGCAGCAGCGGCCCCGGCCCTTACGGGGGAGACAGGAGACGTGGGGGACGGGGGAGCAGTGAGCCGTGTCCTGGTGGAAACTGGAGGAAACGGTGGGATGTTTCCAGGCTGCTGGAGGGTGATGGGGAGCTCAGTAAGGGACAGCGCAAGGACTTCTCCTGGTAGACCAACCCTCCAGTTTTCTCTACAGACAGGCCCAGGGGGAGGGAGAATGGAGAAATCCCGCACGCCATGAGCCTTGCAAGGCTTTCTGCCCTCACAAACAAGGGAGAGAAATGTGAGGTGAAAATATTGATAGAAACTGAAAAATACGTGGGATGAATGTCCCTGGGGAGTGGCCACAGCTCGTGGCCAAACAGGAGGGAGGTGCAGCCGCGGGTGCTGCAGGGACCCCAGGTTAATATTCTCCTTAGCGAAGCGCTGGAGCGGAGAGGGAGGTGGACAGACTTGCAGATAACGCAAAGTCGGGAGGCATTGCGACGATGGTAGGAACCAGGATTAGAATGCACATTGGTTCAAATTCAAAATGATTTGGAGGAAGAAAGGATAAAGTTTACCCCATGAAATGCTACAAGCCTGGGGAAGAGTGGCTGGAGAGCTGCCCGGCAGAAAAGGACCTGGGGCTGCTGGTCGACAGCCGGCTGAACATGAGCCGGCAGTGTGCCCAGGTGGCCAAGAAGGCCAACGGCATCCTGGCTTGTATCAGGAATAGTGTGGCCAGCAGGAGTAGGGAAGTGATCGTGCCCCTGTACTGGGCACTGGTGAGGCCGCACCTCGAGTACTGTGTTCAGTTTTGGGCCCCTCAGTACAAGAAGGACATTGAGGTGCTGGAGCGTGTCCAGAGAAGGGCAACGAAGCTGGTGAAGGGTCTAGAGAACAAGTCTTATGAGGAGCGGCTGAGGGAACTGGGGTTGTTTAGTCTGGAGAAGAGGAGGCTGAGGGGAGACCTTCTCGCTCTCTACAACTACCTGAAGGGAGGTTGTAGCGAAGCGGGTGTTGGACTCTTCTCCCAAGAAACTAGTGATAGGACGAGAGGGAATGGCCTCAAGTTGCGTCAGGGGAGGTTTAGATTGGATATTAGGAAAAACGTCTTCACCGAAAGGTTTGTCAAGCATTGGAAGAGGCTGCCCAGGGAAGTGGTGGAGTCACCATTCCTGGAGGTATTTAAGAGACGTGTCGACGTGGTGCTCAGGGACATGGTTTAGTGGTGGACTTGGCAGTGCTGGGTTAACAGCGGGACTTGATGATCTTAAGGGTCTTTTCCAACCTAAACGATTCTATGATTCCTTGATTCTATAAGTTTGACTGGGACAACATCCAGGTACTTGGCTAGGACAATCGGCTGCACAAAGGCGGATGGGGACAGGTGGTGGCTCTGCCGGCAGGAGCTGGGACGGTGCTGGACCACGCACTGGGCATGAGCTGAAAGTGCCACACTGGCGCAAACCAGCAGTGCCCGGCTGCCGGCGTGAGCAGGAGTGTCCTCTGCACGATGGACCACCCGGTGCCAGTAATGCCTCGATGGCAGCACCGAGCTCTCCAGGTGCTGCTGTTGGGGAAAGGGGGGACACGCTGGGGAGAGCCCAGGGACAACAAACCAGCAGAGCCCAGCATTCACGGTCAGGGCTCCCTGGGGTCAGCGAGTGACCGGCTAAGCTCCCGGGGGAGAACATCCCACCATCTCTGCTCCCCTCCACCTGGTCAGGGTTGGGGGGGCGGTTTGGCAGGCAACGGGTCCTGGTGGAACTGGGCACCCAGCGATGGAGTGGGTGCAACACACCTCGGTGGGGCATGTGGCTGTTTCTCGTGGCTTTTGGCTGTGAAGACAGCTCTGTGCGTTGTCCTGCGGCAGGACGGAGAGCGGGCAGAGACTGACGGGCTGCCCGTGCCCCATCGATGGAGGAGTCCCTCCTCGGGGAGGGCTCTCCCGGCGAGGTCTGCGGTCCAGCGCCCAGCCTCTCTCCATCAACGCTTCCATCAGTGATCTCAGTATAAATATACACCTCAGCTGGTGGAACTGGGGGGAGATGTCCAGATGAGCAGAGTGGAAATGATGATGGAGATGGAGCGTCCCCGGTGCCACCCGGACCCCTTGGCAAGATGGGCCCCCCTCTAACAAAGCGCATATTAAGGGAGTGGAAAGCAGCGTCCCCTGTGCAGGCTGGGCACATGCCTAGGGACGGCATCTGGGCTGGGGTCGCAACCAGTTTGACGTGGGCTCCCGGGCTGATGCCGGGGCTTCACAGAGGGGAGCAGGAGCCACGCTGGGCACAGGGGACATGCAGGGGGTGCAGGTGGGGAAAGCGCCTCCAAGCCCAGGGAAGGAGCTCAGTCCTTCCAGCTTGCTGGGAAGGAGCCGAGGGTGAGCTGCTGCGTGGTGCTGATGCCTCCATGGAGAGCAGGCACCGGTGCTGAGGGCTCCGGTACCCCAGGGGGAGCGATGGGCAGGGACCAGCAGCCGGTAGCTGTAGGCAGGCAAATCAGTTTTGGGAATGAGGCATCCATGTGTTCACTGTGGGGATAATTAATTAATCCCTGAAATGCTCCCCGCAGTGAGGTCTGGAGAAAGCTGCTTGAAACGCTTTCAGAAACAGTTCCTAGGAGAAAATACTCATTTTCTGGGACTGACAAAGTTTTGGGGAAAGGCGTTATCTTTGGCAAACCTCCCGCTGTGAGGCAGGGCATTGCTCCAGGACCGGCACTGGGAACGGGCGTTTTGGGAGACTGGGCCCCAAGCTTCAGCCCGACGGCTTGGCTTTGCAGGCAGCCGGAATCCCTGCAGCCCCCCACGGCTCTTCTCGGCAAAGAGCCCCAGGGTGAGGCTGGGGAGAGGGGCGAGAGGCAGCTCCTGCACCCCCTGCCCTGCCTGGGCCAGTGGCTCCTTGCACTCTGCATCCCTTGCTCTGCTTCGGAGGGGGCACCCGGAGCTGCGCCCCGGCTCTGCTTCGGCTTCGGCGTGCCCTGCCCTCCCCAGCTCCGAGCCCAGGCCCCATCCGGGGCTGCCGACCGGCTCTGCCGATGGCAAGAGGGCTTCAGTCTCGGGAAGGGGGAGCTGTGCTGCGGTGGTGGGGGCACGCGCAGCTCCCGTGTGCGGCATCGGGGCGCGTGCAGGCGGCATCTGCACGTGCAGGAGTGACGACGCTTGGGAGCAGCGGGGTGGGGAGGTGTGGGGCAGAGCTGTGCCGTACGGGCAGGACAGGGCTGAGGTTGAACGGGCCTTTCTTAGAGGCCATGACATGTGGAATCTTGCTGAGGAAAATTCCTAACAAAACAAGCCAAGAGGCACCGTAAACGCTGAAGAGATCAGGACTGTCCTGTGGAAGGGAGCAGATGTCCTTGAGGACTGAAGTGGCAGGAACGGGATGAAGTTCAATAGCACAAAATGCAAATTACTGCAGTCAGGGCTCATGATGAGAGCTTCTGCCGTGGCCTGAGAGCTTGTGATTTGCAAGCGTGGAGCAAGGGCAAGCCCCAGGCGTCCTCCCCGAAAACGATGCTCCGATACGCCACGGCTGAGACACAGTTGCTGAAAACACAAGCTGCCTCAAGGACCCCGGCTGGGGAGCGGCTCGCCCCACGGGGCAGGTAACAGAGGCAGCACATCGGCACTGCCCCTGGCTCCGGGCTGCCTTGCAGGGCACAGTCACGCACCTTCGGGTGCTGCAGAGCCAAAGGTGCAGGATCAGCCCCCATGTCCAGCCCCGCAGCCACAGTCGGCCCCGACCACCTGGGGACCCATTTATCGAGCCCCGTCCGAGGCAAAGGGGCTCGGATGCAGCCGCTGGCTGCAGAGGAGCTGTGTTTATAGTGCACCTCCTGCTCCCCTGGGAACACCGGCTCTTCCCTCGGCCCAGGAGCCCCATGGTGATGAGTAATGGATGTCCCGTGCCCTCCCCTGAGGACACAGATCCAGGCTGAACAAGGCTGGAGCCACCATGGGACTGGGCGAACGGCTGTCCCATGGTGGGTCTAGAGGAGGACGCAGGGTCGTGGCAGCGTGGTGTGCCCCCAAAACAGCCCCCCAACACTTGCCTACCCACAGCTTGGTCCTGGGAGCCCAGAGGAGCATCCACATCCCTTTCCCAGCTGGGGTGGGGAGGGGGTGGCAGCCAACATGTTTTTGGGTTGAGCTGTGAAAGGCTTGAGGTTTGGGCAGGGAGTTTTTCTAAGAGTCACTTTTTTCTCCGCAGCAGGAGGAGACTCTCACTCAACCGCTGCAGATGGGAAATCGCAGATGGAGATGTCTCCGGCTCCAGCTGAAGTACCAAGAAAGACCAGGAGAGGCAAACTGGGGATGTGGGGGGGCCGTGGGCCCTGCCATACTGCCATCGGTGAGGGATTTACTGGCCTGAGTTTGGCTTTGCCACAAGTTCCAGGCAGTTTCCCACTCACTCTGACGGCAGGTAATGGCACAGCTCGGGGATCGCACGGGCAGGACAGCTTCGGCTGTGATTTTGAGAGCCGACCTGTTCCTGGGCAGGATATTTGCAATGCATGTGGATAAGAGTCTGCTTGGTGGATACAGAGCTAATGTGAATTTTTACTACTATTATTGCTAACAATAAATATCACAGTGCTACGGAGTGACATTTATATTTGTTAGCTGGCAGCGTGTCAGTCATAGTCCATGCTCCTTAGGGGTAATAAGTTGTTTCACCATGGTGATGTCTTCATAACAACCGTTTTTTGGGATTTATGATTATTCTCTTTTTTCCTCTTCTGGGCTCAGTTTCTGCTGCTAAAAGAATGCTTTCTTGCTTTAAAACCTGTAAAAGCTCCCCTTGTCCTGCAGCACAGCCCAGTGCTCCTCAATACAAGGTCTGGGTCTGCTCCAAGACACCAGTACAGCCCCTCCGAGCACTTTCCAGGCAGCTTGAGAGGATGCGACATCTTTAGCCTTCCCTTTTAATTTCCTTCTTAGCAAATATTGCAATATTTATGTCACACTCATAGCTTGACAGTCTATGCCTTCCCCTCCTGAGAACTTCTCCTCCTGAGTATTTCTGAGCACCTCAGCAGTGAGAAGAGTTACTGAGATGTCACCTGGATTACTAGGGTGCTCAAAGTGACAGGGATCTGCACCCCCAGGAGAGGCACTGCAGCAAGCGGGTTGAGCTGCTGCTCCCCGTCTCTGCCAGTGCAGTAACTCATCGGCATGGGATGAAGGCTCATGAGAGGAAAGGTCAGAGCTGATACAAGAAATATTTCTTCATAACACATGCAATTAAGCTGTGACACTTCTTGTCCCAGGATATTGTGGGTGATAAAAATTTTTAAAGAGGTTCATAAAGGAATTGGACAAATTTATGGAATAAATATACACGGGATCCACGAAAAGCAAAACCATAAAAACTGCTTCAGGAAGCTGCTGACTCCGAACAGTTTGAATCTGGAAAAGTATTTTGGGGAAGTGCCACAACAAGGGTGCCCCATCCTTCCCTCTTCCCTAGACATCGGCTGCTGGCTGAGGCAGAGGGAAGGCAGTGTGGGACGTTGGTCTGGCCCGGCACCGCGAATCCTGTGTTTTATATGTGCACGAGGGCTGCTCCACTCACCTTTCTCACAGCACGATGGCAGTGGCTGATGCCGAGCTCTGAAAACAGCGATCCCAAACCCCTGTCCCCGCGTTCCGGGGGGATGCACCGGAGCTGTGCACCAAACTGCCCCACGGTGAGGCAGCGCTTGCAGGAAGACCTGCTGTGGCTGAGGGTGGGCGGGCAGCCCCGTGGCAGCTCAGAGAGCCCTTTCCGTGGAAAAAGGGCCAAATTCCTTTGGCACGTGCCTGGGCTGGATGCACAGATGGTGCACGAGTGCTGCTCTGGGCGCGGGACCCCGAGCCGGGGCGCGGGGAGGAGCGGCGCTTTCGGCACACGACAGCCAGCAGCAGCAGAGGTGATGTCCCTCCTGCAGCTGCCGAGACCACGAAACGGGGCATTTCCAGGGGCTGCTCCTGCTTCTTCACCCACACCTTCTGCTGGCCGAGGCCACCATCCCACCGACCGTGCCGGGGATGGGGTTGGGACCAGGTTGCCCGTTTGGGGGCCGACTGTGCTCCATTTTCAGGTGACAACTGCGCTTATTCTCTGCTTTCTTGCACTGTGCCAGAGCAGCACAGCGCCCAAAGGGCTTCCCCCAAAGACGGGTGCCTCGAGGGAGATCCTGTCTGCAGCGTATACCCACATTTTATGGGCAGCCTGTAAATAAACATGCTTTTGATGCCAGAAAGCCTTCTCAATCAAGCCATTATTGTATCCTGTACTTTTGTCAAGTGCCATGGAAAAAATGGGTTTGAAGGAGGAATTCAGTGGCCTGCCGGAGCACAGAACAGAGCAGGAAAGGACCATTTATGCTCTTTCTCAACCCTGGCAGTGAACTTCCATGGATGTGGAGCATTAAACCCTGTAGTTATGGCTTTTGCCCTCTGTGCTGGCTCGTGCTTGAAGAAGCCATGACTTTGCTGTTGGTGACAGCTGACTCCCAGCACCACTGGTGACACCCTGGACACTACAGCCTTAGAGCTGTTTTCAGCCTTCCTTTATTTGATGTGCCATGTTTGGCCTGTAGAAAAAAAACCCCCACAAAGTTATTAAAGCTGCATGAATGTCCGACAGACCACTGACAGTCGGCTGCTCGCAGCACGCTGGCTCTCACCCTGCTGTGAGCCATGCCGTGGAGGGGAGGGTGGCCGGGGGACTTTGTGGCAAGTCACCGCAGAAGGTCATTTTGGAGGTTTGTTGCCTGACACGCGCAGGGGGTCCGTGCTGCTGCTGGGAATTCAGTTTTCCTGGCAGGGGAGCGGCTCAGGGGCTGTCTCACCCGTTCCCTGGGGAAGAGGGCAAGGAGAAGCCCTTGTGGGACTGGCCCCCAGGCATGAGCGATCCCTCCTGGGACCAGGCTCAGCAGAGGTGGGCAGTGCCGTGCTCAGCATCGCACCACGGATGCCTTGTGGCCATCGAGCAACCGACCCACGGCAAACTCCCCTGTGCATGTGCCGTGACTGCGCCCACCACAGGTGCCCCCCGGGCGAGAAGGGACCTTGTGCCGAGTGCCGGTCATGTTACCTGCTGCCAACTGGTTCAAAGCTTTGCATTTTGGGGGACACATTGGGTCCTGCCCCCAGGCAAGCAGCGGGATGGAGGGTGGATCCTGGCTGGGAGAGCCAGGCTGGCTGCCCTCGCAGCGATGGCGGGTGCAGGGGCAATGGAGACCCCCAGCCTCGTCTCAGGGTGGCAGCCAGGTTTCTGGAGGCTCCGGCACAGTCGGCCACAGGGCTGTGACCGCTTGGCCACCCCTCTGCAGGCACCTGCACCACCACAACCTTCTCTTGCTTGCAAGGGCACTGAGATGTGCTGGGGAGAAAGCAGAGCTTAAAAACCTCCTCTGGCTTTGGGGTTCACCCTGCTCAGAGCAGGGTTTGGAGCAGAAACCCCCAGAGAGCCCGTCCTGCCCTAGCCCTCTGCTCAGAGCAGCACCCAGGCTGTGCCTCCGTCTGTGCCTCCTCCTCGTTTGCCCCCAGATCCAGCCCACCTGGGCCAAGCATTTGTGCTCAGGTGATGAGCGTTTCTTGAGACGGGGGTTAGAAAGCAGGCTGACAGCCGTCATTAATAAAAATGCTGCTACAGGAGCAGGATGGTGGTTACAGCATCAGCCAGCACTGCACCTCAGGGAGAGGCACCCGTGGCACAGGAGCAGCGGCTGCTGTGGTGGCACTGGGTTCTGCTGGCCACAGAGGGGGGGACATCCCACAGTGATGGGGTGTCTGCACTGCAGAGACACAGGGCTGCTGTGGTGGGGAGCCCAGAGGAGACACGAGGACAGGAAAAAGGGACATTTCCAACAGTAAAACTGGAGGACCTCTGGGGTAAGGGGAAAGCAATTGCATTTTCCTTCATTTTCTGTCAGAAGGGATGGACTTCCGTGGGACAGGTGGGTAAGAAACACTATAGCGCAAAGTGGAAATACACTGAGATCAGAAGAAACTCAGTCCATGTGGGGCAGCGGCTTGGGGAGAGGAGAGCTGGATCCCGAGCAATGAGCGACCATGGAGGTGGAAATGGTGGAACAAGAACTGGGCAGGTCTGCACAACCTGGGCGCGCTCCCCTGCCGTACAGGAGAGGAAGGTTAAATGCCTTTGCTTTGCCCATACTCCTTGGGGTCCTCACAGCCATCGCCCCTCTGCACCTGGGGCGAGGGGCAGCTGCGTTTTCACCTTGGCTTTCGGCTGGGGACTTCTCTGTTCCTTCCCTGGAGCTGTTCCCTTGCAGGCGGGGAGGCGGATTTGAGACGATGTAAGAGGGGATGTTTGGGGCTGATGGTGCACGAGGGGTGCGCAGGGGCTCTGGGTGCAGAGAGGGAGGAAAGCTTTGGGGGAGAAGCAGGGATGTGCATGTCTTGCGGGGTGCAGCTGAGGAGAGCATCTGCGTGCTCGGGACACTTATGCACGTGGCCTTACAGATCACCAGCAGCGTGCTGGGATAACCGCTGTGCTTCTGCTGCGTCTTTCAGCTGGCCACATAAGATACGGCTGAACTGAGTCAGGCCAAAGGTGCCTCTCGCCCTGCCCGGTCTCCAACAGTAGCTGGACATTTAGTGAAGATTATAAAAGAAGGTCAGATAAAAAAGCGTATTCTCCCAGCTATTCCCCATCAATAATTCACATCTGCCGGAGCTGGAGGCTGAACACAGAGCATGCTGTTTCCAAACCAGCGATTGGGCTCTCTTATCCCTTTTTGACTTATTTATGCTTTTGGCTTTCATAGGTGCCTGACACAATGAAACCGTTTGTTATTGGCCTCACAAAGCAGCTTCCAGATTTCCAGATTCGGTTGTCTCTTGTGTCTTTATTCAAGAAATGCGGTGGGCAGACGAGGATTTCCACTCTGGGACACATTCAAATGGACTTTCCCACTAGGAAGCAATGCAACAGAGATGGGAGAGAGACCAAATGGGAATGCTGCGCAAAGTTGTCCGTGGTCACATGTTGTTTTCTTTGCAGGACGTAATGTTAACGCACACCCATAACTGCTGCCAGTGCTTTGCTTCCTATTCCTCCCCTGCCCAGGAAGCCGGAGCCGCTGTGATGGGAACTGTGCTCCGAGGGCAGCCATGGCAAGGTCCAGCCACACTGGGAAGCCTTTGCCTTCTCCATCCTGGATGGGATCCTGGCGTGGAAACGGCTCAGCGTGGGTGGCTCTGCCCTCGTGCCATGGGAGGGACCGGCTGCACCCTCACCCCCTCCAGACCGAGGGCATCCCGTGCAGGCACGCTGCCGCTTCCCTGGGACGCCGTGCCCAGCTGGCACTGCGGGGAGCACCTCTGGGATGCCCTCCTGCACCTCCTGCTCCGGCTGAAGGAGATGCTGCCTGCCCAGCCCAGGTATTCACCGTCCATGCAGTCACTGCAGTGGAGCCTGGTGGCCTCATGTCCATCACCCTGGACCAGGTCCTTGCCCTCTCCAGCCCACCGAGGCTGAAATCCTCAGGGTTTCTGCCTCCACCACCCCCAGGAAGCTGTTCCAGGCCTTGCATCCCTGGTGCTGAGACTTTTTTCCTGATTTCCAGCTCAGATCGATTTGTGACCAATTTAAATTCATTCTTTTTTGCCCCAAGATCATCATCTAGCTGAACTGAACTATGTTTTCCCCATTCCCCCTGTTTTCTCCTCCTGTTTACTCTCCACGGTACTTATAGACAGCAAAACAGGCTGGACAGTAAGTCACTGCTCCTAGAGTTGGCTGTTGATTTCCCCCACTATTTTGGCAGTCTTTCTGTGATCCCACTGGGGTTTGAGTTATCCTCTCCGGTACCTGGGATGCTGAAACTGCAGGTGCCATTCCAGGTGAAGTCCTGCCATTGCCCCCTGCAACAGCTCCAACGCTTGTCCTCAGCTAATATGAAATCTTTTGCATTAGGCACCCTGGAGAAATTTTCCCCCTCTTTTTGCAACTGTATTACACGTTTCTAGCAGAAAAGATACTGGTATACAGAAAAGCATATTTTCGTTAGTCTGCAGAGCACGGGCTTGTTCCACATACAGTTAAATTTAATCTCAGTTCAATTAATCCTGACTCTGCCATCACTCAGTTATTTCTGAGCAATACTCAGCCCTTTGTCTACATCGCTGGTGTCTCCTGGCTCTGCCTCTTCCTCCTCCGGAGCTTGCAAATACGTTACCAACCACACCTGCTTGCCACGCAGCCGGCGGAGCCAGCACCGAAAGCATTCATTTTCCTAATTCATAAATAACCACTGCTAAATATAAAATGTTCTTCTCTCCCCCTTTCTGAAATGCCAAGGCAAAGCGCTCTCACAGCCCCCGCTCGGGCTCACGCAGGCAGGCAGCAGATGTGCCTCCATCAAACAGGGAACCTCGGCAGAAATTTTGCACAAAGGCTTTATAAATACCCTCCCAGTCCGAGGTGGAGGCGTGTTTTTTTCCATGCTGTGTGCGTGAGCTGTCAGACTGAGCGCTGGTGTTCCTCCGGGCTGCAGGAAGACGGTTGATTATTTGCAAATATCTCAAAGCTGTTTTTGAAAAGATGGAAAGGATTTAGGGACATGTTTGGTAACAAAGCAGAGCGGCGTAGAGCCCTGGCTCACCGGTGAAAAATGTTCCCTGTGTGCGTGATGGGGAGGGAACGAGTGCTTTGGGGATGGCGTTTGTGCTGTTTACCCCCCGCCTGTGCTGGTCGGATGCTCCTGAACGGCAGCTGCTCGACTTAGCAGAGAGGATGAGGTCGGGCTGGTGACAGCCAGTCCATTGCATCCCTCCGTGGGACGGTGGGGATGCCAGGCAGGACAGTCATGCCGGGGTGAAGCAGGAGGGCAGAGCATGAGCTGCCCTTGTCCCATGCGGATCCAGCTTTGAGGTCTGGGCAGCCGCAGGAACCGATTCCTGGCTTTGTGCGTGGTGGGTGGTTTTGAAGGCATACCTGGAAGCCCTTGCAGAGAGACGAGAGATGGCTGAACGTCTGACAGTGCACTCCAAGACATCTCTCTGGTTGTCTCCACGTGGGTGCAACACCTCGCTCATATTTGCAGTTGTAACATCTGCTTGGTTTTATTAAGTATCAGTTCAGCCTCCCTAAGGGATGCTGCCTTGAAGATGTCAGCCAGCAGGTCGGTGCTCATGAGTTTGAAAACCACGAGCACGTTTGCTGTGATGGTATTGGGGTGAAGTCGTGACCCTCCAACTGCTGGGGAAGGAACCCTCCGAGGCTGTTTTCAGCGCTTCTCGTGCCTGTCACACACTGCGGCCAGGGATGGGGGGCAGACACCGGGCAGCCCCCGGGAGCAGCTCGTGGGTCTTGTGCCCAGAGCCGGGACCCTGGGCTGAGCCAGACTGAATCTTGGTCTGCAGACTGGCAGCTGAGCTAAAACAGTTCGTGCAACAAGAGGCTGCCCCCAGGGAAGCTGTTCAAACAGTCTTTTTTTTCCCTGTCTTTGGTTTCTCACAATCATAACTGATTTTTCCTACTTTTCCAGGTGAAGGCACATGACTGCAGCGTCAGGTATACTCTCCCCGTGTACGAACACAAAGACTGAATCAAGCCGATTTTCAGCCTCCTTGTGTTAAGCTAAGCAGTTTGGCTCCTCAACTCTGATTATAAGGCAATTTTCATTCCAACCCACTTCCGCAGGCTTTCCCTGAATCCGCACAGGGTTTTCGAAGCACTTTGTGGGGCGTTTCCACCAGCGATGCTCTCACCGTGGCATGCACGCTCGGTAGAGCCGCCCTGCTGCCGGCAGACCTTCCCTGCTCACGCAGCGGGGGATGCCGAGAGCCGCAGGATTGCGACTTCCCCGGCAGCATGGATCTCGTAATGCGGGTACAACCCAGCAGCGGGTTTCAGGAACAGCCTGACAAGCAGTCGTCTGCCTGGGGAAAATACACAACTTTCATCTACGGTGATTTCAGATTCCTGGTAATCTTCACCCAGCAGGACAGCTTCCGTTTGGATCGGACGGACCCTTAGTTCAAAACCATTGAATATTTTAAATCAATTAACAGATATACTTGGAAATCTATTCACTTTGTAACCTACTTACTCTGTGATTTGCTCATACATTTTTAATGAGAATGTTATGCAATTGCTAAATAAAACTCCTTCCAGAAGTTAATTGGCCAGGATCTATTTTCCATTAAAACCAGGCTGAAGTATTAATTTCTGTTACCAACTTTTAAAGCTTCATTGACTGAGGTGTGTATGAGATTTTTCTGTGTCTGTACGTGGGATCAAAATGAAGCCAGCTCACCGCTAACGACCCGGGTCATCTCTTGGTGGCTTGAACGGGGGCCGTGGCTGGTCCCTGCTCAGCCCACCGCCCCTCCGCTCTGCCCTGGGGTCCGTCGCTGCACCCTGATGCAGGTGGGAAGGGCCCCTGGTCTGCTCCAGCCTCTCACTGCCTGTGCTGGGGGACCCAAACGGCAGCCGGCGCCCAGACATGGACTCACCAGCAGCGCAGGGCTGCTTTTGAGACACCATCATAAATAGTCATTGTGCCTGTCTGGATGAGTGGCCACGATGGAGCCTCCTCGCAGCCACCGACGCCTGCGTGAAAGGAGGGAGGAGCAGTTTCATCCCTCACTGGATCGGGGAGCTGCTGGTTGAGTGGCCAAGCTGCCTCCTCATTGAACACAGTGACGCCTCTCTAATGAAGGGGGGGAGCGGATTTAACAGTGAGGCCACTCGCACCGCCCCCTCCCCACCAGCTCCGTGCCAGGGCCCCCTCCCTCCCTTCTCGCTGCTCTGCGAGACAGTTCAACTCACCGAACTAGCAGAAAATGACCTGGAGGGAAGAAGTCTCGGCTGTTTTCTGCCTGGTCAGTGAGTGAGACCCTCCAGGTGGGAGATGGAGGAAGGGCAGCGAGACCCCCTCTGCTCGGCAGCGGTGAGCCACCAGATCAGCTCCACTGGGTCACGCAACCGCCCCCCAGACACTGCTGAGTCTTGCTGCTCCTCTTGCTTCCATAGCTTCTGAGCAAGCTGGAAGCGACCTGATCCCTCTCCTCCAAGAGCTTCTAAGGGACAGATTACACACTCCTGCAGCGACAGAGGCTGACGTGCTCTGGCCGAGAGCCTGCAAGCCGAGCCATGCTGAACACCGGCTCCCCAGGGAGCGCTTGCGTTGGGGAAGCTGCTACAGCATGCCAGCGGGACACAGACCTTCCAGAGGCAGTCTTGCAGTACGTGGAAGTGATGAATAATTACCATTTTAGGTAGACCTGCTCGGTGTGAAGGCAGTGACTGAGGCACCCCTCCGCTGAGGTCATGGCAGGACAGTGGGACTCCTGCCGCCAAGTGCCCAGCGCCTTCTCAGCACAGATGAAGCGTAACGATGCTGTCCCCGAGGAGCTGCCCGGGCTGGGGGCAAAGCCAGGCCAACGCTCTGCCAGGCAGCCGCACTGCGAGCCCTCCTGCACCCAGAGCACCCCGAGACCACCACCTTTCCAGCTGCCCTCCCATATGCGAGCTCCTGTGTGACTCCTTGGCACCCAGGGACGTGCCTCCAGAGGTGCTCCCCCAACTTGCTCCGTGGCTGACCCATTTCAGCCCTTGCCTCAGTCACTTCTGGAAAGCACTGGCCACCTCCTTTTCACTGCTCAGGCACGACCTGCTGCCTCCCACCCGCTCTGCTCCAGGCAGACGGCACGGCTGAGCTGCGGGCGGCAGAGCAAAGGAGCTGACACACGTGTTGCACCGGCACCGACACACCAGCGAGGCTGTGACATCCCCCAGCCCAGTCGGGAACGTCGGCTCCGGAGGTTCAAGCAGAGCCCCACGGAAGGAGGGGAAGGCTGCTGGGAAGCCTGGCAGGAAGGACCCTTCCCACACAGAGACAGGGAAACGCCATCTGACCCGGCTGCTCAGAGCCTACCCTGTTGGAAACATTCACTTGTATCCTAGTGAACGCTGACCCAGACCTTAAAAGCTTTCTGAGCAGCGGGCACCCACAAAAATACCTAGATACAAAGACCCCCTGCAATTCTGGGTCCCGTCTTCGATCTGCAGGACTGACAAAAGATCAGCCTCACTGGCAATGTCTCCAGCCTGCCACAGAGCGAGCGCTCCCCCCAAATCCTACCGAATTCCTCCCAGGTGCAAGGGGACATCCCTGCTACAAAGGTACGCGGCAGCACGAACCAAAAGCTCTCACGCAAACACTACTACATTTTTGCAAGCCAGTCGCACGTTAATACAGAAGCCAGCACGACACAGCGTTTTCTGCAAGCTGTGGGGCACCAAATCACTTTCGCAGCCCTTCCCAGCGTTAACTCAACAGGCGATGCTGCCAGAGCCAGCCCTGGCTTAAGGTAATGCTGCCAGCTGAACTACGCAGGTTTAAAACACCAGATTTGATCGTTCCACCTCTGGTTCTCATCACACACCTCTCCTGCTCCTCCATGACAAGAGTGCCATCCACACTGCGCCACGCCATCGCTCCCTCCTGGTTCTTCCCCCGAACGTGGGATCCGTTTCCTACAGAAGGGCTTACTCAGTTCCTGGAATAACATTTCCTATGACTGTTGGAACCAGAAGCAACTCTCACCTCTAAAAAAATCTGCAGAAAAGCAGTTTCTTTAGCATTAATTCCCATTCCCTTCAGCTGCTGACGCACCACAGCCTTGTAAAATGTTATCACCAAGTGAATTGCTATCACTAAGAGGCTTTACATTATTCTATACCAAATTATTATGTAACCTCCAATCTGTTACCGCCTGCAGCTACGCCGGGGAGGGGTGAAATGGCATACCAGAAATTGGCATTGAACTGGAAAGCCACAAGAACTCTGCAGAAAGCAACTAAAAGCCGTCAGAGTGTGTGCCCTTTTCCTTTTTTACTGTGCCCCCGTTCCCCACGCATTGAAAATCTAAGGCTTGGTCAGCCTGTCCTGGAATACAGAGCCTGGGAGGAGAGAGATGCAAAGGCAGTCTTCCTCTGGACAGGCTGTGGGAGCCGGCTATGCCGCACCTCAGACGGAAGAACGCTCGCCGACAGTACCAGTCAGATTGTGTGTCAGCTCCACAGAGGAATACCACGGTCCCCATTTATCAACAGTGGCACAACACTCGCTCCTTGTCCCTCGCCCAAACTCTCACCATTTCCGAACAGAAAACCTGGAACAGCTGAGCTAATATCTGCGCAATACTCTCACATTTTCCTCAAGAGGTGTGCTCATCTTGCCCATTTCAGCAGTCCGATGAGTCCACATGTGCTGTTGCGTCCCCACGCTATTTATTTCAGATTACACACACAAGGTACGTTTTTACAAAAGTTTTATTTGTCCGGCGTATCTTCCGTACGCTGTTTTTAAAACTTCTGGAATTGCTTCTTGGTACCAGCAGCCTTTGTGACTTTGAGGACGTTGAACCGGACAGTCTTGCTGAGGGGACGACACTCTCCCACGGTGACAATATCCCCGATCTGGACATCCCTGCAAAGACATTACGGGTATTTCAGCAGTTCTGAGTTTGCTGCATTTACAAGTGGTTCGCTCTGTAGCACAGACATTTGCCTTGTGCGATGCTACTGAGTAACAGAACACCGACAGCGACCTCGGATACCCGAAGTTGTAAAGCAAGGAGGTCTTAAGTGCTGTGAAGTTGAGTGTGCCTAAAAAGCAGCAGTTGTCCCCCGCAGCTGCCGCAAGGCCTTGGAGTCCGTCACCCCACACTAAGCTCAAACTCAAGACAAGGCTAAACGCAAGCGTGTCTTTCAAGAGCGGGATGAGCGCTGAGCGTTGAAGGGAAACCCTTCAGAGATGGGGCGTTGTTTCCCTCCCAGTCACACACAGGCTCAAAGCACTTCTTAAGCCAGATCAGCTGGACAGCAATGCCAGTCCCGGTTTTTCTGGAAACCCGCACTCCAAAGACAGGCTTAGGAAACATGTGGTAGACAAAAAAACCCACCAGCCTTTGAACCTGTCCCCTCTGGCTTCAGCATTTACTTCTAAAACATCAAAGTTTTTATCCTTTCTCAAGGACTGTAGTGCTGTACGGTTTCAGAACAGGCAGAGTGGCCAGAACCTGCCTTATGGTTCAGCAATTGCCACAGGCACTGTCAGCAGCCCCCCTCACCAGCAGGGGCTCTGAAGACCATCGTGAGTTTAGACATCACCACCAGTAAGCAGGTTCCAGGCCAGAAGCAGCAATAAAACTGCACGTGCCACGCTGACCTGCAGTTTCCACACAAAAGCTGAGCTCAGCATTACAAACAGTATCTATACACACGCGTATGAAACATTCGAAGCACGTCGGGCACTCCCACGCACCTCCCCTCCATGGGGTAACGCTCCCCCTCGTCACTGCGTGGACCCGCACGCACCTGAAGCACGGGGAGAGATGCACAGACATGTTCTTGTGGCGCTTTTCGAAGCGGTTGTACTTGCGGATGTAATGCAGGTAGTCCCGACGGATGACAATGGTGCGCTGCATCTTCATCTTGGTAACCACACCTACGCGACAGAAGCGGGGGCATGTGCCAGTGATGAGTAATAAGCAAGCACGCACCGACCCGTGGTAAACTGGGCTGGAGATTTGGGTCCTCGCTAATAGAGAACAGAGACTTTTGCAAGAGCTATCCAAGAGGATCGGCAGGGACAAGTGGTATTTGACACCTGAAGGCAGCACCCTTCAATTCCAGTAATTTCTCCTTAGTTACCTTAATACTAAACTATAACACATCCTTTGAGGGGTGCTCCGGGACCCTAGTTCTACCAGGATGAGAGGGCTTTCCTACTGCCAGGCTACAATACTCAAATTTGTATTATAAAACAAGTCATTTCTCTTGTCTTTTTGAAGACTTCAAGCACACCGTGACACCTTTCCTAGAACCAACGCTCCCTGCATCATCTGCTACTGTCTTACATCAACATCTGCACCACCGACAGCACATCTGGAAGGACAACTGCCAGCAACCGGTCCTTTCACTGGGCATCAGCAAAGCCATGCGGCATTGTCGTCAAAGCCCCTTCACCGTGAGGCTTGGAAGACCATCGTGAGAGAACGGCATCATGTGCAGCTCAAGGACCAGAGCGGAGTTTCCAGGCAGCTCCAGATCGACGCTCACAGCTTGTGGGCGTCGATGCTTACCCACTGCAGGGCAGTCACGGGATTACGCCTGTACTGTTACTCCTCAAGGAACCTTCACAACTCACCTGAGAGGATTCGGCCACGGATAGAGACATTACCAGTGAAGGGACACTTCTTGTCGATGTAGGTGCCCTCAATCGCCTACAAAGAGAAACGATCGTCAGCATTTGGATGGACAAACAGCTCAGGCAGCACTGAAGCTCAGCGACCGTGCTCAGAGGAGCCACACCTACATCGGCCTATGAGGGGAGACGCTCAGCGGGGCCGTCACGGCCTTTGGGGTGCAGCGGGAGCGGATGCCGCGCCCGGGGAGCAGGACCAGGAGGTGGGCAGCCCTGCCCGCCCGGGTCCCGCAGACGGCCGTGCCTTACCTCCTTGGGAGTCTTGAAGCCCAGGCCGATGTTTTTGTAGTAGCGGGGCAACTTCTCCTTGCCGCCCTCGCCCAGCAGCACCCGCTTCTTGTTCTGGAAGATGGTGGGCTGCTTCTGGTAGGCCCGCTCGGTCTGAGGGGGGGGGAGAGAGGGCGCATCACCGGCAGCTCCGGGGCACGGTGCCTCCCCAGCACCGGGAGCGAGCCAGACGCCGGGGCACGGCACCACGCCGAGACACCGAGAGCCTCCCCTCCCCAACCCGGGGCACGGCACCTCACAGAGAACGCGCCCCCCCGCCCCCCCCGCCG